>VWZG01012370.1:1504965-1587016 GCA_013396735.1 Grallaria varia | reverse complement strand
GGGCTGCTCGGGGGGGGATGCGGGATAAGGCGGGGGATGCGAGGCTGGGCGGGGGAAATACCGGGGTGTTAACGAGGGTGGGAGGGAGCGAAGGCACGCAGGTGAGAGCGGCCCTGGAAGAGGAGCTTCTGTGTCATCAGGTGGCTCGCACAGCACCTGGGCTTCACGCACCACCGCCCGGAGAAGAGAAAAAAAGTCCCGAATGCAAGCGCATGAATATTTACGAGCACGTGTTTTCATCCGAACAGACAAGTTTTATCCGAGCCCGTGAGCTCAGCCCCCGCCGGCGGCGCTGGCTCCGAGCGCCGCCCAGCCCCTCGCTGGCCACCGCTGGGCTTTACGGGGGGGGACACGGCAGGACAGGCAGGCAGTGACCCCGCGATGTGCCCGGGGGCCCGCAGCGAGGCAGTGCCAGCAGCAAGGTGTGACCCCTTCCCAAGCACCGGCAAAGGGGGGAGCAGGGAACAGATCACCTGAGCTCAGCCTGGCAGGGACTCGGGGAAAGCAAAAGGGGCCTGGGGGACAGCGGGGCTGCAGATCCGACTTTAGAGATGATGCCAAACTCCTGCAACATACTTTTGTTTTCGGAGGCAAAGAGAAACGGGCAAAGCTGTTTGCCATCCGTCAGCCCCCTGCGCTGAGCACAGCGTGCTCCTGCCCTGCCCTGCTCTTGTCCTTCCCTCCTCACACGCTGCCGAGAAACTGCATCACAGGGGCCGGGCACTTGCTGCTGACACCACCAAAACCCCGACTTTTATGCAGCTGAAATAACATCAGCCTCCCCCCGGCCCTTCCAGCCCTGCCGCTTTATTTCCAAGGAGAACACGGAGCTGAGGCTCCCACGTCCAGCTCTGCCCTGGGCACCAGCAGCTCCTGCCCAGGCAGGAAAGGATTAACAAAGAATTAACAAAGCTGCCAGGGATGTGATAGCCTTCAAACTGGAAAGTTTACTAGGCAGGAAGATGAGCCAGGACAACATAACGTGGGCTATTGTCCTGTTTATCTGGAGCCAAAGAGGGTCAAAGGGGACTTCCCGGACACCCTGGGAAAGGGGACCCAGCCCGACATCAAGGCCTTGCACTGCCCAAGGCTGCCCCACACCTTTGGGATGCTCTTTTGGGGGTGATGCAGGTTTTAACACAGACATCCAGCCCCGAGCCCTGGCCAGGTCACCCTGCAGTTCCGGGCAGGTCTCTGGAGCTTTCTCTGCTGAAGGACGTGATGATGCTCCGTGCAAAGGTGTCCTCAGACCCACTGGCACATCACGCAGGAACCACATGATGCTGCAAGATGTGCTGTGAGATGGATCAGTGGCACTCATTGCTTGGCTCAGGACACACCAAAACTGGAGGCAGTGCCCAGTTCTCCAGCAGGAACCAGCGTTGCCTCCCTGGGCTGTAAAGTCTTTGGGAGGGAGACTCTGCTTTGCTTTGGTGTTTGAGCCTTAGGGCAGTGCAATCGTGGCCCACCACTGGAATCGCTTGGCACTGCTCGAGTGCACGGAACAAACAACAGCACCACACATTTTCACTTGGCAAAACCCTCCAAAACCCTCCAGCTCCGTCTGACCTCTACAGAAAGATGAGGCTCTGTTTGATGGGCGATTTTCACCAGTCCCTTGGTTGACCACTAAAGATGGTTTCAGGGGAAAAACACTTCTGATAATGGATAATAAATAATATAAGGCAGGAAGGCAACTGCAAGGGTTTAAAAATAGCCCGTCGGTTTCCTTTCTCCTCTCCTGGGAACCTTCTGGGTCTGAAAAGCAAAACACTCAAGGCCGGGTCAGGAGCCCAAGTTCAGGATGTTTGCTCAGCATAGCTAACCCCAAACACTCAGCCGTCAGGGGCAAAGCTCTTGAAAATCATGAGATTCAAAACAAATAACTTTTCAGAGCTTCTAATTTGCCTCTAAGCACACAGCAGAAAGGGATCAGGCAGGATCGCACCCTCAGGTTTCTCCCTTGAACCCTTGAGGGTCTAGAAACTGTTGCAAAATGCAATTAATTTGTGTGCACGTGACGTCAGGGATTTAAGAAAATGATCCGTCTTGGGTGACTCATTAAAAAAATATCAAACTCAATATATATTATCAAATATATTGGCAAACTCAGCGAAAAACTTCTCACAGGACACTGAGTTTTCTGCACTGATGTCAGCTGTAAATGGCTCTGGCAGGCCCAGGAACTGTGGGAAACCTGGCACTCTGTGTCTTTCCACCACTCTGGACTCAGCACTTGGCTGAATAAAGACAAACCCGCATGGCCAAGGCTGGAGCATCCACAGATCCCCCATCTCTGCTCCTCTGCCGCAGCCTCGGGGTTTTCCCTCAATAACACGGACTGGGTAATGCAGAGAGGCTTTCGCAAACCCCAAGCCAGTTTTCTGGTTTAGGAATCAATTTGGGTGAACCTGCCAGGGTCCGGAACTGCAGATTCGGACTTCAGTTAATGGCTGGGCTCAGCACAGACCCCGAGGTGTCTCTCCCCAGCACGTACAGGCTCATAGTCCTGATCTTTGAGCACCCCCCTCCGCTCCATCCTCCAGCCCCACTTCACCTTCATCTCACTGCTCTGCTGCCCAGCTGGGCTTTTGGGCATGTTCCCTATGGGGCAGAGCTCACAGTGACCCAGTTCCCGTGCCCACCCCAAAGTGCCTCTTGGAAACCCCTCCACGGGGGTTTGGTGGCATCGAGCTGCCTGTAAATGCCCCAATGCCCCCGTCACTACCCCCAGGACATGCACCTCGAAAAAACCCCGTGTTTTCTTTGAGCCTCAGTGAAGCCACGGACACTGAGAACTGAGAGGAGCTGATCTCAGCCCTGAGCAGGGAAGGCAGGAGTCAGCGCCGGCGCCTCCGGAGCATCACACACCTCCAGCTCTCGCTGCTGCGGCCGCGAAGGGACCAGGACCCAAAGCAGCGGCCTCTGACGGGAACTGGGCTGGTTTATGTGTGGGAGTTGCAACATTATCCGGCCTCTGTCCCAGGCTCTGGCACCAGCTCACAAGGCGCGTCTGTGTCAGGCTCTAAAATGGAGCCGAGAGCACTTCCTTCTATTGTGGGGCCGGGGAAGCCCTTTTTTTGTTGCTGCTTTTAAGGCATTTTGGAGGAAAAGTGCTACTGGCAGAAAGGAATTATTAACTCAAGGTTAGGCATTAAGTCCTGAATCAAAATGTGTTGGACATTCTGATATTTAAAGACATTCATTTCCACTACCCAGGCTCAACCAGAAGATTATTTTATAAGAAATAATGATAGTATAGTAATAAACTAGTACTACGTCTTCTACTTCAGGACGAGGGAAAAATCTCCAAGCTTGTGAGAGAAAGGAAGACAATGTCACTGCTCCGTTCATACAATCTATGCAGAGACGTCAGATGACAGCAACTGCTCCCAAAATTTGGGGACCAAGAGATCACAGCCAGCCCTCAGGCCCTCACAGACCCAATTCCCACTTGCAGCCATGATCCATGCCCCTATCTGAGCAGATTTCGGGGGTGAGCCACCCACTACCCACCCAGCTAACAGCAAGTGTGGATTTTAGGAGCTTCTCTGCCGAGCGTTTCAGACCCACTTGGACACTCGTTCTGCCTCCAGGTTTTGGGTGTTTCTTGGGGCCATTTCCCAGCGGATCAGGCACTATGAACTCTCGGTGCTGGCAGGGAGGGAGGCTGGCTCGGGCTCTCCTGCCCTTGGTGCCCCTTCTGCCAGGGGTACCTGTTGCCCGGCTGCAGCACCCCCTCCTCCCCACGGGCAGCTCCCGGGTCGGCACCGGCTTAATTCAGAAGCGCAGCTCTCTCCCCTGTGCCAAACATCCAACACAGCGAGGCAAGCCCCTAATTACTGTCAGTTCCTAGCAGAGGAAGCACACCAAATCCCCGGGCAATTAGGATCTAAAACTCTCCATCCAGCTATTCTGTGTTTCATTTCCTGCAGCCCCTGTGCACAGCTGGGCTACGGCGTCTCCTGCGGAGGCTGCCGGCTCCTGAAGCTCAGCCGTGGCAATGCAATTATCCCACAAGCCTCGGAGACTCAGGCTCTTGCAGGGATATTTCTCCTCCATTCTACTCCCTACGCCACCCATTTGGCTGTAGCAGAGTCACAGAATCACGGAATGGTTTGGGTGGGAAGGGACCTTAAGGCTCATCTCGTTCCCCCCCTGCCATAGGCAGGGACACTTTCCACTATCCAGGTTGCTCCAAGCCCTGTCCAACCTGGCCTTGGGCACTTCCAGGGATGGGGCAGCCACAGCTGCTCTGGGCAACCTGTGCCAGGGCCTCACCACCCTCATTGTAAAGAATTTCTTCCCAATCTCTAATCTAAACCCAGCCCTCCTTCATCTTCCAGCTATTCCCCCTCGTCCCATCATTTATCCAAAGTCCCTCTCCAGCTCTCTTGGAGCCACTTTAGGCACTGGAAGGGACTCCAAAGTCTCCCCGGAGCCTTCTCTTCTCCAGACAACTCATTAAGTATTTGAGGATCTTCCATTAGGACAGCAAGTGACAACACAAACCTCTGTATTTCAAGCTTTGTGACCTCTAGAAGTTCAGCAGAACAAGGCGAACATGGTGGGTAAGGGGGGTGAATCGAGCCACTTTCTCAGAAAGAAGTGACCACAGCACACTTTGGGCAGGCGCCTCCACAGCAAAGCATTGCACAGCATTTACAGTGAAAAGAAATACTCAGAAAAATAAGAGCCGAGATACAACGACTAACACTAAGACATGCCCAGAAAGCCAAAGCCAACAGGGCCCACGCTGGGAAAAGCACCGAGGCAGCAGCACTGACAGTACTTTGCAGGGCACTGGTGGCAGGGGGAGGTGGGGAACGGAGAACCAGAGCTCACCCCGAGCTTGTTGTTCCGAGAGGATCACAAGATACCCGGTGAGTTTTGTTACAGACCATCCCCGCGCTGGGAGGAAGCTGCAGCTGCAGCTCGGGGTCACAGTTTTCCCTTTCCACATGTTTTCCACGCCGGCTGTGACACTCCCCGGAGTGCAGAGTTCAGCAGGCATTAAGCTGTTGAAGCCTGACACGCTGCAGACACACCAGAGCTCCTCTGGTAAAGACTATTATTCCTTGAGCTGTTGGTCTCTTAAAGGCAGCTTTTATCTCCCTATCACCTTTCTGCCAGAATGTTTCAGTCAGCTCTTTTAACAAATGCCACCTAAGGTGCTTGCAACCAAAAGAAAAACAGGAAAAACAATTTTCTGTGTTGCTTAGCAATCAGTGTGTGACGAGTTCAAGCCTCCCAGGTGCTCTGTTATTGTAATTTCCATCCTTGCTTGCTTGGGTCCTCTACATAACAGTCAGGGAAAGAAAAATTGCTGGTAGGAAAGAGGAGAAAGGTTATGAAGCCACAAAAATGTGCAAGGAAAGATGGGAAGGGGTGTAGCCCCTGTAGGTAAGGGAAACTCATTTCTGAAGTCAAACTGGCCCCTGTCATCTACCACAAAACTTAAATGACACAGTGAGATTTCATTATATATTGGAAACACCCACCCACCACCTGGGTGGAGAAGAACCAGAGCGAAGCTCTGGCTCTGCTCACCTTTCAGAAACTCATCCAAGGGCAGGCAGTACATTTTTTCCACCGATGACAACCAGCCAAAATGACACGTTCAGCTGAATCGTGTAAAAGGAGAATCTCAGAAACAAGAGGCTCTGGCAACTGATCCCGGGAGAAATCCCAGCGGATAACAGAGAGACTTTGCTCTGCAGGGCGCCTGTTCCTGCTCACCAGCTCCCAGCCCAGCCCACGCTCCAGCCCCGCTCTCACCTCTGGCTGGCACGGGGGGGCTGTGACAGGTACACCCACCTTGGCTGTGACTGACAGACAGACAGACAGACAGGGAACTCGGACCAGCCTGTAGGTTCTGTGCTTCAGCTGGGGGAGTGGAAAGGCAGCTTTATTCCAGCTGACATCCTGCTGGCTCTTCTCCTGGGCTAGAGAAGGTGGGCAGAGGCTCCTGTCAGCACGTGGAGGGCATCACTGAGCACCTGTGCCATCCCTGGGGACGTGCTCCCACCCCACGCTGCTTGTTCTCCCTGGGGACAGGGATGCAGGTGGGTGACTGTGTCACTACCCCAGCACGCTCAGACTCAGCTCCCCGAACCTGACCAGCACCTTTCATTCCCCTCTTGCTGGAACGACATGTCTGGACACACGTAGGAGTGGGAATGGTGCCACGGAGATGCCAAGAAGTCCAAAAGAAAAGTGATGCCACAGCACAAGCACAGGGAAGAAGCACACAGGGTTGATAAGTTGCACAAGAATAAATTATGTCCGAGGCCCTGGGCTGCAGTGCTGAGCTGACCTGAAGAGCTACAGGTAGGAAAACAAACCAGATTTAAACGCAGTGCAAAGATTTAAATGCCAGATCCTGGAAATAAACGAAGCAACACCAAGGTGTCCTCCACACATCACATTAATAACACAAATAAATAACTGAAAATACTTCAACAGGAACAAAGCCCCTTAACAGGGGATATGAAAAGGATGTCCCAACAATGGCCCTGCATCTCCTCTGACTGCAAAAACATCAGGGAAAGCATAAATCAAAACCCAGACGGGTCGGAAAGCCGCCGGCGAAGCTGCAGGAAAGCAGCTCAGAAGTGAGGAGTGAAACCTCAGAGCCAGGCTCCGGCGGGCAGGAGAGCTGATGTGATTGAAAGTGAGCAGCCAAGAGAGGAGCCAGAGGCGCCGGAGCAGCCGCAGGGACGAGGGAGAGGAGCAGGGAGAGGAGCTGCCGGAGCAGGAGAGATGTCCAGCAGCTGGACCAGCAGCCAGCGCACCCGGGGCTGACACCACACAGCCCCTGCCAAGTCCTTTGGGCCAAATGCACCTCGGTCTGGGCTGGGACACAGTGAGTGGACAGGAAAATATTCCACTTCCACAGCCTGGTGCTGGCCACGTGAGAGTCGGGAAAAGAGGCTGGCAGGAGCTGGAAAGGGAAAGTTTCATTGCCCAGCCCCGAGCTGAGTATTCCAGAGATGAAACAAACAGTGACATGGCTGAAAAGTCAATTAAGAATTGGAAAAGTCTTTTAGTACTCCCAGGTTATTGTTAGACCTTCAGACAAAAGATGTTTAAAAAAAAAAAATTTTCCCTTTGGTAATTACCACTTTAGAAGGTTTCCGCTCCGCATTGTTTTAGTGGGGAAGTTATTCCAGGGCCTCTCTCGGTGGCCAGCAGAACTCTTTTTGCTGTGGATTTTTGGCACGGAGCAGCAGTGTTCTCCCAAACAATCCTGTGTGCTGCTGGCTGAGGGCCACGTTTGGCCCTGGGTTACAGTGGCACGAATATCACCAAACCCTTGGAGTGTCACTGAGCCACACCGTGACACCGAGCCCGGCCGCAGCACCGCTGACCCTCCCAGCTTTTTACCTTCGAGTCCATGATTTATGTTGTTTTTCCTTCAAGTCTTGGCTCTGGGAATCACGTTGAGTGCCGAAGAATTTCATTTTTCATTAATATAAAAAGGTCATCCCGTGAGCACTGAAACTACTTTGTGTTGCTTCCTATGGTTTTGTGTCTCGAGACTGTTTTCGGTGCCTAAAAATGTACAAACTGAGAATGAAAATGTTTTTGTGGTTAAGTGTTTGTAAGAAGCATCTCCCACGTGGATTTTCTGGTGTCTAATAATACATGAACTCATGGTACAGATGTTTTGGGGCATTTGCAAGATTCTTTTCCTCCTCTCAACCATCTCATTTCATCATATTTGAGCAGACTTAATTATCTGAGAGCCCTCAGCCAAACGCACGAAGCAGGCCAGCGGGTTCAGAAGTCATCTGGGGAGAGAGGACACAGGCAGGCAGACACCAGGGCAGCAGTAGCCTTAGTTTGGTAGGAAATTAGATTTTAATTGCAGGGAGAACAGCTAGGAAACACGACCCGAGCTCTTGCAGGAGGGTCAGGGACTGGATGGCGGGTGAAACGAGGGTCTCCTCCCACTCCAGCATCCCCTTCTGCCCCAGCGAGGGCCCATCCTGCCCCCAAGGAGCTTCTCCCAGCCCGTGGCCGATCCATCCCATCCCTCCATCACTGCAGGGTCGTTTGTTTAGCCTCAGTGGCCAACATTAGCCCCGTACCAATGGTCAATCACCCCTTGCTGTTCACACCGCGCGGGTAAGGAGCGGTGTCAGGGTTTCCATCACACGTGGGCACGCCGGTGCCACACCAGTGCCACCCACTGACTCATCCTTTTGCAACACCCAAACCCCCGGGGGAGCTTCCCTTTCCCACTCCTCACCCCGGACCCGGTGGAGATTCACCCCCTGCCTTTGGCAAAGCTCCCTCCTGGCACAGCCTGGCATCGAGAGGGTGGGCAGGGGGAAAGGGTGGCACTGGAGGGCCCCTGGAAATGGGGGGTTGTTGTAGGTCTCGGGTGAGGTCTGAGCCACGCTGCCAGCACCAGCCACGTCTCTGGCACACAGAGACTGACCCCGAAATAACTGGGGAGGGCTGGGAGGACCAGTTCCCTCAGTGGGTGCAGGGGTATGGAGCCCTGTGCACTGGGAAAAGGTGGAGCTGCACCCACTTGGCCCATCTGCCTCCTGCCTTGTGCTTCCCACATCCCTCCGCCAAACAGAAGGGGAAATCTGGGATTTTCAGCTGCTTTTCATTCCCTCTTGCTCTGCACACAGCAGGGTGGGGAGGGATTAATCTCTCTTTCCTGCCTCCACTCAGGTCCAGGGCTGCCCAGGTGGGACCCCCAGGTCAGGAGCCCCCTGACCCACGACCACGATGCTGCCAGACCCCAAATCTCCACAACAGCTGCCCCTCTCCTGCCTCCTGCTGCCCCCAGCACATCTGCCCAGAGCCCCCAGACGTGCCTCCCAGCTGCTCTGCTCGGTCAGCCCAGGCTCTGGCGCCACAAACCACATCTCCCCTCCTTCCTCACTTGGTTGCAGTTTCTAATTTGTACTCAGTTTCCAGTATGGGAAGTAGAAGTGCTGGGGAGGGCAATATGATGAAAGAAAAGCCCCTGACTCTCAGAGGAACCCAAAGGGAGAAGAAAAGGATGAGGAAAAAGGGGTTATTAAGGGGGATTTTTGGGTGCTGCTTTCCTGGCAGGCGGGAGAACAAACTCCCTTCTGGGGTCACCAGTGTTATGGGGCTGTTGCCCTGCATTTGTTTCCCTGTCACCAACACCCCAGCCAGACACCGCCAAGTTTGTCACACAACCCATCCCAAACAGCTCCCCGATATCTCCGAGGGAAGGGCCTGATCCTGCTGGCTGCCCCTGGAGCTCAGGGCACTCAAATTAAAAGGGCAGCTGGCAGCAGGATGGGATTGGGGTTTCCCCACTCCCGGGCTACCAGAGGGAGCAAAGCCCCAATGTCCTGATGCTGAGTGCAGCCCCAGCCCCGGCCCCAGCCCCGAGAAGCTGGGAGGGGGGACACAGGGATGCCTGCGTGGGGCTGCACAAAGGTGACACAAGAAAATCAGCTGATCAGCCTCTGGATGCAAACAGGCCTTGGCGTTCACAAACTCAGGACTTCACTCTAAGGTAGAGGAAATTCTTCACCACAGAGGCAGATGAGACACTGTACAGGGGCACAGAGGTGATGCCCCAAACCCCTTGGCTGTGGGTCACAACACCAGGGCGCACTCCGGGGCACCGGCGATGCGCTGCCCTCCCCAGACACTGTGCGTGGGGCCACACACATGACTCCAAGAGCTGGGAGTTAAAAACCACCAAGTGTCACAAGTTCTGCCCCAACCGAGCCACCAGCCCCATTCCAGTATGGCATCATCACATGACAGGGCGGGCAGGAGGATCTGGGGACAGCCATCTCCTCGGGGCGGTGGAGATGCCACAACAATGCAACTAAAGCACTCCAGGTCCGTCACAGACAGAGCCAACACCGAGCTGCATCTGGCTGTCCCCTGTCCCTCAAGCTGCAGTGTTTTACCACCTCACACGTCACGCTGAAACCAAAGATGCTATTTGCATCTAAGCAGCATTGAACACCCAGCACAGAGGCTAAATTGAGCTGTTGCAGGACAGGGTTCCTGTCAGGGTCGTCCCTTAGCATTATTTGAAGCTCCCACGGCTAAATGCAGCCCTGTGTGGATGCAGCAGTGGTGCCTCTCTGGGCTTGGCAATGCTGAAACAAGAGCACATTGCTCTGCTCAGCACAGGGACAGCAGCAGCAGCGAGGGCCAGGGGATGTGCCAGAGCCGTGTGGTGGCTCTGGAGAGGTGCTAAGAGCAGTAACTGTGCGTGACAGGAGGGCATTTCAGCATCACCACGGACCACAAGAGCGCAGCGAGAAGTGATGCCACCCACCTGGCACCACCGAGGGCAGGCAGGGTCCAGCTGAAGGCATTAAATGCATGTCAAGAGCACGCCGGGCGCACCTCTGCTGCTGCACTGCCACTCGCAGGTGCTGCACAGCCCGGGGCTCGCTGCTGCTGGAACACGGGGTAATTAACAGGGGCAATTAACAGGGGCATCTCTGATGGAGTCCCCGGGTGGGAGATGCCCAGGGCTACACCCACGCTCTGCTGTTACATTTGTGGTTGTGAATCGGGCAAAACCTCCCTTTTCCCTGTGTCTGCAGCCTTGTCCCTGGTCCAGCCCTGCTCCAGGATGTGGCATGGGAGGCTGTGCAGAGAAGGGATGGAGCCACAGGCAGGAGACACCCACACCTACCAACTCACCATCTCTGCTTGGGGAGAGCAGGACAGCCAGGGCTAAATTGTCCCTGTGCTCCGGCAAAGACCCCAAGCAGGCATCGAACACCCTGCCTTCAACAGCTCCTACTGCGCCAAACCAGTCAGTAAATGGGATTTGTCTTCTTTGAGCTCACGTGGGCACCAGGCAGCCCTGGCAGCGCTCACAGCACACTCCTGCAACAGCTGCTGCTGCAGGAGCTGCCCTGAGCCCTGATGCACAGTGACAGATGACAGCAGATTGCACTGACGGGTCCTTATTGAACCAAACCACCAAGAGGCAGCTGCGCCGCCCGACCTGCCGGGTGTTGGGGTGCCCAGCCCCGGGGTGTGGGGATGGAGCCAACTACTGCCAGCAGCACGTGGGCACCAGGACCAGAGCCAGGAGAAATGCTCTGCCCAGTTCCAGGGTCCCCACGGTGTCATCAGGATGGGAAGTGAGAGCTGAGAGCGAGAAAGCTGAAAGCGCAGAGAGGAGATCCCGTTTCACCTGAGAGAGGGAAAGGGCAAAAGGCAGAGCCTGTATCTCTCGGAGATACAAATCTACAGAGTAAAAGCTGCAAGAGGAGCAAATTCTCACATTGCCCTCAAACTTCAGACAGAGAGTTGGTGCTGAAGGATGGGACGGAAGAGCAAAGAAACAGAAAAATGCTCTAGGAGGTCACCTTGAACATCAGTTCACATTCTCAGCCAGAGATAGGTTGTAATGCCACCAAAATCAGTGGGTTTGCCTTGATGTACCCCAGCTGGGGATGCAGCACAGGGTATTTTACTGAATTTTCTCTGCAGAGAGTGCTGGCAAGCACAGATCCAGGCAGGCCACTTATAAAAAGATATTCAAAGTAGATTAATTGAACAATTACTGGAAACACCAGCTCCTTCTGCACTTGCAATACACAGAGAATTAGCATTGCTTTAATTAGCAATAACTCCACCAGGGCAGCAGGAAGAGACAACTCCAGCCCCTGTGGTGGTGGAGCACCAGTAAAGTGCTGGAAAGCACATGGAGCTGTGGCACAAGCAAGGCAGCCACCAGAGATCCACTGGCGTGGCCAAGCCTGATCTGCTGGCTGTGCATGGGCCAGGCACAGGTGCGTGGTGAACACCACATCCCAAAATCTGCAAACAGGATGTCCCAGAGGTGGCAGTGCTCGGGCTGTAATGACAAACCCTCGGGCAGGACGAGCCCCAAGGCAGGCTGTACCCAGGAAGCTGCTCAGGCACTGGCCAAGGCTCCAGAGGTGTGTTTTCATTCCACTTTGGCAACCCTTGTCTGCATGACTGCATCCACACTGTCCTGCTATCTCCTTATTTGCAGGAACCCTGATATTACAGACTATTCCCAAATTTCTGCCCTTACAGGTGAGAGTTCTACCTGGAAGTCTTCTTCCATAGTTTTGCAGGTTTCTCCAAAGAAACTGAGTGATGCTTTGCCCGAGGGAAAAGGAGAGTTTGGCCAAGAGCAGGGATGGAGGGATTTGTTGTTTTTGACTCTAATTGTGGTCAGGAAATGGTCCTAGTGCTCATTTTCAGCTCCTCCCTCTCGATAACATCTACCCCGTACGCAGGCAGTGCAAAAGAAACAGCCTTTGATACCAACACGACAGAGTTTGATTCAGGGCAGGGCCTTTGGCAGTTGCAGCTTCACCCCAGCGCGTGGCACAGGGCACAGCTGGGACTGGCACCAGCCCTGACTCCCAGTTAGGGCTTCGGCTGGGACTGGCACCAGCACCGAGCCCCAGCTGGGGCTTCAGCTGGGACTGGCACCAGCACTGTCTCCCAGTTAGGGCTTCCCCCTGGGACTGGCACCAGCACCGAGCCCCAGTTGGGGCTTCAGCTGGGACTGGCACCAGCACCGAGCCCCAGTTAGGGCTTCACCTGGGACTGGCACCAGCACCGAGCCCCAGTTGGGGCTTCAGCTGGGACTGGCACCAGCACTGAGTCCCAGTTAGGGCTTTAGCTGGGGCTGGCACCAGCACCAAGTCCCAGTTGGGGCTTCACCCTGGGACTGGCACCAGCACCAAGTCCCACTTGGGGCTTCAGGTGGGACTGGCACTAGCACGGACTCCCAGTTAAAGCCTTCCCAGCCCTCGCAGGCTGGCAGAGCTGCCCCAAGGGAGCTGTGGATGCTGCCGGGGCTGCAGGAGGTGACAAGTGGCTCCGTCCCAGCACAGTTCAGTAGCAGGACAAGAGGCTTCACCACCAGCTCACACCGTCACCCATGGTCACTGCTGCAGCTGAGCCCCCTGACCCAGCGTGGGGTGAGCACCTGCATCCCAACCACGGGGACTCAGCATTCCAAGCCTCCCAAGGAAGGTGCATCCCCAGCCCTTTCAGGGTGCTATGAACCATCCCCACTATGGGATGCGACCCTCGAAGTGCCAGGCTGGATCCCTCGGGATTCACTCCTTGGTGCCCGGGAATTAACACCATCCCCATCCACTCCCGCAAGGATTAATTAGTTATTTACGCAGCACTCCAAGGTGATGCCGGCGCTGCGAACAGGAACAACGAAGCTGGAAATCAGCAGCTCGTTACTGCTGATCTGAAAGTTTTTCTTCTGTGTGCCAGAGCAAAACGTTTCAGCCCGGATTCCTGGGCGGCAGTCAGCTAAAAACACCTAAAGCTCGACCCAACGAGGTCTCAAATGTGGCAGGGAATAAGCCTGGACTACAGCAAACCTGGGAACGAATCGTTTGTTCCCATCTCCAGCTCCTCCGAGCCTGGCTCTAAGGACAAACCAAGCTTTTATCTTCTCCTGTCGTTCAGTATGCTGGGGGGAAAAAATAATATTAGAGGAATAAATTAGCATGTGAAATGTAATTTAACTAATTAGCTCACTGGAGTGGAAAATGTTTGCTAACCACTTTGAAGTCAAACCGACTGCACTTATTGGGACATCACAGAGGAGAAAGGACAGAGGCAAAGATGGGGAGATGGTCAGGACAGGCTCTGGAGGATGCAAGTGCCCCAGCAGGACAGGGAGATTTTCCCAGGGTCATTTCTCTTTTCTTCTCACTCTGTAGAGCTGCATTGTGTCCAGCTCGGAGGCAGCAGTGCTGTAAGAGCCCACAGCTGTGCTGCCATTTGCTGGACATTGCAACAAGGGGGTATTTCCCACTGGTTTCCACCACGGCCCAGGATGGCATGCCTGGCATGCCCTGCCATGCACAGCTCACCAGGCAGGAGGGATGCCCTGCTCATCCCACCACTGCAGGACATCGGGCCCTCCCAGCCCTGCGGGCTCCCACTGGCACCGAGGGGATATTGCCAATTAAGCTGACAAAGAGCGTGCCATAAAGCTCCATCCTATCAGGGAACTGCCTGAGATGCCACAAAAAGCCGTTTTATGGCTTGCAACAGTCTACTCATTGATTTCCCCATCTCCCAGATATAGAAACTGTTGCTCTTTTATTAGCAAACCTTTGGAAATCCCTCCCCATAATAGCAAGAGGGGCAGCCTGGGCCATTTTGCAACTGCCGTGGCTGAATTATGAAAGGGAGGCTTGAACGCCCCTTCGTAAGCCAGAAAGGGAGGCAGAAACTGTGTGTCCTCTGCCTGACGTGCACCCCACGTTGGCAGCCTGGGGGGATACTCCCCTTCCAGTTGGGCACCCACTGAAGATGGCCCCTGTCCCTCCATCCCCTCCAATGCTCCACCACCAGCTGGTGAAGTGTTCCCCAAAAGAGCCCTGGTCCATTGCTGGGGCAGAGCAGTTTTCCTGAATAACAACAGGAATAGGAGATGTTGAGCCAACAAAGTTGCTGTCCTGGGAGGACAGGCTTGAACCAGAGGCTCGTGTCTTTTGGGGCGTCCCAACAAGGCTTTGCCTCGCTTCCTTGATCCTTTTTGAGGCCAAAATCCTGCTCCACCGGGAACCCAGCCTGCGAGGGGTCAGCTGGGTGCTCAGTGAGTGGATCTGCAGCATGAGGAAATGGCAGTTTCCAAGCCAGGCCTTCCCCCAGCTATGGTCCAGCTGCTGATGGAAACTGACGGACAGGATCCTGCACAAGAGCCCCAGGTAATGCAGCCCCTAAACTTTTCCCAACCTGCTTGTGCAATCTCCAAGAAGAGAGGAAATTAATGAGCCTGAAAGCCCTGAAATAGAGGGGGAAATGCCAGCACAGCTCTCTCCCCCCTGCCCACGCAGACTGGGAAGAGGCAGCAGGGAGATGAGCAGGGACCTGCACACGCGGGTGGGTGTGAGACACCAAGCCCTGCCTGCCTGGGGGAATCTTTCAGCTGTCAACGAGGAGTTTCCCCATCACCCCACGGACAGAAACGCCACTCAGGATTTCCACTCGGGGTTTCCACTCAGCGTTTCCCCAGCAGACTGTGCTTTGCAGCAGACGGCGCTGGCAGCCCGACGGTGGGGGTGGGACCCGCCGTGCCCCCGCTCTCCAGGAACGGAAAACGGAGCCTCAAAGGGGTGGTTTGTGAGCAGGGAGAGGCTGATCCACCTCCTGCTCACTGCTGCTCACCCCTGGAGTCCCATCCTGCCCTGCCCTGCGCAGGAGAGGGCAGGGGGTGAAAGAGCCCAGCAGAGCCCAGAGCTGGGAGAGGTGATCAGAGCAGGGAAATGTGAAAATAAGAATGCTGGAGACCAACTCCCAGTCTGACCTCCTGGCACTTCCACGGGAAAGCACTACCCCTTTCTGCCCTGCAGTAATGCCCCAGCGGTGACCTGAGGGCTGGGGACACCCCAATGTGCCAGTTACCGACTGGCGTCTCGGTGTGACACAATTCCCAGGGCTGGCTGTCACCCAGCAGCCGCCACAGGGTTAGCAGGAATTGTGAAAACCCCAACCAACCAAATTAAAAAAACACCCAGCACTCAGGTGTTGCACAACCCCCTTAAAAAAAATATTTTTCTTTTCTGCAAAAAGAAATAATCAGGAATACAATAAGCAAGCAGAGGTCCCCAAGCAACCAAGGGCAGGGCATTGATTCCCTGTGCCCAGTGCCAGGTGAAACCCAGGTGAGCCCAGCGCAGGCAGGGAGGCAGGGAAGCCTCCACCTGTGTCGGGCAAACCCTGAGGATAGCCCGGCTCTGCACCAGGGGCCGCGGGGAAATCTGGCACCAGATTGCACTGCTGAGCAGGAATGGATATCGCCTGGCGTAAGCCTTGAGAAATCTGCTGCTTAGAAATGCAGCTGAAGGAGAATAAAGCATCCTGGCACCTCCATCCCGCGCTCCGGCCGCCTCCCTGCGCCCTCCCCGCTTCCCAGCTGTGCTGCAGGAGGCACCTGTGCCCAGCCCGGGCACACCCCACCAGCTCTGCAGTGGCCGTCGCAGGGATCCTCATCAGTGCAGCAACACAGCGGGGCCCGCCAGAGCCCCGGGGTGTTCCTAAATATCGGAGGCTCCCTGCCAGTCCCCTGTCGCTGCAGAGCCATTGGGGTCCTGCCGGGATCCAACACAGCGCCCTGCAGGAAAGCCCTCCCTCCTCCCAGGGAAGCAGGCTCGTTTCTCGGCTGTCATTTCACCTCTTTTTAAGCACGCAGAGAATGCAGGGGAGAAGGTAACAGCAACCGTGACGTGTCAACTGATGGCCATGGAGACAACCCAGATTTAAAGCTCCTGCAGTGACACCGCACACCCTGAGCACACCCAACCAGAGAATGGGCTTTCCCTGCTCCAAAAATCAAAGGAAGTTTTTGCCTTCAAATGTTAACGGCACCTGGATCACACCCAAGACCCTCACACAGGTGGGACACCGACCGCTCACCACCCACCAGCACTGCCCCTGTTTCGGGTTCTCCAGAGGCTTAGGCAGATTGGTGGCGTTATTTCTGCGAGGGGCAGGGTTGAGGTGACAAGAGGAGCCCCCGGCAGGGATCCCCTGACCCACATTAGGAAATCTCCAGCTCAGTGGCGCAGCCGACACCGATTTTTGCCCCGTGGACCAAACCCTGCTCTTGGCTGCAGCTGCAGCAGGGGCCGAGGGCAGGAGCGATGCCCAGGGAGGGTGACAGCGGGCAGGGCAGTCCCCGAGGTGTGTGTGGAGGCACAGCCCAGCTCTGACAGCCCGTTGCTGGTTTTCACACCCATCGTTCCACGCCCCAGGGCAGCAGAGCCAGGACACACAGCGAACGCTCCCTTTTGCATCGAGCTACAACACGAGGCTTATTCCGTATGAAAAGGCTTCCCCTCCCTCCCCAAACGCCTCCTTTCCTTCTGGTGCCCTGGATTTGGCGAGTGCCCCAGCACTGCCCCAAAACACGCCACTTCAGAGAGGAAACTGTCACATCTGGAGGCGGCGCCGGCTCTTGGTATCTCGAACTTCGCCAGAAGTTCACCACCCCCGGGTAGTGCCGGGGTGCGGTCACAGCCCCTCTGTGCCCCCTGCACACCCACCCACCCCGTCCCCGCAGCCCGGCGCGGGCTGGCAGCTCGCTCGCCTTCGACTCACATCATCGTCCTGCACGCTCAGGGGGATATCCAGCATGCACATCTGCACGGGCTGCACCAGCGCCTTCTGCACGTTGAACAAAGGTTTCGCCTCCATCTTCCCGGGGACGCAGGGGCTGCTCATTCTTCTCCCTCTGCTCCGCCGCTCCTCTCCCAGCGGCGGGTCCAGCGCGGGCGGCGAAGCCGATTGGAGATCCCTCTCCGTGGCTGGGTTTTGTCAGCACATCTTGGCAGCAGCTGCTGCTCCTCCGAGGTGTCGCCTCCTCCGCGGCGAGCCGAAGGGCCGCCAGGCTGTGCGTGCGCCTGTGTGCGCCAGTGCGCCTGTGTGCGTGCGGGTGTGCGGCCGCCGCCGCTCGCCGGCGTGGGGAACCGGCCCTCGCCGAGCCTGCCGTGCCGTGCCGTGCCGTGCCGTGCCGTGCCGTGCCGCCTGCCCCCAGCTTCTGCTTTCTCGCAGAGCCGCCGCTCTGCGCTGCCGGGGGGGCTCCCGGCCTCAGCTACGCGCGTGGCGCTCGCAGAGCCCCGCGCATTGTCTCGGAGGCACAACAGGTCCTGCCTGCTGTTGATTCCTGACTAGGATCAAACCGTGTCTGCGGCGGTCACGGCGTTTCCCTCCGGCTGTTGTGACAGGCAAACAAGCAGAGCTGGAAGGATGAGAGGGTGTGAGGCAGAGGGAGAGCATGAATGGCCCGAGCTGGAGCCTCCCCTTTTCTTTCCTTCTCTTCTCCCATCCCTGCTTTCCATTGTCAGAGGCAGTCGGAGCTCAACGCCCTCCTGTACTCCAAGGACCACAGCGAGGCTTTAATAATTCACACCCAGAGAGAGCCTGGGAACCTGATGGCACTGCAAATGCAGCGTGGCACTGAAAGACAGCGAGTATCGGGGGTGGCTTTGTTGGTAGGACAATTCTGCCCAGGTGAGTATGGCACCGGCTGCCTTTCCCCGCCAGGGAGCCTGCGAATCCAAACCAAAGCCTTGCCAAAGAGAGTATGGCCCAAAACGGGGTGGTTTTGCCACAAAGAGCATATTCTTGCAGAATTTACACCAATAAAGAAGTAGGATGAGGGTCTCAACGTGCAGTGGGTCCCACCTTGGGGGGCCTTTTGCCATATCCAGGGGCAGTGCAGCCCTTTCCCAGCTTTCCCAAAGCAGAGGCCACAAACCCTGCTCGCAGCACGCCTGGGTTTGGGAGCAGGGCCGAGGAGCCCTGTCTGGGCCAGGCATTCCTGTGGCATTAGGTAAGCTGGGCTTGGCTGGGCTGACTCAGTGGCGCAGGAGCCAGAGCTGGCCGAGACACCCCGGGCTTTGGGGGGTCTCTCACACACACACAGACCCTTCCTGCTGCTCACACAGCACCTTCCCAGCACCCCAGGGCAGAGCGTGGCACTGCAGTGGGATCCAGACCATCATTCCTGGGACAAACACAAGTGTAAGACAACCAGCCCTTACACGCTGCAGGGATGGGAGCTAATGGGCAAGCCAGGAACAAGTCTAGCTTGGGATAAACACATAAATTAAGTTTTAACTGGAAAATTAGACTGTGTTTTCAACCATCACGTGTCTGCGATGAGCAGCAGCAAGGACAACAGGGCAGCAGTGCAGTGGCCCCAGGAACGGCCTCGCAGGGGAAGAGAGAGGGGAGATCACAGCACGTGGACAAGGAAGAATTTCCAGGGCCATCTCCCACCTTCTGTCTGGCAGCCTTTTGGCAACTCTTTCCACAGCAGAGAGGTAGTGCCACAGCCCCGGAAAAGCCCTGGCACAGCCACTCTCTGTCCTGCTCTGCACTCAATGCCTTGGTGACTCAGGACAATTCCCACGAAGGACAGTCCCACATTTCACAGTGCTGTCACCAGCACCAACCCCTGACCCCAGCACAGGCACTACCCACAGCTCTGGTTCCAGGAAAGGTGATTCAAAGCTGTGCTTCAGCCCCAGCTCAGGTTACTCACCTGCCTGCAGCAACTGGTCAACAGAGCTTGGCTTTCCAACAACAACTCTCCAGTAACAAGCTGGGCTTGGCCAGCTGGGATTGCACCTTCCAAGGAGCCAAAGTGACTGCACCAACATCCTGACACAGATGCCAGAGCCTACAAGGGCCACCATTCCCTGGAACTCACTCATCATTCTGTTCAGCAGTTCATCTGTACCATGGGAATGGGAATCGCTGCAGAGCTGCTGTGGAGCTGTAGGAGTCCCATCATCTGCTGGTGCCCAGCTCTGTGGGGCTCCCCTGGACTTCAGGGTAACATCAAGGGATGGACACAGAGGTTGGTACCCCAGAGCACACACTTCTGGCAGGGGCTCAGTCTGCTCTGCTGCTCCCCAGAGCCCAGCGACCTCCCACCAGGCAGCCAGAAAGATGCCAAAGGGACAATCCTTCTGGAAAAAGTCACAAACCACACAGGCAGGCTGAGAAGGAAAGCAAAACTCCAAGTGCAGAGTTCCCAGAGAGACACCAGGCAGAGGCGCAGCAGAAGAGGTTGGACAAAAGAATGGATGCTCCAGAGAACCAGCTCAACCCCACAGGAACGGGACACAGTGGGCTGTGCAGGGAATGCTTCGGGTGACCAGCCAGATGTTGTGGGCATTCACACAGTGCCAGAGATGGTGTGAAACCTTCCCCTCCTCACCCAGGGCCACCCTCCAGTCTCCCCAGACACCTGCACCCACCACGGGGAAACGTCACGGTCCTTCAGCAAAGTGGCTCTGAACCAATTCCTACCAGGAGATCTGCAGCAGAAGAGCAAAGCAAAGAATGCCCCGACACCAAACCAGCCCAGACAGGGTGATCCGACGCAGATTTTTAAATGGTAGCCTCATCCTGCTGCTCCTCCAGTCTGGCTGACATGAGTGGAAACCACAGCTGAGCACCTCACCTGTCCCTCTGCACGGGTGACAGAGCCACCCACAGGCCCAGGGAGCTGCTGGAGCCCCACGGCAGCCCCACGAGTTGGGGAGCCCTGCGAGGGCTGCAGGAGAAACCTCCCCCTGGTATCTCCGTGCCCCAGTGGCCATCTCTGGCAGACAGGGAAGCCCCAGCACCATCACTGATGCTTCCCTGTGTCATTCTGCGCTGCAGTTTTATTGTTCCTGCAGCTCCAGCTGAGCAGAGAAAGCCCACCGTGAGTCCTCACTGCTTAGCAACCATTACTGGAAAAATGCTGTTTTCCAGTAACAGTCTTGGCAGGAACAGAGCAACTGCAGGGCAAATACACTGCAATTCCGATGCTGGATGCACCCTGCTCCCAACTGCTCTGCTGCTGTCCCAGGGAGAGACTGAGACCTGCACTGGGAAGTGCATCCCTTCCGTAAGGTCTAAACAGCCTCTGCTACCCTGCAAGCACAGCATTTTGAGCACCCCAGGGTGGAGCAGGACTGAACCTCTGCACAGGTGGGTGCAGCTTTCGGGGACAAACTCACACAGAGGAGGATCCTGACACGCAGCATCGCAGCAAGGTGTGAACATTCCAGGAACTGGGACCAACCTCTCCTATCAGGCCGGTCATTCCTTACACCGAGCGAGTCACAAAGGCCCAGCCAAGGAAGGCTGACTCTAATGCTTGGTGCAGTTAAGCATCAAAGACTTCCACGAAATTAAAGACATTCCCCAGAAATAACAATGGCCCGTTTGTTTTTAAAGGGAAATTGCAACTCCCTGTATTGTCCACAAGCCCAAACATCACACCAGAGCGCTGTGCTTGAGAGAAACAGCACAAAACCAACTGGTTTATTTTCACTGTACGAGGCAAAGAGGAAAGAAAGCAGCATGATGAGTAAAAGGCAAATGGAAAATCCCAACAGCTTCCCCTTTGATATTTCTCGGTAATAGAAAGGAAACCTAGTTTCAAAATCCCAGAAATCCCAAGCCAACAGCGCGCCTCTGGAGAAACCTGGCGTTTACAGAAAGCCTACAGGTAAATTTAGAGAGGCAGGTACAGGCACAGACATGAAGATGGATGCCTAGTGGGACTTCCAGGAGACCGTGAGCTGGCAGGACACCTATTTCTCAGGGAAAATCAAAGGCACCTCGGCATCTAAGCTCACGGGTGTTTCTGTATATCCCATTTGAAACCCATTTCTCTTGTCCCAAACTATCTGTGTGAATAAATCCCACTGATTTGAACCTGCACCCTCGTTTTCAGGCATTTATTTGAAGAAGTCACTGTCATTCCCTCCGAGTCACTCCCGACACAGCCCGTGCTGCACCTCACGCCTCTGGAAAGCCCGTCTGGCATTCAGCATCCTGAATAAATTCCCATGCTTCCCAGAATAGATACGTATGCAAAATTAATTCACAATCAAGCCCGTGTGAAGCATGAGACGGCCTTTTAATAGGTGCAGAGCAGCAATTACCAGTGTGGAGTGAAAGCCAACAAGCATTAAAGGAGGGGTGGGGGGAAAACCAATTAGTTTTCTCGGGATTCCTCCACACATTTGTCACTTAAGGGATTTCAATTTCCACGCTCTCTTGGGGGCTGAGAGTGCAGCCCGGGAGCCAGCGTGTCCCTGTGGGGAGGGATGGGGATATGTCCCCATGGCCTCCCCTGCCGTGGTCCCCAGGATGTGGCTGGGCTGGTCTCCATGGAGACCGTCACCGCAGCAACGGGTACCAGCGGCGCTCGTGGGGCTGGGAGAGGATGCAAAGGAGATGAGGAGCACCTCTCCCCTCTAGGAAAGGGACCATCAGGCACCCACATGCCCCTTTTCTGCTTCCAATACTGCTCTCCTGCAGCGGCAGGATGAAAGGGAGCTGCTGCCTGCAATCCAGCTGCCTCGTCCCCTGCCAGAGGCGCTTTAGCCTGGTGAGATCAGTCCCCTGGGAGATGGTGACACGGAGCTGTCACGGTGGGTATGGCAGAGGGAGGGAGCCGTGCTCGGGGCTGTCATGGCAACAGTTGATGGAGCTGATGCTCCGCGGGGAGGTGGGGACAGAACCCAGGCCGGGGACACGCTGCAGCACCCACCGGGGTGTCCCGGGTGGGCAGAGCTGCCCCAGGAGGGGACTTGCCATCCCACCATGACATGGTCGTTCCATGACAGCTCACACAGTGAGGGGCATGGAGGAAGGACCTCGTGTCCCTGAGCAGCTCCCCACGCCCTCCTGCCCCCCGTTCCACCACGCTGCAGGAGGGAAGGAGGAGAGCAGGCACCACACAGCTCCCTGCAGTCCACAGCTGCCCCCACCCACCCCGCCTTGGGTCACTCTAAATCCTTTTCCCACTGGGTTAAGCCTTTTTAATGACATCTCCATGGTCTTCCCACCCCACGTGCACCACACTGTGGCACTGGGGAGACCTGGGCATGGTGCTAACGCTGGGAAGTCCTTGGCACAGGGCCCACACGTGTTTTGGGCATGTATTCCTGGGAGGACTATACTCCTGCCTGGATGCCTGACTTCCCAGTTTGATCAGACACAGCAGGTTTTGGAGCTGGGGCTGCACAGGTGTGGGAGATGCTACAAACGGCCACGTGCCTGTGGCTGTTCCCTCCCAGCTCCAAACCAGAGGAAAAACCTCATAATCCCCCAAAACATCTGCCCGTCAGGGATTTCACGGAGCACAGGAAGATTTAAGAAAGATTGGGGCCAAGAATAAGCTCCCAAACGTCAGCACAGTGTGTCCCCTCTGGGGTCAGCTCCAGACAGTGCCCTGGCAGTGCAGCCACCTCACTGGGACCCAGGTGGGCACAGCACAGGGCAGGGCAGAGCTCAGCTGTCCCCACACCAGCTCAGCAGCAGAACCAGGCGCTTCCCACTGCCAACATCTTTGCTGGAGAGGAGAAAGATGCCAGGGGAAGGGAGAGCTGAGGGTGTTTGCAATCCATGACAATCCCCACTGTTACCAACTGCAGTTTTTCTGCAGGGACTTATCCCACCTGCCAAGAGGCGAGGACAGCAGGTCTGTGGGGAGACCAGACTGGCAGCACGCCCTGGGCATCTTTCTGGGCACACGTCTGCAGGCAACCAGGGACACACAGACACGAGGGACAGCACAACACACACTCTGGAGCCTTCGCCAGAGATGGAGCATCCACTAATTCACTCACTTGGCTGAGCCTGCAGCTCTGGGCAGGGCTGTTCCCTCCAGCATATTTTCCAGGGCTTAGCTGAAGCTTAAACAAGCCTAAAGGAGGAGGTTCCATCTCCCCGCCGTCAGAGCCTGCACTCATTGTGCTGCTCAAAACCACCTCAGCTCCTGACACAGGCTTTAGCCTGGATTACCCATGGCCCAGAGGTTATCTGCAGATCCACACTCTGCTCCGTGTCACTTGGCAGGCAAACTGGGGGCTGGAGAGGGAACAGACACGGCTCTGGCAGCCTGGAGGTTTCCAGCCCTACGCCCCGAGCCAAAGGCTCTCCCAACCCTCCCTCCTCCCGGCTGTTTTGCAGGCTGTGGGGTTTGTAGAAGTCCCCACCGTGTGCAGTCCCCTCGGTGTGTGTGACTGTGATAGCCGAGGGCATGGGAAGCACTTGTTGCATGGCCGGATTCCTGGAGCAGGTTGATTTTCCTGGCAGTTTCCTTCAGGGCTCCCGTTCAGCTGCTCCCCCCACCCCACCCCACTCAGTGACAGCAAAGGGTCCCACGTTGCATCCTCGGCTGCGAGGGGAGACGATGCCTTGTGCACGGCCCTGGATCAGAGAGGGAGAGGCATTCCAAGCTGGAATCCCCTGCAGGAGGGCAAGGATGAGGCAGGGGGGGACCGAGCAGCCCCCAAGGCTGTCAGCTCGGGTGGACACCCTCCAGAGAGCACAGAGGCCCTTCCCTGACCTCCTTAGGGGCTGAGGCTGCACCTCAGCTGTCCCAGGGCAGCCCCCCATGGAGGGGCTGGGAAGCCACTGCCTTTTGGGGACAGCAGTTGTGAGCTCACTCGGCTCTGGCACAGATTAACGAGCCCATCCCACCAACCTGCTCTTCCCAGATGTTTTCTGGGAGTGGAGAGGAGGGCAAAGCCCCCCAGGCATTGCAGAGCATTGCCTGCTCTCAGCGTTCGGGCCAAGCCACCGTTTCTGGCTGGAGAAAGGGACCGTTCCCGGGTTCCCTGCACCACTCCAGCAGCAGGCACAGGAGCCAGCACTTTGGGACACACTGCTGGCACCACGGGGCTGCATCAGCACCCTGACTGCCCAGGTGCTCCAGCCAGGGTCCTGGCAGCTGAGGGAGGACATGGATCCATTGGCACCGGTGGATCGAGAGCATCCTCTGCATCCCATAGAATCACAGAATATCCTGAGCTGGAAGGGACCCACAGGGATCATCCAGTCCAGCTCCTGGCCCTGCACAGACACCCCAGCAATCCCTCCCTGTCCCTGTCCAAACACTCCCTGAGCTCTGGCAGCCTTGGTGCTGTGCCCACTGCCCTGGGGGGCCTGGGCAGTGCCCACCACCCTCTGGGGGAGGAACCTTTCCCTGAGATCCAGCCTGACCCTCCCCACCCCAACACAGCCTCCTGCTGTTCTCTCACATCCTCTCACTTGTCACCAGAGAGCAGATGGTGCTGCCCCTCCTGAGGAAGCAGCAGACCCCGAAGTCTCCCCTTCTCCACTAAAAAAATCCCAAGTGACCTCAGCCACTCCTCGTACAGCCCCTCTAGACCCTTCACCACTTCCACAACCCTCCTTTGTATGCCCTCCAATAGCTTTATTCCCTTTTTTCCTTATTTTCAGGAGGCCCCAGCAGCACGGGACATGGCACGGGGGGCAGCACGTCCCCCCCCCAGCCCCACAGCAGTCCTTGGCCACCCACCCCACACAGCCCCGTGGGGACCGCGCTGCAAATCCAATGAAGCTCATTCCCAGAGGCCCACCATTGATTTCCCGTTGCCTAACGACAGGAAAGCTTTATAATCCTATTAACTAAACACCCTTTGGAGCGGCGCAAAGGGGACCTGTGTAAGGAGATGGAACCAGCCCTGGTAGCCCCCCAAAAGCAGGGCTGTGACACCCAGTGGCCGGTGGGGGGTCAGTGGTGGCCACCCCAGGGACATCTCGGATCCCACCATGGAACACGTGCTCTGGCTGCAGGACACTGAGCCAGGAGACCTTGCACAGGGACGTGGTGCAGGAACCGGGCCCTGAAATATTGACAAATATTGTTGCACCTGATGCTACTTCAGAGATGTTTGACAACAAAAGATACACAGCTTTGGCCAAAATATACAAACATTCCATGGGAGAATGTGAATCTCATCACCTATTCGCAGAACGTTTCAAGAGTGCATCCATCCTCCCTTGTTAGCAATGACAGCAAAGGCAGGGGGGGAAAAACCCCACCATAAATCACGCTTGCACAGGATGCAAAATCCCAATTTCTGTGCCAGTCACAGGTACCCAGAGCCACGCTGCATTTCCATATGGGGCTGAGAAGCCTCCACGCTCCGAGGAAACGCTGCCGAGCCACACACAGGGACAGGGGGACAGGTCCTGTGGCCAGAGCTCCCTCCAAGAGCACAGCAGGGGCTGTGCCACTGGGGAAAACACGGACGGACGCCTGGCCAGGCTAAAATCCCTCTGGGTGGGGATATCCACAGCGGGTCACCCCAGGAGGAGGGTCTGGCTGCAGCAGGAGGGACATAAACACCTTCCCACCGGTGGGAACGCACCTTTCCCATCCTGGGGGAGCATTTATCACTCATCCCCCATTCCTTTCCCTTTAATTAGTTATCCACAGAGCTTTGCAGATGGCCAGGCATCATATTTTCCGTGCTGGGTTTTGGATGCAGAGGCACAGGGAGGGCTCTTTGTCAGGGGACACAAGGCTGGGCATGGTCTCCCAACCAAAACCCTTCCTCTTTTAGTGCTTTTCCCAGAACAAAGTGCCCTCCATGGGGAAGCAGCATGTCCCAACCACTCTGCAGTGGGACAGGGACCACAGGCTCTGCCTCACAAACCCACAGCGCTTGACCAGCCTCGTTATTTTGGGGGCACCGGGGACAGCGCAGCCACCAGAAGAGCCTTCCTGTCACCATGGAAATGCTGAGCGGGAGGGTTTGAAGCCTGCTGGGACTTTCAACCTCTGCCAAGAAAAACAGGGCCCTTAAAACAACCACGAGCCCTTGGTGTTTGGAGGAAGAGGAGGAGACTTGTGCTCCCCTTGGCCTGCTGGCCATGGGGCAGCCACCATGGGGCTTCTCCCAGGGAAAAAACCCTTGTGGGTTGAGATACGAATAGTTTAATAATTGAAATATAATAATAATAATGATGATGATGAAAAAGAAAGGACACCCAGCCCCTGCTCCTCCAGCCTCCACAGGGACAGAGCTCAGCCCCATTCCTCAGCTGCTCCTGCCCCTCTCCTGGTGGGCACCCACCGTTTCTGCCCCACGGACACCCCACAACTCGGGCAGCAACAGCTTCCCAGCCCTGCACAGCCAATGCTGCTGTGCCACTCCACCACCACAACCATCATTGAGGAAAGCCTCCTCCATCCCCTCCCAGCAGATTCCACCACTGGATCTCCCCCTGGGGGCTGCCCAACCTCCTTGGAAAGGGGCTCAAAGCAGCCATGGGGGTGGCTGTATTCCCATTCCGTGTGATTCCGAGCAGAACATTCAGCAGCCACCCTGACCAGGGCGTTCCTGCCTGCCCTGGACCTTTCCACGCCACCCTGACCAGGGTGTTCCTGCCTGCCCTGGACCTTTCCACGCCACCCTGACCAGGGTGTTCCTGCCTGCCCTGGACCTTTCCACGCCACCCTGACCAGGGCATTCCTGCCTGCCCTGGACCTTTCCACGCCACCCTGACCAGGGTGTTCCTGCCTGCCCTGGACCTTTCCACGCTGCCCTGACCCCCATCCATCGTTGTTTGTCACACCGGGGGCGTCCCCTCTCCAGGGAGGTGAAGAGCTACATCCACATGGGACACTGTGGAGAGGGACAGGCAGGAAACACACGGTGGGAAATCCGCTGTGGGACGGAGCCAGCGGGGCCAAAAGAGCAGGGCAGGGCGGCTGCTGAGGATTTCAAAGGGGCTGCGCCACGGAACGACCTCGACCTCCCCATCCCCTGCCGAGGGCCCGCACGGAGCCACCGTGTGAGCTGAACGTGGCCCTTGCAGTGTTTGCTTCCTGCCTTCAGGCCAGGCAGGGAGCGGGAAAGATAAACAGGATCAGCAAATGTCCCAAGGAACCCACGAGGGTGCAAAGCAGACACGGCATGTGGGGCGTTATCAGCATGCACGAGCCTTCAGCGGGGCTGCGGGCAGGTTCACACAGCCTGAATCCCAGGCACAGCATCACCCCCAGACCCACATCCTGAATCCCAGGCACAGCATCACCCCCAGGATGGTCACACAGCCTGAATCCCAGGCACAGCATCACCCCCAGACCCACATCCTGAATCCCAGGCACAGCATCACCCCCACGATGGTCACACAGCGAGTCCCAGGCACACCGTCACCCCCAGGATGGTCACATCCTGAATCCCAGAAACAGCATCACCCCCATGCCATGCCAGTAAGCTGCATCCCAGCTGTACAGCCCCTCCAGGATGCCAGGAGTGCTTTTCCAAAGGGAGCCTCCCAGCAGCACTGTCCAGCCCTCAGCAGCCAATGTCTGCACCACACCTTGCTCATTTTCTCTCCTTTCCTTTCTAGAGCCTAAAGGGAAGTGTAGGGCCTTATCTGGGATGCCTTTGACAACCCAGAGCTCTGGCACCACACCTAAAGCTTCTGATTTTCTCCAGATCCCATACAAAGCAGGAGAGCCCAGGGAAGGGCTTCTCCCCCCTCTCTAACCCATCGGAGCACTGCTGCCCCCTTTCCTCCTTCCCAGCCCCCCTGCCCCTTCCTTCCCCCATCTTCACAGTCCCTCTCTGGGCAGGGTGCTGAAGGACAATGGCTTGCAGTGAGGTTCACCAGCCCCAAGCACAGGAGGCAGGAGCCCACGGGGGCCACACTGGAGCACAGCCAGGCTGTAAATCTTTGCAGAGGATGAACTCCTGCTGCATTCCCGGGCCTCGAGGGAGCAGAAACTCTGTGATTCCCCCAGCACGCCACCACCGAGCCGCCTTCGACGTCAGCTCGTGTCTACAAACACTGCCTTTGACCTGCAGCCAACACTCCCAGTGCAGTGGAGAAAGAGAATATCCACGGAGACGTCCTGCAGGGACCGAGTGGCCGAGGGCACTCGGGGTGCCTTGGGAGCCAAAAGGTCCCCAAGAAATCCAGCTGTTTAAAATGCAAACCCACGAAGAAAACAGAGGGATGAACCCCACCATGGGTCACACAGGCTGGACTCGGGCAATCCCAGCAGGAAAACATCTGGATGCTCCCACAGCAGCCAGGCCCAGGCAGGGCAGGTGTTTATCTGGCTCAGCACCCAAACAGCTGCCAGCAGCTGCCACGGCCACCCCGAAGGCAGTGCCACCAGAGGGGCAGGGACACGGGGGACTGCTCGTGGATGTGGCAGCCTGGAAAGCAGCAGGGGCACCTCTCCCAGCCACCCTACACTGCTGGAAAGGTCATGCTTGTTGTTCCCCCAGTGCTGGGGGCTGGGCTGGCTGGTGACACTGGGAACCAGCACAAAAGGGAGCTGCGGATCAGGGATTTCTTTTTATAGGAGGTGATTGACAGGACGGCCTTGCTGAGGTCTCACAGCAGGCTTTGGGGTTGGACCCGAGGTCTCCAAGGATGGAGGTGGCTCGTGTTACTCATCACCACGAAGCCAAGCACGGCTCCTCCTGGGCGAGCTCTGCTGAGCAGATCTGCAGCTCTTGGCGTGCTGGGCTTCCCCAGAGAGCCGGACGCCTGCTTGTCCCTGTTCCCATCACCACTGACCCTTCCCAGCCCCGGGGAAGGCAAACCCGAGGCAATAACTCATCGGGAAAACAACAGTGCCATCTGCTGCACAGCCCCGCTGGGCTCCGGGCAGCCCGTGGCCTGCCCACACAGGGCTGGCACAGCCTGGCACAGCTCACAGCAGCATCCCCAGCCAGGCACGGAAACAGCAGCAGCAGCATCGCTGAAACGGGAAGGCGACCCTACAGCTGCCCCGATGGCCACCCCGCAGCTGGATGGCCTCTGGTTTGCACAGAAAGCAAAGGACAGCAGGATGAGGAGGCAGAGCAGAACAAGAGAAGGTCCCCGAGCCCATCTAGTGACCACAGTGTATGAAGGAGAGGGAGGAGGAAACAAGCTCACCTGGCAAAGGCAGGCAAAGGACCCCCTCCTCCATCAGCACCCCGCAGAGCAGGCACTTCTTCCAGCCCCTCCGCAGGCAAGGGGAGAGGGAAGGAGAGGAACAGCCCCCAACACTCACCTAGCTTTGGGAAGCTATTTGGCACCATCCCCAGCATCTCCTTTGGGCAGAAGTCCCAGATACTGGTACTAGATACCATGCACTCTGCCCACCCCGTACTTTGTCACTCTGATATCCCAGGGAAACTGGGATAGTGGGGACACCTGGGAGAGCAGGGTCAGCCTGAGGGAGTTACCAGCAGCTTCCCTGCACCTCCAGCCCCAGCAGGTGTGTGCAGTTGCCAGTTAACCAGCTCTGCTCCACAAGTGATTGCAGCCTGGTGGCAGGTGAAGCAGTTTCTCTGCATATGTGGCCTGGAAAGCGCTCTGGTTCCTCCCTCAGACGTGTGTTGCTATAGCAATGGAATAGGTATCAGAAGCAAAAATCCATGCTGATGGGTAGTGCAGATTACTCCGAAGACCACCACCCAAAATCAGGACCACTGCTTCTTGAGGTCCAGCAGCCAGGCACTGTGTAGGGAATGGCACAGTGAAAACACGGTAAGGAGCTGAAAAACACAACCCTGAAGATGCCCAGAATAAACAAAATCCTGAAAAGCCCCTCGTTTCTTCATTTAGAGAGAAACCTCAAAGCAAACTGACCCCAAAGATAATAAACTGCACTGAGCTACAGGAGGTCAGACCAATCATTACAATGTCCCAGGGATTCATTCTGGAGCCCGCAGCAGTCGCTGCATCCTCTGATCAGCCCCGTCTCGGGCACACAGACACAGGCAGGAGTGGGAGCTCCAGATGGAGAGGCTGTACCACGCCGAGGAGGCACTTTGCATGTCTCCACCTGCTGCCTCCCAGCCCCTGCTGCCAGTTGGACCCTCGCTCGCTGGCACTTGTTGCCAACTCGTCCTCCTACCCCCACAGAGCAACACCAAGAGTTAACTCTGAGCTGCTGGAGTCACTTCAAACACATGGAACAGATGACAGGGAAAGACAAGAAAGAAATCCAGCTCCAGCTTTGCTTGCCTGCACTCAGGCGCTCTGTGTCCTGCCCTCAGCCAGCCCCAAGACTGCTCATCCACCATCTGCTCCCCTCTCCTGCCCAAAGAGCCAGACAGGGAGAGAAGGACGAGTCTGCAGCTCTGGGAGCTTGGTTCAGGGTGGAAGCCACCTTCTGACCCAGCTCACGTGCAGGTTTTAGTTTTAAAGGCTGAAATTCGCCCTTGCACATGAACTTTTGCTTTCACGTGTCGGGACACCTGGAACAACACACCTGCAGCACTGAGAGATGGGGGAAAAAAAATCTCCTTGTTTGCTCAGCTTATTTACTTTCCAGCACTCAGTTTTCCCAGTTGTTTGTGTGAGTCCTTGCCTTAGCAACCGAGGAGAGAAACATTTACAAGGCATGAAAAATGTATCTGTAACAGCCATAAGAACTGGCAGGGTGCGGCTGCAGCTGGAAATTCCTCTTCCCTGGGAGTCACAAGTGATGGGACCTCAATGAACTGCAACCCTTAACCAGCAGAGTGGCTCATCCTCTTCAAGCAGGCAGAATCAGGACTTCTAACCTGTGCTCTCCACCATAACACCCACCACACAGGATCGAGGGCTTGGAACAAATACCTTGACATGCCTCAGTCTACCCGTATATAAATTGGGGGTGAGTATAAAAAGCGACAGGAAGGCTGAAATCGAGACCTTAATATGACGCAATGTGCATTCCCCAACCTGGGAGACAGAGCTCTGGACATCTTTTTATGCACAGCTTTACACCTCTCATTCTCTGGATCTCCCAGCAAGATCATTCTTTCCAGCCCACGGCCACGGTGACAGAGAACTCTCGTTCATGACCCTTGGCAGGGTCAGGACCTGAACTCCAGTACTTTGGTTGCCAATCCCCTCTTCCAAAGGGCTGTGCCACCACCCAGCACATGCACATGCTGGCACTGGGGCCTCCCTCACACACAGAGCTAATTCACCTTTTGTTTATTGGGCTGGATCAAGGTGAGTGAAGCCCAGACAAGCAGACCAACAGAGCGCAGGAGGCGGCTCTGGAATGTCCATCTTTCAGGCCAGAGATGGATCCCAGCCCACTTCTCCAGCACGGCATCAGCCCTTCCCTTTATCCATAACTGGTCTCCCAGGAGCCATCACTGCCCACTTAACCTTCCTACCACCCCCACAAGAGCAGCAGCACAGCCCCTTCCCTTCCCAGGGCTGGGATCAGGAGGGGAACATCGGGAGGGGAACATCAGAAGGGGAATAGAAAGCATAAAATCAGAGGAGCGTCAGGACCGAAGAAAGCCACGTTCTGATGCCACCCCCAAATTTCATTGCCTTTGCTTCTTATTACCCTGCCCCAAAAGCACCAGTGGGTTTGCGAGCCCACAGCTTAAGTCCACCTCGGCTCAGTTTAGTTTCTTTAGTCTCATAAACACACCAGGCAGAGACAAGGCACCTCCTGATGCCACTTGTCCCGAGCGGTGCCAGGAGAGCTGCGGCCCTGGCTTGGCACAGCGCGCAGCAGCTTCAGCCCTGCCGGCAGCATCGCAGCGCAGCGGCGGCTGCAGCAACATCGCAGCGGCGGCGCCCAGAGCCCGTCCCAAACCCTCCTGCTTTCATCCCCAGTCCTTCAGCCCCTCTTCTCCCGGCCGCGCTCACCCATCGCACAAACAGAAAGTAAAAAAATGCCACCGACAAACCACCGAAAAACAGACTTCCTCCTCTCTCCGCCAAGGTGCTGCTTTTCCTCCGCCAAAGCTCCCGCTGCGGGCCGGGGGTGCTCGCACGTCCAGTGTCCCCGACCCCAGCAGGCAGCAGGCGACAGGCGCCTGCGGCTACAGACCCCCTGGAAGAGCCCACCCCGCTGCCCAGGCACCCGCCGCGGACACGCGTGGGGCGCCGCGACCCGCCTCTAACCGGGGCTCCGGAGGGCACCGAGGGGGCTCGGGGAGACAAAGGCGGCGGGTGGCCGGCAGGACTCACCTGGGTGTCGATCATCATGGTGCCCCGCGCATCCCCCGCGCCGCGCAGAGAGCCCCGCGGGCCGCGCTCAGCGCCCCGGCGGGCGGGCGCGATGCTGCGGGCGGCAGGGACGCTGCGGGCGGCAGGGACGCTGCGGGCGGCAGGGACGCTGCGGGCNGGAGCGGGGCGGGCACCGCTACCGGGAGGGCGGGGGAGGCGCCCGGCTCCGCCCGGCCCCGCCGCCCCGGCCGCGGGTGGGTGCGCGTCTGCGGGGCGGGTACCCCGCGGGCACCTCTGCGGGGGTATCCGCACCGTGGGTGAACACGGGCGCCTGTCCAGGGACACCGGCACCGTGGGCGAACACGCGGGCATCTGTCTCTGCAGGGGCACCCCCACCGTGGGCCAACACAGGGGCACCTCTCCGAGGGCATCCCGTGGGCGAGCACACGAGCATCTCTCCGGGGGTGCCCGCACCGTGGGTGAACACACGGGCATCTCTGCAGGGGCACCCGACCCGCACCGTGGGCGAACACGCGGGCACCTGTCCAGGGACACCCGCACCGTGGGTGAACAGACGGGCGTCTCTGCAGGGACAACCCGTGGGCGAACACACGGGCATCTATCTCTGCAGGGGCATCCCGTGGGTGAACACACGGGCACCTGTCCAGGGACACCCGCACCGTGGGTACGCACGTGGGCATCTCTGCGGGGACCCCGCACCGTGGGCGCACACTCGGGCACCTCTGCAGGGGCACCCTGTGCCCCTCTCCGCTTTTTGGGTGCGTTTCCCCCCGCGGAGGAGGGAGCCGCGGGCGCTGCGGGGGCAGCAGGAGCCGTGGGAAGACACTTCGCAGACCCCGCCGGGGTGCGGGCGGTGCGGGGAGCGGGATCGGCGCGGTGCTGCCGGGCGGGGTGTAAACGTATAGAAGAGCTCGGGGCCGTAGCTCAAGGAGCTTCCCGCGGCGCCCCGGGCTGTCCCCAGACCCCCGGCTGTCCCCAGACCCCCGGCTGTTCATCTCCGCTCAGCCCGACACCGACACGGGGCACGGAGGGACCGGGGGATGCGCTGCCGGAGCTGCGGGCGCGCTGGAGCGGGAGCTGGAGAGGCAGCGGGGTTGCCCTGGAAACAGCAGCTCCGGTACCCATCGTTTGTCATCACGAGGCCGGTGACACGAGCCATTACAGAGCGATGTCAGGAGAAGCAGGAGCCGGGAGAAGGCCGTGTCACTCCATGGCTGAGCTCTCCCAGCCGCTGAAATGCTGGTTCTGGGGACCAACACTCCCCTCCGGGCCCCTGCAGCCCCAGCAGAGTGGGAGAACCGACTCCGCCAGGGAATGAGTGACAAGGCACAGCCCATCGCACCTGACCCTCCCGCGGCTCCGGGCCAGCAGAACCAGCAGCGCTGCCAGGAAAGGAGAAGGTGCTGCCAGGGCTCTGGCTCTGGCACGATGCTGCTACAGAGCAACATCATTCTAATTATAGTAACGGTGTCAGTGCTCAACAGTGGGGAAAACACATACTTCAAAAGGTCTGGAACTATGTAATTTGCTGCTGGCAAAACTTGCTAAAAAACACACCAGAACGAAGCACTTTTTAAATGTAATTTGTACTCATCTGCCTTGCTTTTTAAATTAGCTGAAGGTTCACCAGCAGAGCAGGGTGATGAGGTGGGCATACAAGCAGAAGAGATTTCTGGTTAAAACTGCCTTTCTATTCCTAAGGCTTTACACTAGTGTTACATGAAACAGCAACATTTGGTGGATCTATGTTTAACCTAAATATAGCACAAGAAAAGTCAAGTCAGTACAGCAGTACTCGTGGAGAAAGGAGGGAGTTGGGTGGGCAGGCAGACATTTAAATGTCACTCCTCAGATGCATTTTGCTAGTGATGCTTTCCTAAATTATTTGATTGTGTGGAGCAGAACGACAGGATTGGGGATATAGTGTGAGTAAAGTACAACCCACTGCTGTAACTCCTTCTCCAGTTCCTGCTGTCCCTGGAAGTGCCCGTCACTGTCCTGTCGTTGTCACTCCACCTGGAGAGCAGCTGTTGCTCTCTCAGCATTCCATCCCTGGGGAATCCCACAGGGGCAGTGAGGTGAAGAGGAGCAGGTGTGATTCAAGTGAGAAAATAGTAACCTTTGTGCTAAGAGCTGCCCTTTGAGATCAGAGCAAATCCCCACTGAGAAAGGAACTCGCTCTGTGTATCTCACATTCACTAGTGAGTAACCCAGAGCAGTCCCTGTGCGAACACAGAACAAGACACAGAGACAGCCCCTTCCTCGAAAAGCCCCGGGCTGAACAGGTGAAGAAGGGCAGGAGAGTGACCCCAGCAGCTCTGGCAGCGAGCTCCCAGCCTTCCAGCTCCTTTCCACCACCGTGCTGCTTTAGCTGCATGAAGCCAGCCAGATGCACGTGGCTATTCCGCAAGTTGGTTTTGTGTAAGGAATATATAACTGATGTTCTAATCCTTCCTCGTCCATGACTGCCCAAAGACCATCTTATTTCTGTGCCCCAGATCTCACCCAGAGAAGGTTTGACTAGGCCAGTCCTTTCATAACTAGTGCAGTGTAGCAAAGTGGTTAAAAATAACATTTCTGGTCAATAATGTCAGGGAACATCACCTATGGGAGGGTTATGGGAAATCCAAATAGGAGCAAAAAGGGGGCCTAGTCTGGCTTAGTGGGAATGATTCTTGTCCTGTCGGGGGGGAGAACGACATGATCACAGTCTGGCCCCACCTTGAATCATGTTCAGTGCTGGAAGTTTCTGTTTCTCCCCCTCCCCGAGAAGCTTTCCTTTTGGGAATGGATGCACTGTACAAGACACCAGCTGGGATAAGGAAAGAAACAGCCCCTCAAATGGGTTCTTAAATTAGATGGGCAATGAATGATGAGTCTGTTCCAGCTGAACAGAAAGAGATGGAAGGAACAAGAGGCCCTCGGGAAGGCAACAAGCTACTCCTGTGAGGCTTGGTTAAAGCAATCAGGGCTTGAGAAGGAAATACCTTGAGAGCACAGTCAGATCCCCAGGCAGTGCAAATCGGCTGGTGATTTATTTACATGTGGTGATTCACTTTTCACACAGGTCTCTGTTCGTCCAAGTCCAAATTCCTTCGGCACAAGAACACATAAGACAGCATTGTGCCCCGTGGTGAACGGAAGAAGACCTGCCATGCAGGAGTGACAACCTGGAAGGCATTCCTACCGTGTGCCTCAGTTTCCTCCCTGCACACGGGGTGTTGCTTGGGAAGGCAGATCAGAAAACAGACCCTTGTGAAGCTCCCACAATGCTCAGGAGCTCCAGGCTTCACAATCCAAGTGGGAGAAGGAAAGCTTGCTGCTGGGGTGTTGGGGGAAGGGGATTAATCAGCAGGCGATGACAACAGAAGTCCAGGCTTGTGTTAATTAGAGTGGGGCACGAGCTGATTCAGGGAACAGCTCCCACATGGTGATGGGGGATGTGTTTCTGCAGACATGTTCTCCTGCTCCCTGGAGACACGGGGAGTTTCTGGGTCCTGCTTCAAACCACAGCCCTGCCGAGCAGAACTGTGTCACACAACATGGGATATTCCCCTGGGGAGAAGCCGTGGGCCGGCCAGGAAAATAAACATGTTTGGCACAGCACAAATCAGGGCATTATAGTGTCAGTCAGAGGGTCGAGGATTCAGCCAGAAGGCAGCTTGGATGCAGAGCTGACACCAAGCCTTTCACAAGTTTTGCAAAACAGGTACCCCAGAAATGTAGACCAGCCTCTATCAGGCATCGTCTGTGCTGGAGAACTTCCTCCCATGGTGGATTTATGAGTGTCTGCACAGGAATTCAATAATTTTGTGTGGTAGAATGAAGCCCTATGGCTACAAACACAGCATAATTTCAAGCAGAATAAAGGCATAAGGGGAATTGGCTGCTGGCACAGCTGTTCTATGGATTTGTGGCTGCTCTAAAACTTCATGTTTTTCTCAGATCTGAGTGCTTTTCTAAGAGATCTAGCCCAGCCCAGCCACGTACTGGTACTGACACCAGGAGATAAAATTATCTGGCTTGTCCTGTGCAGAGTGGACTACACAGTTCCTTCGGGCTTGTAAACAAACCCTATGTATATATGTAACAACTGGCATGAGAGCCCAGTTTCAGCATTGAATCAGGCACTAACTGTCTTACAAATACAAAACACAGTGTTAATCCTGGGTTGGGAATATGTCTTTTTGGAAATATTTAGATATGGATCTTTCTACACCATTTTGGGTTAGATGAGGTGCCTGGTTTCCAGAGAGACATCTTCTCTGGGGATTCAGTTCTGGTTAATTATGTACAGGGGTGTCTTCCTCCTGCACCACATCATTAAGAACAGTCTGGAGAAAATATAATAGAAAAGACCCTTTTCTGGATAAAGCACAAATCAACAGACCCAGCTGCCAGTGGGGCTTTTGGGCTGGAGGTATTTTGTGTACCTTATCTATATTGTGGGTACCATGAAAGCTTTTCTAATTAGCATTCTGGAAGATGAAATGCGTACAAATGACACTGGCAAGTGCCATTTTCAGCCTGCTTGCACAGGACTGAAATGGCTCGTTAAGTCATCTGCAATCAGTGGTGGGGCCCTAAAGCTTTGAATACTTGATCTGCTGCCATACAGCAATTTTCTCATGTGAGGAGAAGCAGGAGCAGTCAGGCACCTCTTCCCCATTTTTCCTCTCTCTGCCAAATGAGCCTTTCTTTTTTTCTAGACTGTTCCCTTAGAAACAGGCAGCTTCACCCTTTCACCCCTGCTCCTCCTCTCTCTGCCATTCTCTGCAGCTCCCCGTGGCCTCTCTCCCAGCTCTCACTAAATGAGCAGGGCTCTGACGTGCGCAGCCCTCTGGGGACGTAAGGCAGATGATGTTCATGGCAGCCCCGCTGTGACAAGGGAGGTGGCACACGCGGCCCCACGCCGTGACCTCAGCTGACAGCCACAGTCGCTGGCAAGCCGTGGCTGCTCCCTCGCGTTCCCCCCGGTGAGCTGGCAGGCTCTGAAGGCTGCAGAACGCCTGGTTCTGCTCCTCGACACATCCAGAGGGAAGGAAATGTTAAGCCCAGCCTGCTTCCAGCTCCAGGCTGAAGTCCCAGCTTCACCAGAGCGCTGTGTTACGAAATGAAGTCACCCTGTTTGCCGGAAAGGCAAAGGCTCCTGCTGTCGGAGCCAGCAATTTATTTCACAGAGCTTACAAAAATTGGAAAGGGCTGAAGCAGTGGATAGGAACGGGAACGTCTCAAAAACCAGATTTTCTGTGTTGGAAAAGATTGCATGATCCACGGAGACATGAGACCCAGGGAAAAGGTTCAGAGCACATCTGCGATTGAAATAAACCCAAAAGAAGTTCAGTCTGGGTCTGAGCTGTGCCAGTTCTGTCTAAACTTGGGTCTCCAAAGCACAGATTGGAATTTGGAAGATAACTGCTATACGAGTTCACACTATTTGTCCTGTCAGACCAGGCTCTTACTGGCAATGGCTGGCACCAGCTCTCTGCTGAAAAGGTCCAAGAAATCCTGCTGCACATTAGTAAGGGATGACGTGCTCTGAGTGCAAGTTTCCTCCTGATTCTGACAAAAGATGTTAGTTTAAATCACAGCACATAAAAATTTATTGCCCTGCAAAGTTCTTTTTTTTTTTTTTAAAGTGAAAAAGTCTTTACCAAAACTCTAGATCTTCTCCTTCTCCAGAGAAATACCACTTTGGTCTTGTTAAGTTTCTGCTGGGCCTCAGGAAAACACTCAGGCAAAAGCATCTGCAGCCTTGCATTAGAAAACTGGCTTTTTGGATGCCTTTTTGTGTGCTGCAGCTTCAAGCAGGATGCTTGTATTTACAAAGATGAGGAACCCAGAAACCTTTTCGGTCTCACCAACACTTTGGCTGCTGTTTCTGAAATGCATAAAGACTCCTCTCCAGAGAAACTGTCCACATGTTCCCTTCTCAATTTATTCATACTGGGAACAAAAATTCATGGTGGGGTATGTTCTGTGTGACTTAATTTCAATGGCTTTGATTGTGGGGAGGACACCTCTGCAGGGATCAGATGGTCAATCTCATATCTCTTCATAGTTCTTTTTCACTGTGGAAAAACATATGAGGTGGATTTCAGGGGGCTTTGGATACTTGTCATCCCATATATACTCTGGAGAAAGCAGCTTGGAGGGTCTGTGGGAGAGGAAGTGCCTGTTGAGGTGACTTTCTTCCTGCCAGGCTGCCATGATCCCGTTGGCTTTGTCTGCCAGGATGGTCAAGTGGCAAGTCTTGGTGAGCACACAGACCTTGCTGACCAGCCCTCTGAACACAGCTCCTCCGTAGTAGAAGTCTCCTTCTCCATCAGGGATGTAGGCTGCTGAGGAGGTCCTCCTCTCATAAGGGAACTGCTCCCGAGGGACATCAAAATACCCATGGTGTATGGCTGCCACCATGTCCCGCAGGGTCTCGGGCCTCCAGGGGTTGTGGAACACCATGTCGATGTCCAGGCAGAAGAGATAATCCACCTCCTGGTGGCTCACGTCTGCTGTGTGCCTGTTTATGGCCTCCATCCTGCGCACGGAGATCTCCTGCCAGCTGGAGCATTTCTTGATGGGGACAACCACAAACCTTCGTCCGGGTTGGAGCTGGACACTGGGGATTGCCTTGGGGTGGTCAGTGAAGATGTAGCAGCTCACCTGGTAGACTTTCATGAAGTGTTTCTCTGCTGACTCCACTAAGTGACTCACGAACCTCGTGTACCTGCACAGACACAGCAAGTGAGGAGCACGGCAGGGACGAGGAGGGACTTTTTACAAGGGCATGTAGTGATAGAACAAGGGGGAACGGATTAAAACTGGCAGAGGGCAGGTTCACATTAGATGTGAGGAAGAAATTCTTCCCTGTGAGGGTGGGAAGGCCCTGGCACAAGTTGAGCAGAGAAGCTGTGGCTGCCCCTGGATCCCTGGGAGTGTCCAAGGCCACGCTGGATGGGGCTTGGAGCAACCTGGGCTAGTGGAAGGTGTCCCTGCCCATGGCAGGGGGGGGAATGAGATGATCTTTAAGCTCCCTTCCAACCCAAACCATTTGTGATTCCAAGGGGATTATGAAGGGGACTTTGGTGAACAGAACACAAGGGGTAAAGAGTGTTGGCTGACTATTGCTGCAAGGATCCACACACATGCAATAGGTAAAGTATAGTGGAGGACAAGGAATAAGTGGATTATCCCCACTTTGACCAACCAACCACCAACCTGCAGCTCTAATTCCCAAGACACGTGCTGGTTCTTAGAAAATACTGACCATACTTCGGGTACTTTCAGTGCTGTCACCTTGTGGGCTTGTGTGATTATGGACACAATACATGGACATAAAAATCTGCTATAGATGGGGACAGATTTCAGTTCTGCTGAGGACAAGAAAAGCCAAAGTGATCTTTCCACAGAGGAAGTGCATCACCCCAAGCACTGTGCCCAGAGTGCTTCCCTGACTTTCCAACAGCAAAGGCTGTCATCCCTATGCTGAGGTTCAGTGACCTGTAGGCACTGACCAGGATCTCAGGATTGAAGGTCCCTTCCCAGATGATGGGGGCCAGCCATGGTGTGACTGTCAGCACATCCCAGCACCTGAGGGAAGAGAAAGGGAATGTTGGTGAAATTTAACTGTTCCATTTGGTTTTCAGGCCAGTAAATGGGAATGAAGAGTGTCTGTATCAGCATTAACTCGTCATGGAAGGTATTATCCTCAGATTTTTTTTCCCCCCTGCACTCTTATTTGAGGTTACTGATCATAGACATTTCAGTGCCTGGGATGAAATTAAGCACTTTAAGAGACTGGCAAAAACCCGAGGATCTACTGAAATCTCAATTAAGCTCACAGGAGTTTTCTGCTGAGGAGAGTTTAATGACCACTGAACTCACAGAATGAGAAGCTGTGCGTATTTGCTGTCAGTCTGATGCAGATTGCTACATGCAGATTCAAACACAAGTAATAATATGAAAATTACTATAAAAATATACCCCATTGCTGTGTTATTAAAACACAGCTTGCAGCATGACAGTTTCTTTTCCCAGTATTTATATATAGCTTCAACACATTCAGATATAATTTAAAATGCTGTATGTGAGCCAGCATTCAAATGTGTAACTGAGTTAGGAAAAAATCCTTAATCTCCTATGAGGGTAGTGGAAATACTGAATATACACGCAGCAGAGTCTGATTATGCCCTGTTACAGCTCTACAAGGCTGTTTCGATTGCTTTGTTTTCAGTGTTTTGTTCTTCCCTTTTTGATTTTAAAACCAGATGTCATTATGATGTGTAATTTACCCCAGCCTGCTCCCATTCGCCCCAGACCATGAGGTGTAGCCCTCTGCTAATGAAATTTGTCACCCAAGGCACGTGGCCACCCTTGGAGGCTGCCAGTCTCCCATCTGACACACTCCTAAGGCAGGAACAGCACCAGAACCAAAGCAAGGGCACTGGGGGGGGAGCAGCTTGGTGGCTCAGGCAGCAGATCTAATTAGATCTTCCAAATCAGATCTCATACTTTCAGTCTGAGAGGATACAAGAATGACAATTTGACTCCTTCCTATAGCAATGAATGTGATTAAAAGATTAAATTATATAGGAAGAAGAATTTGGGTTGGAGAAAGTGCACTAACTGACCTGTTCTCTTTCTGGGTTAATTATCCTTTTTTGTGTGAGGGGGAAAAGGAAACCTGCATTTTCACTTCTCTAAGCAGAGCTTTTTAAAGTTCATTTTAAAGGCCTGCCCTGGGTTTCCCAATGACTCATGGCCATGGTGTCCCTTCTCTCAGTGCTAGTGAACACCCTCCAGAAGACACAGAGCACTAAAAGCCACAAGATCCTCTCCTCATTTAGGTTATTTATCACATAAATTTATTCCAATATGAAAGAGAGAAATATTCAGGCTGAGCACATTCTGTTGAAATATCAGGGAGGAGGGGGAATATATATATAAATACCAACAGGGTGTGTTTGTTAACCTACAAAAGAATGTGGCTGTTGAAGGTGAACTGCTCCAGATAAGAGTGGGCCCAAAGGCGACTGTAACAACCTGAGCTGCACAAAGGCTTTGTCCAAGTCACTTCTTAGTGTGCTGCTGCTGCCCCAAACCTTCCCTGTCTGCTTCAGCTCTCTGGTTTGACTGCATCTCATAGAGGCTTGTCTGTGTAAGCTGAAACCATTGCTGAAGGTCATACAAAGCACCTGCTTCATTTTGCCCCGAAATGGGTTTAAAGCTCTCCCACAGCTGGTTACAAGTTCCAGCAGGCATTTCTGTCTTAAAGCTATTACAGATCTCCCATCTCAGAAAGAGTTCCTGGCAGCAACCACACAGACTGCGTGTGCACGCTGAAGTATTAATTGGGAATTAACAGTAAGTATGTTAACAAGTATACAGTGATTAAACTCAACCTTACAGCAGCACAGACACCCCATATGGTTTGGATTCTCAAGGAACAAGGTTCTTTTCAGAGTGTCCCAGGACTTTGGAACTGAGAGTGCCGCAGATTGCCCAGACCGAAATCAGAAGAAATAAAGTTCAAACAAAGAAACTTACTTTGGCGCCAACACTTTTGGCTGTTGATAAAATCATCTGTAAAAAGGAAGACATATCAATTGAATAATACATGAATATGCCTGGAAGAGAGGAACAGCAGTTTAAAGGTCAGAAGATAAAAAAGGCAGTACTTACTGGGGGAAAAGCTGGATTAGCTTCTCTTCTGCATATTGGAGTTTTATGGAGCTGCACGATGGGGTGGAAGAAGAAAGGGGTTGTTATGCTTTCCTAAAATATGAATCGGGTTCAGCTTCAGGACCTGCTGCTGCACTGACAGCTATCCAAGTCCAGCTCCAGCTGCTGGGCACACTGCAGGGTTAGGCATCACCTGTACACACCTTCCAGGGCTGCCAGGCAAGGGATAGTTTTGGAACAGAACACACAACACAACAGAGGCAGAGAGATGGTGGCAGCAATCCGAGCCTGTGGGTAAATCAGGGTTTGGGCTCAAAACCCAGGGAAGCACAGGCATGCTGGGGACTGTCATGTATGTGCTCCACTTCCTGCATAACTGTTCCTGGTCATCTGGAAGGCTGAGCTACCTGAAATACATCACACTTCCAACAGCAGGCTTCTGGTCCAGAGCTCAAGTGATTCCAGTTTCTGTGGATTTGAATTTTTCCAACTGAAGCACACACCCTTTGCAATATAATCAACTCACCCAACCCAAATCCCATCAGAGGGCTAACACAGTTATCACATGAGGTGATAAACTCCACCTTTCACCAACAACAGCTGCCAGAGACACTCCCTGCAAAGCAGTAAGAAAGGTAAATTGAGTTGTGATACAGCAAATAAACATCACACAATACTAATGCATGTTGGGTAGTATTTCTCTTTAAGTCAAAGAAATTATTTCCTTTTTAACAGCCGTAAAAGTCAACTTCCCAAGCTCAGCTGTCTTACCTTAAAAGCTCAAATCAATCCCTTTTCTGTTCACAGGGAAGCAAAGGTGCCCACAGTGTGAACCATGGGCCCTGTGACAAACACACAAAGCCTTTGCATGGGGCCTCCAAAAGGCATGTTACAAGCATGCTAATTGTTATGACATTCATTATTACCTTCAGCGAGGACAGAACTAGAGATGAGAATAAGGCTTGGCACCCATGCACAGCAAATGGTCCTCTGTGGAGCTTTCCAGGCTGGCTGGGAGGACTGAAAGCAGCATCCTGTTAGAGGAAAACACCTTCCAGCATTTCACTGGAACCTGGGGGGAAAAAAAAGAAAAAACCTGTCAAACTTCTATTTATAGAGTCAGTAGCATTTATCTTAGTGGGAGTAACTGGGACCCGGTGCTTCTTGGGGGATGCTGAAGTAACCATACAGATCATGACTGTCCTGGCCCTTGGTAAGGCATAAACCAGTGCCAATGGATCTGAAAAGGCAGGGGTGATTTTCTGGCTTTTATTTCTCTGGTTGTAAAAAGACAAGTGACAGAAAGTTCTTTAATTTGCTTTATAATGCTGTACAGAAACCCTCTCTGGTGCTTCTTCCTCATTCTTCTGTCAGGCAATCTAATTAACATTCACCAAGAAGCATCACAAAATCCTATTTAAAAATAATAATTAAATATATATATATAGAGGCCTTTCAGCATTCAAAGCCTTCATGGATTCATGCTGAGCAGCTCTGGATTCTTGCCTAAAAGTGCTGCATATCCAAAAAAGTAGAAGGATGTGTAAACAGCTTTCCCCCTCTAGTTATTCTATGCTTTCATCAGGTTCAAATAGTTGTTTTTCAACCATTCTTTGAGAGCTGCCTAGACACAGGGCAGGCAGGCAACCTGTGCTGGTGCTGTCCTGCCCTTCTCAGCAGCAGGCTTCCAAATTTCCAACCAGGATCTCACTGCAGTTTAGGTCTGTGCCTGGCAGTGATCACACAGCTGCAGACCTCCATTCCATATACCTGGAAGCTCTGATGTTTCCTTCCCTCTTCTGTTCTGTGAGCTCCCTCAGTCTTTCTTTGTAGTTTTCTGATTTCAAGATCCAGGATTTGTTCTGTCAGTTCTGACTCAACTTTCTCTAATCAGCCCATTCTCATGAAATCTGGTGCCAAACCAGCCCAAATTCTCCTCCTGGGCCCTTGCCAGTATTAAGTAAAGCTGGATTACCCCACAAAACTGAAATGCTGTCACAGTTCATACATTCCTACATGAGAAAAAGTAACACACATATTTTGAATTATTGTATCTGTATGAGCACAGCTGATGCCTTCTCTCTCCTTCAGTTTCTGTGTTACAAAACTGCAAGAACACTGGAGCCAGATGAGATTGGAACATCTTCCTGCATCCAAAACCATCTCACTGATATTTACCTCAACTGATTTACATCTGCAGAGTTCACCATGAATGCAAACAAAAACGAAATAGATGTGCTTGCAGCTAATAACAGAATCTCCAAGCACAAAACACAGCTAAAGCATTTTTAATACTCAGGTTCCTCAAATTTGTTCAGAGAGCTTATTTAAAAGGGAAATGGTTTAAAGTACTCCCAAATGAACTTACTTGACCTCCAGAACAAAGGACTATTTTATCTTCAAGCCCTGCCTTGGAAACCATTCTGGATTGCGGATAAATACCTCACTTGTAGACTATTCCATGGAAAATATTCTTTGCAGATCAATTATTTCACATTTCCAGACCTGTATCTCAGATTCCTAAAACTGAAGGGGTGAGCTGTGGGTGCAGTGCTGCTCAGAATGTGAAGCAAGAGAAGATAACTGTGGGAAGGGCTCTTATCTGTGCCGAGGAAGAGGTTTCCTTGCTGGATTCCAGGGTTAAACTGGCTGCCTTTGGCTCCTGTGACACAGACAGGTTCAATCACACCTGAGGCTTGAACACAGACTTCAGCACAAATCTGCTGCTTGGGTTTCTCACTTTTCAGGCTCCTATTACAGCTGCACCACCAGGAGTTAACTGTACTCTGGCAGGGATCCAGCTGGGAAGCACTGCACAGCCTGCATTTCACTCCCAGCACATTCGTCAGTTTTATTGATAAAGTAAAAAATACCTTCCTAAGAGAATATTCTATTGGGCTCAATCTGTAACATCACCAACCTTAGAACAAACTTGCCAGTTTACACCATCTAGGATAAGGACACCAGCAAGATCTGACTGATCTCAGACATAGAGTGGACATCTTCTGGACTGTTCCCTCCAATCTTCCCCATGCTGAATTGCAGCAGCTGAGCTGTACTTTCTCCCTTGATCTTGGCAAACAGCTGCTCAAGTTTATATTTGTCTTTCTGCATAAACAACAATAAAGCACAACACCAATAGCGATGAAATAGTTTTACTTTACCTAAATCCAGCTGCTGCTCCCTTGTGTCAGAAGATTGCACAGAGACCATTTATTTTCTGCCTTTGACAATAGAACTACATGAACAAAGAACTCTTTGTTCCTTTTAAAGATTTTTGAAATCAAATTACCAGCAGTATTTAAATTTTGCTAAAAATGCAAGATCTTCATCTCCTTTTCATCAGTTCCTTAGAGGAAAGAGCTGCCTTCTCTTGACAACAAAGCCTGCATCTCAAACTCAGAATGCACTCGGGCTCTTCCTGAAATTTCCTGATAGTTCCAAGTATGAAATGAGTTATTACAAAGCTGCGAAAAAGGTATTTCACCCAAACACAAAAATCTCAAGGCGGTTCCTAATCTCTTCAAACCACAAACATCTTGTTTGCTCTACACATCCTTTTCCTTTAGTTTTGCCCCCTCTGAAGCCCAACGCTCCTGGGAGTCCCTTGGTGGCACCCATGGCACGAGGGACATGCTGTCCAGCACATCAGAAGTGACAGCAACCAACACTTCCTCTTTAAGAAAGTAGTAATAATTTTTATTATTAACCAGCCAGAAGGTGTTTCCTTGGCATGGAAAACTTTATTAACAAACATACAACAAGTTCTGTTCCTGTGATGAAGCTGGGAAGCCTTAGCAGTGCTTGTACCACAGCCTGGTGTCCTCAGGCACTGTCTCCTTGGGGACAGCGGCACACAGCTGCATCTGACACACGGACAGTCCGCCCTGGAATCTGGGCTGCCTCCTTCTCACTTTAACCCAGCTTTTTTCAAGTCCTCTGGCAGAACCCGGCCTTTCTTCCGGGCCCTGGCTTTCTTCTTCTCCATCCTATCCTTCTTCTTCTTCTGGATGTTCTTCTGCCGCTTGTCCTGCCGCTGTTGCATCTTTTCCACCACTCTTATTGTCCGCTGCTCCCACTGCCTTTTGCGCTGTGCTTTGCGCTTCTCCTTGCGCTTCAGAGCTTCCTTCAGACGCTCCTCATTGTCCCGAATCTTCACACCTTCCGCCTTATAGAGAGCATTTGTCCATTTCATCTTGGTCTCTAGCTCCTGAGCTTTCTTCTCATCCTTATCCTTGAGTTCCTCCAGCTTATTCTTCCTGGTCTCCAGCCTGCTCAGCAGCTGCTTGTAGTTTTTGCCCGTCAGAGGAGTGATATTGCCTTTCACAGCTTTCCTCTTCTCTTTCTTCTTCTGGACCTTGTTCAACTCATTCTCTTCATGGACTTCAACTTTGTTAAAGACAATCTCAGCTCTGCTCTCCTCCTTTTTTTTTTCTGGCTCTGCCGGTACCTGCTCAGTTTCTTTCTTCTCCATTTTTGCTTTCATCTTCAACTCCTTTCTTCGGCGCTTCTTTCTCTCTCTCTCATACTTCCTTCGCTGCCTCTTCTCCAGGACTGCAGGGCTTAATTCTTTGGCATTATCCTAAGGAGAAGGATGGACATGAATCAGGAGCCTTAAAGGGATAAAGCAGAATTAAAAGTGGGCTGTCCTGATTTCAAACTTCTCCTAAGAAGCACACCACCTGTGACAAGAAGCTCAGCTGTCAGAGACACTAAACACAGCAGTAGCATTTCAAACCCTTCGGTCTCCCTCAACAGCCTGTAGGTGTTCCCTTTCAGGCTCTCAGTGCTTTGCCTCTTCCTAAAAATCACCAGAGGCATGTTGTCCTCCAAGCTTGGCCCCACAGAACACACAGAGGTGTCCCAGCAATACCTCCTGGCAATTCCCTAGGAGACAGAAACAGCTCAAACCCAGAGCCTTGTGAGATCCTGTCCCCACATCCCCTGGGAGCAGAATTTATAGTGCATAAACACTTATACAGATATATATTAAAAGTTCTCATACTTGTCCAGAAGCTTTTTTAATCTTCTCGTGTAGTCTCTGACGTAAGAGATTGATTGCAGAAACAGAAGGGGAACTCAGTTCACTTTTACTCCCTGAAAATGAGAGGAAGAAAACAAAAATACTTAAAAGACAGCACCAGCTAAACAGAAGCACTTTCTGTGGCTATGGGAAAAGCTCTGGGAACTCTTTAGATGCTGTGAATGGAACGGAAAATCTAAACAAACCAAGAGTTTCTATTTAATTAGTTTCTTTAGAATTCCCCTTTTCTATCCATACTATCATTCAACACTGCCAGCAAGTGGCCTGGCATGGCCTAGGGCTGCCTGGCAAGTACCAAGGTAGTGGAAACAAAGACGCTGGGGACATCTTTTCGCTAGGGACATCTTTTCACTGTGATGTGGCTTTTCAGAGGCACAATGGAAAGCTGACCTGGCAAGACACAGATTATATCCACACATAATTCCCAAAGCTACTCAAATACATAATAAGGCTGCAGTCCAGTTTAAACACTGTTTCCAGAGAGCCCCCAAGTGGTGATGGTGCAAATTTGTGTCCATGGGCAAAAGCTTTGAGGGCACATGGTATAAGATGTTCTCAATTCAAGGCTTTCCAAAATAGACATGCGTGAAACAACTGAAAAGCTGCCACCCGAGCTCAGGTAACTTTAACCAGACCATGGCAATGCTGGAATTCTTACCTGTAGCCAAACTCTCATTCTTATTCTGTGTAGCACCCTGCGGAGAGGACTTGCTGGCTTGAGGGGCTGCTTTCTGTCCTGGAGTGGATTTACTGGGGTTAGAAACCACTTGTTTGACTGAAGATGCATTCTTCTTCTCGGCTTGCTTCCTGAGCTTCTTTCTCTTCTGTTTCTTGGACTGTCTGCCAGCGTCCTCAGGCTGGCCTGGCTTAGGGACTAGAAGGCAAAAACAGATTACACAAAACAGGACAATGTTACGTTCCCACTCATAACATTCAGCTATTAGTGAAGAGTACAGTTTCAGCATTGCAATTGCATATCTTCATGTTCAAAATTTCCACGTTTCAGGATTTATTTAAATAGACCAAACACGCTTGCACACTTCAGTAGAAACCCAGCTCTCCCAAATCCATCACCATAATGAATGGGCACCACCGACTTCCACAGCTCCCAGCGCAACGTGCTCGGGAGCTCCGTGTTTCAGCAGAGGTGGTTTTATTCTTACTAAAGGGCACCACGCCAGTTCCCCGGGCCAGCACCCCGTGCACACAGGGCTGTCGGAGCCTGCCAGCCCAGCCTCCAACAGAGCGGCCGCAGAGGGCAGAATCCCAAGGGTTACATCTCATTACCAAATTTCCTCTTGCGCGACTCCGGGGCGTGCTGCGCGCTCACCCTCCTGGCCAAGCCCTGCAGGTAGGAGTCCTGGGCGGCCAGGCTGGCCATTGTCACCCGGGGCTGGCCCGTGCCCGGTTCCAAAGGTTCTGCCCCCACCTCGTGGAGCTCCCGGCAGGAAATGATGGATGGAAACGCGCCGGGCGGGAAGTGACGGCAGCGCCGGGCGCGTTCGGAGGGGTGGCAGCGACGGCGCCGGGGCTGGGGCAGCTCCCACCGGACACAGCAAGGACCGAGGGTCCCACGGAGCCTCGGGGACCCTCAGCCAGCCCGGGGGGGCTCGGGCCTCTCCTGGAGAGGCTGCGAGTCACCCCGAGTCACCCCGTTCCTTGCACCCATCGCCCCGCAGGCTGCCGCCGGTTCGCCCCTAAACGCTCCCAAACCCTTATTTTCCACCTGCACGGGGTGATGTCCCCGGAGCACGGCAGGGTTTAATGACGGTTCCTGCAGCCCCCGCGTGGGAACGGCTGTAGGGAGCGGGGTTTTCTTCCCAGCCCGAGGGGAAACGCTCGTCCCATCGCATGTGCGCGCTCGTGTTTGTCGCGCTTTCACAGAACCTCGTGGCCGAAAACACACGCCTTTAAAAATTATACGAAACAGACAAGTTTTATTAAATTGCCTAATTACAAAAATAAACGGAATGGAAGAAGAAGAAACCAAAAGTTATAGCAAAATTCACATCCTCAGAAATGAGATAACACAGCAGAATGCTAGGGAAGCTCAGCAGGTTGTTGGAATGCACTGGTGGCTCGGCAGGACCCGTGACACTGAGCTGTGGTGACAGTGACATCCCCCTTTCAGCTGCACAGCTCAAGCCAACGCAGAGCCACCACAAAGGGGAAGGGCAGATGATGCGCTGAGCTGCTGAACAGCTGCAGACAAAGCACCACACGTTTCTTTGGAAGGAAAGTGAGAGTAACCCTGTATCCCTCACTGCTCCCAGTGCCCCACTCATCTCAGGATCTTTTTATCAGATAAAACTAAAAGCCAACATAAACAGTGGCTTCATGTTAGCTCATACTATGTTAGTAGAAATTTCTGTGTAAACACTGAAGAAGGAATCAACTAAAGCGTGTTGCTGCTTCTACTTGTGGCTTTGAGCAAGTGGCATCGAGGATCCCTCAATCTGGTCCCTGGTTGCCTGTTCCCCTTCAAAGGGAGAACACTGCTCTTCCGTAAGGGTCCCCTGAGAGCCTCCTCCCAAATCAAGAGTTCAAGTCTGGGGTGCACTTTGACAGTGAAGACTGTTGTGTAAAAAATACTATAGGACTCTTTAAATTAGACCAGAGGTTATCAGATGCCATCCTGAGAGTGCTTTAAAGCAGCCACCATGTCAATAATTTTGGGAGGCAGAGTGAAAACCACCAAATAGTCACTGCCCCCACGTTTGGCTCAAGTTTATCACAAAGAAATTCAACTCCCAACACTCCAGTGTGTACTTATTGAGATTCACATGGAAACAAACTGGACTTCTAAAGAACTCTACACGTAACTATCACATAAAAGCAAATCCGACTCTAATTTGTTAGAACAATCCACTTTGTGTCTACTTATCTCTTTCTGTTAAAGGAGAGGAAGACTCGTGGCAATGTCCTGGGCTGGAGGAAGCACTGCAGCCATCCAGAGGGCAGAAACCTGCCAACACAGCTCCAGTGCCTCCTCCCGACAGCAGGAGACACTCAGTACAGCAGGCGGAAGACTTCCAGCAGCGCGGTGCCGGTGGGAGGAGCACGCTGGGCATCGGCGGACCCCGTTCAGGAGTGCTCGGCAGGGCCCACCCCGTGCCCGTTCACATGAGGGTGCGACGGGGTGGAGCTCTGGGAAGGAGCAACGCTCTGCTCTGCTGTGGCAGCTGCCAGAGGCATCGAGAGGCTCTCGGGGGACAGCGTGGCAAAGTCTTGTCTCCAGTAGGCTTCGCACAGTGGGAGATCATTGCTGTCACACAGACTGTAGCTTTCCAGAACAAACAACCCCAGTGAGGAGAAACCAGGTGCGGTAACAGAGGAGGGGAGGGATGGGAAGGGTGGGGGGGAGCAAGACAGAAGCAAAGCATTAAGAAAATGGCAAAAAAAAAAAAGCTGGATGTAAGGTCTGTGTTCAGGAATCCATTACAAGTCGCGTGACACCGGCCCTCCCTGACACCCCTTGAGGGCTAGTCTTAAACCTCATGGGGCTGGTGGGGATTGGGGCAATTTCAGACATAGAATTCGTGCTACAAACTGAGACAGAGGCTCAATTCTAATCCAGACACTCCAAGTCTCTGAAAAAATCTGGGCTGGAGTCCTGACACCTCCAAATACGGGAGTTCTGCTCCTGATGAGAGACATGGACCTCACCCATAATTATTTTACTTGAAATTAGATAGCAACCTATGTGAGGGGAAAAAAAAAAGAAATCTTCCTCTAAATTTCAGTTCAGCAAAAAAAAACTACCACAATTGTTCTGGGGCCTGTCCCTGTCAAGATAAAGAAGAAACATATTTGCACCCTTGCCCTTTCAATATAGTGCTCCACAGGTTTGGGTCTACTGTTGAAGCTTACCAGCCTGATTATAAAGTACTGACAGCTCCTGCCTTTTCCCAAAGAGCCTGAGCTAACAGTGCTTCTAAAAGCAGCTAGTTGGATTCCAGCACTGTAGAATATAGAGCTGGATGAACCAGCAGTGTGGGAATGTAGTGTTTTTGAACAACTGGCTAATTCTTGCCTGTGCTCTGAGGAAAACACAATGTGGAAGGGCCAAAAGTAAAAAGAAACATGGAATAAACTGGAACAAACCCAACACGAATCTCAAAGAGAAAAGGCTGCACACAGAAGAGACACCCAAGACAAAGTGAGTGCTGAAGCAGAAACAGCTTGCATTCAGAGAAAAACAAACCCAGTGGGTCAAGAGAGTTTGTTGTTGCAGCTTTATTTACATTTGTAATGTATGGACTGATGCTTAGGGAAATATTTTAAGTGTAGAAATATGAGACATTTCAAATTGCACAAACATGAAACATGTGAGATCTAACCCCACACTCAAGACAGCTCCTGTGATCTCTGAGGAGGGAGCAATGGAACACAAATGCAGGTTTGGGGGTTAGGATGAGAGAAGGCAAGCTGGACTTGAAGTTTCTGCTTTGGGGAACAAGCACACAAAGCACTAGTTGCAAGCTGAGCTCTTTTCTGGCAGCATCACCCAGCTTTGCAGGAGAAGTGAGAAGTCAGTGGATACAGTTTTTATATCTGGGGCCTCTGTAAAATCCCCTGGAAGATCAGCCCTCAACACACTGTGAAGCTGGGTTCAGTTAACAAAGACCTTCGGAACTGAACCAGAACTACAACTCCTGTTCTGTCATGGACCTCAGGCCACGGTTTCCAAGGAGATTCTGGACACAGCATCCAGCACACCATGGCAGTGGAGTTACTAAAAAAATTTTAGCTGTCCCAGAAGCACAACTGTTTCTTCTGTTGCCCCACTTAGAAGAGTTTCAAAAGTCTAAGCTCCACCTCTCAGGTAACACTCCTCAAAAGTCAGGGTCAATGAGCAGCTCTGCACAGCTCCCAGGAGCTCCCAAGAGCCCTGGCCAGCCTGCTGCCCTGTCCAGGGAGAGTTCCTCAGTGAGTGGAAGAGACTTTACTACTTCCCTCAGGCACCCAGACAGTCTGTGTACAGAGGGACAGCTCTAGCAAACTACTTGGACACAGGGCAGGAAACTTCAGAACAATCTCCTCAGTTTTAGTTTCAAGGACCTGGTTTTGGGCCTCATCAAAACCCACACATGCACACAAAAAGCCTGGCAAACACCTGACTCTACAACTGAGATGTGCCCCAGGACTCCCAGGACAGCATGGAATTCCCCTTTGGGAATTTGGGGGCAAACTGACTGTTGCATTTACAGCCATTGAAACATGACTGTGACATGACAGAAATCCCTTTTCCCCACATTAAACAATATGGTTTCATTAAAAATACAGTAGTACTCTAATTATAAAAGGACTTTGAATAAATCACTCTTTCTGTATTTACACAGACACAATTTCTTTGGTGCAGAAAAAGACAGAAAGGAGCACAGGAAGGGAAGAAATGCTAAAAGCAAATGACCAAGTGCTACATGATAACAAGTGGTCAGATCACAGCTCTGCAGAGTTGCCAGGTTTCCTCACCTCATGACCAGTAAGAAAGAGCACAAAGGCAAATCCATTAAATGCATGCGAACATTTGTGCTTCCCTGTTAGTTCTGTCAGGAAGGGTTGCCTTATGTGGCTCCTGGTGCCAGGCAGGTGAACAGACCATGCCAGCACGGTCAGAACCCCTTAGTCCAAAAGTGGTGACAGCCTGGTGACAGGGTGAGGGAAGCACATCTGGCACATGGGAGGCACTGTCATCCCGCACCACATCCCTCTGGATACAGCTCACTGCTATGTGTGTGCAGCCTATGTCATGGATCTGTCAGCACCGGGAAAAGTGCTTGGGTTTGTGATCATCACTCTTCATTTCTGAGATATTTCTAGGATCCCTTGACAACTCCCCAAAAAAACTGAGTAAAGTTTTAAAAACAACTCTAAACTTTTATCTCTAAGCTATGTCATATTAATATATTTTTACTCTTGAAATACATATATATTACTCATAAACAATGGCCTTACTTCCAAAGATATTGAGCAATTAGGGGTTTAGTTGACCTAGCTGGGGTTATAGGCAATCAGCATTTTTAGGGAAAAAAGGAAAAGGCAAAGAGAAACCTGGTCGTTAAGATTTTAAATAACATTTTTTTAAGTTAAGTTTTTGTTTAAAAGGCCCAGCATTATTGCACTGACTTCATTTAGCTTGGACAGTGCAGCCAAAATAACCAGGTTTACATTTGTTTTCTCCCACTTTCATTTCCTGCATCATCAACTAGAAGTGCTGGAGTGCATGACAAAAAAAAAACAACCAAAAAATAAAGTGTCTGAATTTTCTAAAGTGTTTGCTAAGTAGCAGGCTTTTAAAAATATTAAAAATCCCACAAACAAATCAGTAATAAGTCATTATTCCTTAGAAAAATCCTATCACAATACTTCATAATTCAATGAAACAGAGCAAGTTTTTCTGCTCCTTTCAAATGTTAACCCCAGCAGAATTGGGGGCAGCTGGGGGCAGTGGACTATGAGGGAGAAGGCACAATGTGTGACCAGGTCACTTGTGAAAGGACTCACCACGAAGGTGTGGTGACGTCTAACATGAGGACCCAGCTCAGCAAGCTGGTCTCAGTAGGGAGAGAGCCAGAGGCTCCTTCAGAGGGATTTCCCTCAGGAAATTCATCTCCTTTTCTAACAATTACAACAGCCTAAGAAAATTATCTGTCAGATCTAGGATGGTGTGAATACCTCCTTCACCAGGACATTTATACCCTGTAGGGTATGTACAAGGAAAAGGCAGGTGCTTTAGTTGCAGAAAAAGAGTTTGACCTAATCAAAACTATGAATAAAAATTTTTGGGGGGAACATTCTCAACACCTATACCCTATGGGCTATTTGTTTGTCTGCCCTAACTACCCCAAAAGGGCTGGAGTCGTAAGGCATAGTCCCCTGCCCTATTTGTACCTGGAAGAGTAATATTCTTCTTCTAGCTCGTACAGGTCAATGGAGATCTCATCCCGCAGGGCAATCAGCTTCTTGTCACACTCCTCCTGCAAACTCCTCAGCTGCTGGTTGCGCTGGTTGATGGCTTCGTTCACTGAGGGGAAGTCGTTGAGAATCAAGAACTGCTTCAGATCAGACACAAGTTTCATCAGGGACTCGCCAGCTCGGACCTTGTGCCAGGGAGAAAAACCACAGATCAAAACAGGGCTTTGCTCCAGCTCTGAAACAACATCTCCCAAGGTGCTCCTTCAGCCCAAGCTTTGGATGAAGTGAAAACTGCCACATTACATGAGGATTCTGACAGAAGCCTGTAGCTGACAAGCTACCCAGCCTTCCCCAGCCACCCCAAATATCAGGTTACTCTTCCAGCAGCAGTTCTTGCGGGAGTTACAAAGATCCAATAATGAACCCAACAGCAGCTGAAGGATATGCTGCCCACAGACCTGAACAGCTCAGTGCTACTCACAATATTTGCAGCTCTAACATGCATCTCATAGTTATCTTGTTCACCCTGGGTTGCTCGAGAGACTTGAGTTTCATCCTCAATCTAAAGGAAAAAGGTACAAAAATCCACATTTACATATTTAAAATCCAGACAGACAATTGCTATAAGGCATTATGTATGTGCATATAAATGTGAATATGTGTGAATTTCATATATATGTGAAAGGTATATGTGAAATATATGTGAAAAATATACATGTATGTGAAATTCACATCTACATGTGAATTTAAATTCAATTCACATCTGGAACTGCTGGTGCAGCCTCTGGACTCTGCAGCACCCATGTATCATCTTTGCTGCACTTCCCTCTTGCTTGTGTGTTCTCCTTTGGTCAGGAACATCATAGGGTGGTCAGGAGCAGCCAGGGAGGGGAAAGGACATTCCTCCCTCAGGGCCACCCTCAAAGGAACCAGGAGAAACAGGACTGGGGCACCTGCCCTGTGGAGACAGGCTGAGAAAGCTGGGGCTGTTGAGCCTGGAGGAGGAGATGTGGAGACCTCATAGCAACCTTCCAGTATCTGAAGGGGCTACAGGGAAGCCAGAGAGGGACTCTGTCAGGAACTGTAGTGAAAGGACAAGGAGTAAGGGGTACAAACTGAAAGAAGGGAAATTTAGGTTAGATATTAGGTAGATTCTTCCCTGTGAGGGTGGGCAGGCCCTGGCTCAGGTTGCCCAGAGGAGCTGTGGCTGCCCCATCCCTGGGAGTGCCCAAGGCCAGGCTGGACAGGGCTTGGAGCAACCTGGGATAGTGAAAGGTGTCCCTGCCCGTGGCAGGGGTGGAACTGGATGAACTTTAAGGTCCCTTCCAACCCCTTAATAGTCTATGATTCTACGAAAGGTCTTCCCCTGTCCCCGCGCGGGCTTTGCTCCCCCCTCACAGCCCTACCTCCTCCAGGTACCTCCTCAGAACCCAACTCGCCCTTCCCCCGCTCAGGAGCCCACCTTGGCCGTCTTGATGATCTCGGTGAAGTTGTCCATGATGGACTTGACATCGTCCTTGAGGCGCTTGTTGTAGGACTGCAGCAGGGTCTCCTTGCTCTGGGGCAGCACCCGTGCCTGCGCCATGGCGGCCCCTCCCTCCCCTCACGGAGCCCCGCCCTCCCCGCGAAGCTCTCGCGAGACCTGCGCGCGCCGATATCCCCCGGCATGCCCCGCGCCGCCCTCTCTCCCTCCGCCCAACATGGTGAGTGATGGCGGCGGCCGGGGGGGCGCGGTGACCATCCGCCTCCATCCTCCGCCGTCCGCCTCCACCCTCTGCTATCCGCCTCCATCCGCCGCCCCTGAGGGGCCGCGAACCCCTGGGAAGGCGATGGAGGGTCCGCGCTGACCGCGCAAAGGCCGGGTGCGGCCTGCCCGCCCGGGGGTGCCCGATGCGGAGTCGGGTGCCGGGGGTCGGGCCCCCGCCGCCCTGGGGGTGTCTCGGCTGCTGCCGGGGGGCTCCGGGAGGTTCATAAACCTCGTAAAGGCAAAGCGGTGGATTTGCGCTCTAGGCTGGGAGGTGGCGTTTGTTTTCCGCCTGGGAAAATAAATGCGTTTCCAGGGTGGGTTGGTGTCTTCTCGAAGCACGCGGGTGATGGAGGCAAGAGAAGACAGAGTGTGTTTCTTGCTTGCAGCCGAAAGGAAAGAAGGCCAAGGGTAAGAAGGTGGCCCCGGCCCCTGCTGTAGTCAAGAAGCAGGAGGCCAAGAAGGTTGTCAATCCCCTCTTTGAGAAGAGGCCCAAGAACTTTGGCATTGGTGAGTAATTGGATATTTGTTTTATGGACAGATGTGTAAATTATAGACAGGAGTTAATACTGCAGAGTCGAGAGGGTGATGGAGGCAGTCCCTGCTGCCTGCAGTTAACAGCTGTCCGTGTAAGAAGGTGAATTTGGACAATTTGCCCAATTTCTCTTATTACATGGATCCATTATGTGCTCCTGTTGGGATGACTCTTTCCCTTCTGCATGTGGTGTGGGAAATAACTCATCCCTGTTGCAGTGCCACTATTGTACGGGGTGCAGATGATGTGAAAGAATATTTGCTATCTGAGTGGCCGTGCTGACACATCACCACCAAGATCACTGATGCCCCTGTGCTGCTCCAAGCTGCTGCTGCTGTGGAGGCCTTGGGACAGCTCTGAGCTGAGGGCTGTGTTTTTTAGGACAGGACATCCAGCCAAAGCGGGATCTCACCCGGTTTGTGAAATGGCCACGCTACATCCGGCTGCAGCGCCAGAGATCCATCCTCTACAAACGCCTCAAGGTGCCTCCTGCCATTAACCAGTTCACCCAGGCTCTGGACCGCCAGACAGGTAAGGATGTGCCCCACAAGGGGGTGTAAATGGGATGTGCCTCTGGAAAGGGGAAAGAAGTTGAAATCCGGAGCGTATCTGTTCAGAGAGGCTCTAATAGTTGATATGCAAATCTGCTGCCTTAAATCTTGGTTGATGCTTGTACCCTGAAAAGGGCTTTGGAAGATATCAAAGCTCCTACTTAATGACCCAAACCCCACGTTCTCTTAGCTGTGTTTCCAGCAGAGTCCATTCTTCCAGCTTGACGTAGAACCACCCAGGGTTCTTCTAATTTTGTGAACAGATTGTTTGAGAAACCTGTAGGAGTCCAGGCTTTGGAAGAAAACCAGCATCCTGCAGGGTGGCATTGAAATGAAGGAAGAAGGGACTTTGGGATTTTCTGTGGATGAGTAAAAGTCTTTTCCAGGTGACAGTGTCTGTGCAAGAAAGTTTGGACCTATGTAGAGCAAATCCTTCCTTGTAGATGTTGCCAAACAAGTTTCTTCCTGTAAAGGAGACAGTGCACTCCTCTAACCATAACTGGGGTTGGGGGGCCACAGACATTTCCTCATCCAGACAGTGAAGGATCTCTCAGAGCCATCAGAGTTACACATGGAGGTAAATAGGGCTCTCAAGTTGCTCTTGTCGTGGACTGTGCAAATGATGATCACTTTTTTCTGTCCAAACACACGTGATGACAAACCACCAAGATCGCTGATGCACTTCAGTATTGTAAAAAGTGATGCTTAGGTTTGCAGGTTGTGCAACTAATTAGTAGATGTTCTCTTCCAGCTACACAGCTTCTGAAGCTGGCACACAAATACAGGCCAGAAAATAAGCAGGAGAAGAAGCAGAGGCTACTGGCTCGTGCTGAGCAGAAAGCTGCAGGAAAGGGAGATGCTCCAACTAAGCGGCCACCCGTCCTCCGAGCAGGTAACTTTGGACCTGGATTTGGCTGATGGCAAATAAGGAGTGTGGTGCTTGGTTAGAGAGAGAAAACTGATAGAAGATTTGGCGCTCTGCTTCAACCAGACAGGCTTGGACAAGCTATTGCAATGATGTATGAATTTCTTCACCTGAGCTCAAACTGAAGAGCGAAACAGACGAGCTTTTTAACCCTGAGCTTTAGCAAATTGTCCAGGAAATGTCTTTGTGCTACTGATGTGAAAAGTTTTTATAACTTCCATAATGAGGCTGCATTATAGAATCTGGTTCTATGAGACTTTTATGAAAATAGTCTGAGCAGAACCAAAGCTTATCTATAACTTGTTTTTCAGGTATTAACACTGTCACAACTCTGGTGGAGAACAAGAAAGCTCAGCTTGTAGTGATTGCCCATGATGTAGACCCCATTGAGGTGAGCATGTTACAGGCTACCTGTGGAACTTAAGGTGGGGTCAGAAGTGGTCTTGAGGTGAAAATGGATTTTAGGACAAATAAATTGCATGAAAGAGAATGTATAAAAATACACATATTTGCCAGAACTGGGATGCTTATGCATGTTTGTAGTTGTCCTGGTGTGACTGAGGCTGGGCCCTTGCAATTTGCAATGATGTTTTGAATTTCTTCACCTGAATCAGCAGTGAAGAGCAAAACGAGCTTTTTAACACTGAGCAATTGCCGCAGCCCAGGCTGATGCCAAGAAGGGAAAGATGTTCTCCCTCAGTTAGACAGCACGATTCCTTTTTTCAGCTGGTGGTGTTCCTGCCAGCCCTGTGCCGAAAGATGGGAGTGCCCTACTGCATCATCAAGGGCAAAGCCAGGCTGGGGCGACTCGTCCACAGGAAGACTTGCACCTCGGTTGCCTTCACCCAGGTTAACCCGTAAGTGTTCTGGGAGATCACTTGATTCTCTGCTGTGGAGAAAGGAAACTGCCCTGAGCACAGCTATAGGGCAGATGGGTAACAAATTTGAGTCTCTCTAAAGAAGTAAAATGAAAATACCACCTTTACTGGATCCTGAAGATGCAGATTATTTGAAGTTGTCAAAATGGATGGTTACTCTAAAATATGTGTGTGTGGAGCTGTTAGCCTTAATCTGAGCAATGAAGGTTCTAAAGTAGTGTTAACCCTTTGCGAGTGATGCCTATGCTTAACCTGAAAAACTGGGTTGCCACTAGGAGCTCTCAAATGCTGTGGCAAAGTACTTTTGGGAAGTGTTAAATCAAGACTCTAAAGGAATTAAAACTGTCACCAACAGGGAGGATAAGGGAGCCCTTGCCAAGTTGGTGGAGGCTGTCAAGACCAACTACAATGACAGATATGATGAGGTAAGATTCTCTCTGCTCCTGGCTTTGTCTTTCAGTTTATACTGTTAATATTCCCAAAAGCTTCCCAGAGAAGTGCAGATTTTTTCAGACATAGTGACACCAGCTGATAGTCTGTTGGATGTCTTGTACCTAGATTTGCTTATGGTGTCCCCAGATTCTCTGCCCGAGGATGGGTAAAATGTGAAAGGTGAACAGAGCTGGGATTGTAGAAAGGGGAACAGCTTCTGCTTGGCTGATCTCCATCCCCCAAGTCCAGGGGCTACGTGGTGGCTGAACCCAACAGCCCCCATGGGGAGAGATCTTAAGCTCTTCTCTCTCTTTGCTGCCTTGCAATGTGTAGGACTTTGTAGTTGAAGAAGCTCTTCCCTTTGTGCAGAAAGGCGTGGAATTGAGTGACTTGACTGAATGAGCCCTCTTCTAACCTGTCCTCCCTTCTTTGCAGATCCGTCGTCACTGGGGCGGGAATGTCCTGGGTCCAAAATCGGTGGCTCGCATTGCTAAGCTCGAAAAAGCAAAGGCTAAAGAACTGGCTACTAAACTGGGCTGAAGATGTACTGGATTGCTTTTTCTGTACATAAAAAGAATAAACCCCAGCTAAGTTTCAGTGGTCTCTGTTAATGGGGGCAGGGGGTGGCACAGTGGCACTGCTGTACTTCTGTTTGCCTTCCCCATCCAGTGGCAGAACAATGCTGTGCAGAAATGGCTGCATAGAGCAGGTTATTACTTCACTTAACTGCCCTGGATTACTAGTCCTGTGTAATAATTGCTCTCCCTTGAACACAGAGCCCAGCAGCATCTTGGCTGCACATGCTGCATCCACAGTAACCTCTAATTCAGGTCTGTTGCTGTTCAGTGTAAGAGGCATGATGCAAGTCACAAGGCAAAGACCTTTATTTACTCTAATGCAGTTGCTGTGAGCCACTCCTCAGGAATGGCCACTCAATGCAAAGACACTGATTCACAAAATCTTTTGGATCTGTCTTGGAAAAGACAGCAGTGGAGATGTTAAAATGTTGTAGCTTACAACTAACTACAACAGAAAAATGTATCCTTGATTACTGTTATGGTTCAGTGCTTCCAAGCTGCAGCCAAATCACACCGGTGGGAGCTTGGAGTCTGCAGGGCTTGCTTAAAGTCAGTTTGCAGCTTGAAAGTGGCATATGTTTGCTGAACAGTGTCCTGAAATCCTGGGTGTTTCAGCTATTCAGGACTGACCGGACTCCTGTCTTCATAAAAACTGTAGTACACAGAAGCGAACACATTCCCCTCACCGAGGTATCTTTTGTATAAATTTTCTGTACCACAAGAATGAAGTTGCAGCACATAAGCCGTACCTGTGAGAGAAAAAACCCACACATTTGCACCTTTCCAAGAGGGACTGGACCTTTCTAAGACAGCTGCAGTACCTGATTATTTCACATCACCTTGGAAATGTTACTTAGGTTAAAAATTTAGGCTTTTGTAGCTTAAAAGCTTGTGCAAGCAAGACTTTACATTCCCAAACACCCCAGGGAAGGTCAGCCAGACCCTCTGGTCCCTTACCAGGTGATGATGTACTGCATGTGCTCATTTCTCAGGCTCACTCTGGTCTGTCCACCAATGGGCCCCCCTGGGACTGTGCTTCCTGCAGGGACAACACAGCCAAGTTAAATGTTCAGTCTGCATGTGTGGAGCTGCCTTGGATGTGAGAGAGGGGGATGAAGGTCGTAAGTCTGGTGGATACCCTGCTCTTCTTCCTCAGGCAGTGGTGATCCCAAGATAACAGAATCACAGAATAGTTTGGGTTGGAAGGGACCTTGAAGCTAAGCTCATATTCCACCCCTTGCCATGGGCAGGGACACCCTCCCACTACCTCATGTTGCATCAAGCCCCATCCAGTCTGGCCTTGGACACTTCCAGGGTTGGGGCAGCCACAGCTGCTCTGGGCACCCTGTGCCAGGGCCTCGTCACCCTCACAGGGAAGATTTTTTTCCTAATATCTAATCTAACCCTGCCCTCTGGCAGTTTGAACATTCTCCCTTGTCCTATCACTCCATGCTATTGCCAAAAGTCCCTTTCCAGCTCTCTTGCAGACTTGCTGTCACCTTCAAAACGGCTAGCAGAGTGCAGGAAGAGAAAGATGCATTACCTTGTTGGACTTGATGGTATTAAAAAGTCTTTTACAAAGTCTTTACCAACCTAAATAAGGCTCTACCTTTCCATGTGCTCAGGGAAAATTAACTGAATGGAAAGGGAAGGAGACTGGTGTGAATTGGAGGTGGGGTTGGGTTCCTCTGACTTACTGAAATCTGCATCGATGAAGATGGGCTCAGCACCTGTCACCTTGGCCATGGCCGCCAGGTCTCGGTAGTGCCAGCGGTTTTTCTCAATGTTATTTTCAGGCACAAAGGGCTTCCGGGTCTCTGTTAACCTCACCACCCCTGTGAGCTCAATTTCATCTTCAATCTGAGGAGAAGTGCAGAGAGGAGAAACAGGAATCTTTCGAAATTCATTTCATATTCCAGCATGCTGAGTCCTGTCACGAAAACATGGCACTTGCAGGGTCTGAGCATACACGACGCTGTGGTGCAGGGGAGAAAAGCAGAACAAGAACAGCTCCTTGTTTGTAAAACACATTATTTACTTAACAAAAAGGTGGGAAACAAAGATTTGTCTTTGAAAAGCGCAGTGACTGTTTCAGTCAACTCCCATGATGCCGAACATGGCTCCTGCCTTTCTGGGTTGGTCAGTGGTGCCTCTGGGTAACCAAAGGGCAAAGAGTAACACACCACATTCCCTGGATCCCCCTTACCTGTCCCTTCAGTCTGGTCTCTGGTTTCAATTTCTTTCTGGGCACAAATCCTCGGTTGACTAAAATGGTGACCCTAGAGTTAGATAGAGAAGTATGGCTCAGGAGCGAAAGGAAATTTATTCCTGCAGCTGCCTAGAACTAAAGACCAAAGAAAGAGAGAACCCACATATTTGCTGCCATTTCTTTTTGTCATCTGAGTGCATGCTGAAACGGAATTTAAATAGTATTTCAAATCGAGCCTCAGTGACCTCACAGGCTGTGAAAGAAACCTTTTAAGGGCTGGGGAGTGATCGATATAAACCCAGCCATCCTTCAGCTCTTCCAACCAGAAGTGATGTGCTCAGGTGGCCCACAACTCTCCTTAACTCACCCCAGTTCTGTGCAGTAGAAGGGAGTGACGATGTTGGCTCCGTTCTCCGGGTGGGATGTCAGCCGCCCGGCTTCCCGCGCTTCCCGCGCCGGGTCCACCAGGGACCGTGGCAGAATATAGAGCTCCTTGGAGTGGTCGAAATGCCCTCGGACCTTTACAGGTCTGTACTCCAACTCCTTCAATTCCATAGGGCTGCATGGAACAAGAGGAAAACAAAATCATGGCTCTGACAGGCAAATTAAATTAGGGGATTTTATCATGGGATTCTCCTTTTCCCTAATGGTTCACTCTCGAGCCTGCTGGCAGGCAGAAGACAAAACACCTCATGGAATATGCAGCTGCCTTAATATTTTGCTACTCTCACAGGGACTCAAACAGAGATGATCAGGAGTATCCAGAGAGAAGATCTTTTCTGTAATATCTGCAACCATGGAGCTGATGAGCGGGTGGATTCACTACCTCTGCATGCAGCCATGGGAAGCGTTTCTTTCCCACACCAAACCATGAAACCCAACAACTGAGCCATTCTGGCAGTTGTTCCAGGTGGCCAAGCCACCTTAAAAATGTCTCTCACATCTGACACAACAGCTCCACACAAGGGGCAGGGCCTGCTGTTGATTCAAGACTCCCTGTTGCAGTAACAACTTCTTTGGGACATCAGACCCCAGCTACCAAACCCTTCTTTCCCAGGGGGTATGAACTGCATCCCACATTCTCCTGAACAGAGATTCATCCTTTTCCCATGCATTTAGAATATCCCATAGGAAAACATTCACTTATCCTTTTACTAAAAATAAGAAAATTAACAGGATCTCTTTCTCATTTGCTGGCACATCCTGATTCCCGTTGCATTCCTTCATTTTCACACAGGGTAGTTCAGCACAAGCTCATTAGTGCAAGGTCCATATCTAATATCCCCAGTACCCTGAGGACAGTAAAATTCCGTACTCTAATGTCAGAGGGATGGGATCTGCTGTAATTCTGGATGCCAGTTGTGCAATCAAATCCAATTTCCACCTTCTTCGCTGAATCTGAAAGTACACAAACACAAACGTAATTTCTTAGGGTAGAACAGAGCAGTGCAATAACCTCAGCAAGCCTTGAAATCTTGGTTACAAATCTTTCATCAGAGCTGGCCTAAAACAGGGTAATTGGAGATATGAAAATGGATGCTACTGACCTTCACTTGAGGAAATATTTATACTGAAATAAAAGTGTAAAAACCAAGAATCTTTCCTTTAAAGACTTACAAATGGACGCTTGGAAAACAGAAATGTAAAACAACAGCAAATCTTTACCCTGCCTGTGATTTGGACTAAATTAAACAGCCAGAGACTGAAAAATCTGACATCCCTCAAGTGCTCATTTCTTGAAAAAATGAAGTATTTATTTGTACCTGCCATGTGCCAAGACCGAATGCAGTTAGAGGGACCAAGAAAAGGCCCCATTTCAGTACTGTATCATCACCAGATGTGTCAGCAGCTGCTGTAGAACTCCGTGGTCTGCAGAACCTCAAACAAACATCTAGAGAAAAACAGAATGAGAAACAGGATTTATAGAGAAGAAGCATCAAATTCCTGCAGGAAATGTCACTTTGGTGTTAGGCTGAAGCAGGGCAGAAGCCCAGACAAATCTTTTCTTACCTTTAGTCTGCTGAACCAGCCCAGAACCTGCTTTAGTCAGGGGAGATCCAAAAAATGTTCTGACCAAGCAATGTGACACCTGCGTGGAGTAAGAAAGATCCCTTGAAGCAACTCTGCTTTGTAAAACTTGCATTGGGGTGGTATCAGTCACCTTGGTGACTGCGTGAAATCTTCTTTATCCACTGATAAAAAGTCTCATCTGGGCAACTGCCTGTGAAACACTACGGGTCAGGTTAGAATTCAAATAAAATCAAATTCCAGGTACAGAGCTGACTATAGCACAGCAGGGGAAAGGATGAGGGGACGGGATGAGGGAATGGGATCAGGGAATGGGATCAGGGGGCAGGATGGGGAGACGGGATGAGGGGAGAGAATCAAAGGACAGGATTGGGGGACAGGATGAGAGGTGAGAAAGCGGGAATGGGATGAGGGAATGGGATGAGGGGACAGGATGAGGGGACAGGATGAGAGGACGGGATCGTGGGATGAGGGCAGGGGACAGGATGAGGGGACGGGTTCGGAGGGCAGGATGAGGGCACAGGCTCAGGGAATGGGATGAGGGAATGGGATGAGGGGACAGGATGATGGGACAGGATCAGGGAATGGGCTCAGGGGATGGGCTCAGGGGACGGGATGAGGGGACGGGATTAGGGAATGGGATCAGGGGACAGGATGAGGGGACGGGTTCGGAGGGCAGGATGAGGGCACAGGCTCAGGGAATGGGATGAGGGGACAGGATGAGGGGACAGGATGAGAGGACGGGATCGGGGAATGGGATCAGGGGACAGGATGAGGGGACGGGATCAGGGGATGGGATTCGGGGACAGGATCAGAGGGCAGGATGAGGGCACGGGATCGGAGGGGTTTACCCGGCCCCGCTCCCCGAGCCTCCCCGGGCCCCGCCGCTCCCGCAGCAGCGCCATCCCGGCGCGCAGCCCCATCGCGCCCGCAGCCGCTCCGCGCCCGCTCCGCCCGGCCCCTTCGCCCCCCCGGTATCCCCTCCCGCCGCCCCGGAAGGGGAAGCGCGGCCGGGCCCTGCTCCGGCGATGGCGGCGGAGGGCGAGGCGGCCGGGCTGGGGCTGCCCGAGCCCGAGCGGCAGTTCCTGCGGCGGCACCCGCTGCTCTGCCCCGCGGGGCCCGGCAAGGCACGGCGGGCCGGGGGGCGAGTGGGCTCGGGCACCCCTCCGTGAGGGGCTCTGAGGGGGCATGGAGGGCAAGGGGACCCTGGGGGACACGGGCATCCCTCGTGAGGGGCCCTGAGGGGCTCGGGGTGGCACGGGGGGCTCGGGCACCGCTCCATGAGGGGCATGGGGGGCTCAGGCACCCCTCCATGAGGGGCCCTGAGGGAGCACGGGGGGACTCAGCCGCGGCTGGAGGGGTTTATGCGGCTGAGAGAGGTCGGGTGAGGCTGGTGGTCTGTCCTGCCCTCCGCAGCCCCGGGGTGGGCACAGAAAAGGGGGGTTGGACATTGAAGGGGCTGCAGTGGCCCTGCAGGTGTGTGAGGAGAGGCTGGACGTGGCACTGTGGTACTGTGGCACTGGCACTGTGGTACCATGGCATAGTGTCACTGTGGCACCGTGCTGGATGAGTGCTCTGGTTTAACTGATGTGCTGGTGTTGGGTCACAGGTTGGACTGGGCCTCAGGGGTCTTTTCCAGCCTAAATGATTCTGTGGGATAACCCCTGGGCCTGCTGGATGTGGCACTCGGTGCTCAGGTTTAGTTGAGGCGGTGGTGTCAGGTCACAGGTTGGACAGGGTCTCAGGGGCCTTTTCCAGCCTGAATGATTCTGTGGGATAATCCCTGTTCGTTCACCCTTTCCCCAGGTGAGATGCAGGCTGACGGGACATGAGATGCCCTGCCGGCTGTCGGAGCTGCAGGCTTACACCAATGGCAAGAAGTACCAGCGGCTCATAAAGGCAGACAAAGAGTTTGACTATGGCACGTTTGAGCCTCACATAGTGCCCAGCACAAAGAATTTGTATGTATTCTTCCCCCTCTGTGTTATGCTTTACACTTTGGTTGAGCTCAGACATGAAGTGGTTGAGCTTTGCGAAGTCTTTATGGGTTTTGGGAGACGGGGAAAGGCTTTATGAAGTATTTACAACTTGTAAGTCAAAAATTATGAAGTAATAGCGTATTTATACTCTTGTTGGCTTTCATTTTGTGTCTTTAGACACCAGCTGTTCTGCAAGCTCACTCTCAGACACATCAACAAGTTTCCAGAGCATGTGCTGCGTCATGTCCAAGGGAAGCGCTACCAGAAGGCCCTAAAAACATGTAAGGAGCTTTTCTGAAGCTGTAAGCAGACCACCTTTTTTCCTTGAGCTGTTGAGATTCCAGTGGAACTGTGTGAAGGGAGGGGGACAGTTTTCTTTAGACTGACAGCAGTATGTTGCTATGTGTGCTCCTCAGCCAGGAAGGAAAATCCCAGATGTCGGAACAATTGGCCTCTAGCAAATACCTTGGGACATCCTTCCTTGAAGGGATCAGTTCTAAAACCCCCTGCAGGGAGGGTGATTCATGTGTCCAGCACAGACTGTTTTAACATCTTCTCTGGTCCATAGTATCACTGTAGATTATGTGGATGTGTGTTTGAGTTGGAGTGTGCTGTACTTTGGAGTTGCATTTCCTATAAGCCTGAGCTGGAAATGAAAGGACTCGGGGACTGGGCAGCCTGGCTCTGTGCTGCCTGACCCTTGTTCTGTTAGATGAGGAATGCCAGAAGCAAGGAGTGGAGTATGTCCCTGCCTGCCTGCGACAGAAGAAGCAGCGGGTGCAGCACCCCGATGACCAAATGAATGGGAGCAGAAAATCTCACAAGGAAAAGGAATTCTGGGAGCCAAAGTCCAGCGATGAGGATGGAGAGGAGACGGATGACAGCATGAGTGATTTGTACCCACGTAAGTGAGAACATTGGTATTATCATCTGTGTCCTGAAGGGAGTTTGTTGGCTGATTTTCTCTTTCTTTATGTTGCTTCCTGCTGTTCATGTGCCAGAGGCACATGAGTTCATCCAGCTTGGGGGGGGCTTGGGTCTCAGAAAAGTTTACCACCACCAAACAAGAAATAGCAGTTATCACTAAGTGATAAGCAGTCAGCTCATGTAAAGTCTGAGGGGAGGGATACAAGATCCATGGAATCTCCACTTTTCTCATTTCTCAGCAAGTCCTTGAGTCTGACAGAAGCTGGTCAGGCTGTTTCACTGACTTATATCTGGAAGTGCAGATCCATCTTGCTGCAGGAGCAGAGGTATAACAGCACAGAACCACCTGTGCTGAAGTTCCCAGAACAGGATTAGTGAGAACACCAGGTACCTTTCCAATAAAACACCAGTGTGTTTTATCACCCAAGTATTTCAGTAGTGACATGTATGTGCTAGGTGACTGGAAGCAGCTTGGCAAACCACCTTTAACCTGCCTTCCAAGGAAAGTTAAGGGAGGCAGAGCCTGTGTGCACAGGTAACTGATTCTCAGCTAAATCTTTATGTTTTAGCTGCACTCTTCCCAGAGAAAAGCCCGTCAGCTCTGCAGACCACAAAGGGCAGCGATGACTTTGCAACAGACAGCGAGGATGACAGGGCCAAGCAGAACGGAGAGGACGGTGGAAGGATGGATATCAGCAGAGCAGTTGGCAACAAGAGAGGAAAGGTGGGAGTCACCCCACTGTGTGCAGCAGCAGGGGAGTGTGGAGCGGGGATCCCGTCCTGTAGGTGTTTCATCTATTCCTGTCTGAGAACCAGCAGAAGGTGCAAAGCTGTTCAGAATAGACTTTTCCTGTGTGCCAGGCTAACTGACTTACATCCCGAGGTGTGAATTACTGCCAGGGAGTGTTTATCCTGTCTGCGGTAGCGAGGGATGTTCCTGCCTGTATAAACAGCTCATCTTAGGAGGGATAAACACCATCTTAGCAGGGAGGCTGATGCATGTTTTGTGTGTTCTGTAATTGTCCTCCCACTACACAAAGACAATTTAAACCATTTTGTGGCCACAGGGTCCTTCCGTACCTCGTTTGAGGCCCTGCCTTACAGGACATCCCCTGATCGTGCTCAGTTTGGGCAGCAGGCATATGTTACATCCATAAACTGGAATAAACCTTCAACTCTAAGGCAGCCCCTGAGGAATGGGCTGGATCCTTTATAATTGTGTCAAACTGTGAAGTTAAGGCTGGATAAAGTTCAGATTCACTGCCACAGGGAGCCTGTCACTGTTTGTACCTAGTGAAACCATCTGCTTGGCTGAGAAAGGGCTGCTGAGCTGCTGGATCCTGGCTGACTCCATAGGCAGGGCTGTTGGAGGAGACCACACTGTTTCTCTTTAAGCTGTCTCGGGCAGAGCTGGATTTCGGTGTTGGAAATAAGCTGATTTTACTTTTCTTCTCTACAGAAACAGTCAGGCCCTTTAAAGAAGAAATTCAAGAGCCATCATCGAAAACCCAGGAACTTCAAGAAAGCAATCAACGGGAAATAAATTTTATAATAAATACATGGCCTGAAGCTTGTTGTATAACAATTCCAGTCAGAGCAAAAGTGTTTTGCCTGTTCCAGTTAACTGTTACAGGTGCAGAGGGGAATAGTGGGGGGAATTGTGTTGCCACACCAAGGGAAGGGTGTCTGCTGCAGTCAAGTGCAAACAGCTCAGCACTCGGAGCCCTTTACAGAAAGGTGGTTTTTGGCAGGCAGGAAAGCACAGCAGCCTCCTGAGCAGCTCCTCCAGGGAGCCCATCCATGGAGCATCACCAGCCACACACGCCAAGTGGATACAAAGATGCCATCGTTTTATTTTGATTGTTTTCCAAAATCAAAACATTTTCAAACACAACTAAGGTACAAAATACAGCATAAAATGAGGATTTATACTTGTTTCTTTTTTTCCACATAGAAAGCAAAAATATATTCAGAATGAATTCCAGAACACTGTGCAGAGCCAATTGGTAGCTGACATCCTGCTTGTGAGAGCTTCTCAACCACGGGGAGAGGTCACTGTATTTCTGGGAGATGCACAAGTACAGCAGCTTATGTAGGAAACCAGAATCTTCTGCATCAGGCCTCACAGTTAGTAACTCTGAACATTGTGCTGCCTAGAAGTATCTGATAATGCCCTCCACCTAACTGTGCCCCTTAAGTACCTAAGTATTCCCGCTGCAAGGGACAGGATGAGTTCCTTTTCTGGGTTCTTTTGTTGGTAAGGGGACTTGGTTTTCACAGAGGAAACTGGTCAACATTTCACACTAGTCTGTCAGCCAGCTCCTTAGACAGGACACAAGGAAGTTGAGAAAGCCAACTTAAGGGGCTACTTACAGGAGTAGTTTCTGTCATTCCATTTATAAATACTATGAACATCAACAGCAGTTCAGGTATCTGAGAATGGCTGCCTTGCTGTAGTCCAAAACCATTATAAACAAAGTCAAAGCTTCCTATGCTGCACATCTGTAGTGAAAGGATCAGTTTGTTTAGTTGTGAAGAGTCAGGCCCAGGGAACACTTGAGGTGAAAACTTACTTTGCAGAACTTCCTTGGAAAGAAAGCTGCCTGTGACCTGACCTTAATGCTGAATTCCCTTCCCATCAATTTGGCCATCAGGGGTTGGACTAGATGATCTCCTGAGGTCCCTTCCGACCTTAACTATTCTGTGGTAGCAACTGGCTTCCTCCAGCAGCAGCACATCTTGCCTTTACATTGGCTATTTTCCCCTTAAGACGATGAAATCACTGGTTTAACATTCAACAATGCTCTTCTATTATTTCATTAGTTCTTCCAGCCTAGTTTTCTCTCCTAAAAAGCAACCGTTAAGCTGAACTGTCCCCAGGTGAGTGTCCCTATCAGGAGACTCCAGGAAACAGCTCCCACTGGAGATGTTCAGCTGAATTCCTCCTTGAACAAACAGCTGAGCATCTTCCTCAAGGGAGACAACAGTGCAAGGAATCAGTGTAATGGAAGGAAGTTGGTAGGGCTCAAGCTGTCTAGAATTCCTCCCCCATCTAGTGAAACGGGCTCACCTAGCTTATTAGCAGAGGATAAAATGCCTCCTCTGAGCAGCATTAAGCATGTTCATGGCACAGAGGTCGTGGCACTGAGAGGCCACACAGGGCCTTTCTCTTCTCACTGTTACACTGAGGAGTTCCTCCCTCTGAAGGTCCATCCCTGTCTCTTATCCACTGCCCAGGCTTTGCATTTGGATTCCTCGGCTATAACTGTCTGCAGAGAGAGGTGGGAATGGGGGTTATGGCAGCACAAGGCTGCTTCCATATTTCCTCCCTGCACAGCCCAGGGGTGGATGAGATGGCAGAGAGAAGGAGCCGTCAAGAGCTCAGCACCCAGGCTCTTCAGGCAGCTGGGACTTTACAGCCAGGAGACTGACAGAAGTGAATCTAAGAAGCAAAGACTATAGATTAGAAGATTGACTGCTCTCATCTGGCATGTACTGACTGCAGGGAAGAGGGGAGTTTCTGTAATTCTGAAGACATTTTCACCAACAACCTGCAATTCTGATATGAATTTGGGGCATGTAGGGATGGGAGCTGGCTAATAGCTGTCATTATGGAACCTGCAGCACAACTTGGCTCCTGCTCGGGAATTCAGGAGGGGCAACTTTGGGGAAAGAATGCTGAATAGAGTTCTTTTGGCACAGAATCTTCATAGAATCTAACATTCTGTCCCTTAAGGATTATCTCCCACACTTCCTTCTTGAAATCTGATCAGCAATACAGGATTTGTGATTAACAAGACAGGATTCTCCCCTGTTCCCCTTGAGGGCAGAACTAGGACATGTTAGAAAACCTGCCTTTTCTTACCTAGACAGGGGTACAACTACTTGCAGGGGTTTTTTTTGCCTTCTGTTTGGGGGCAGGAAGACCTGCTGATAAAACAAAAGGAAATTACAGGCCTCTGAGCAGCAAAATTAGTGTTGTTTTGTTTTCTGATGCTGCTTCTTTCCACCTTGGTAAGCAATGCTATAACCAGCAATGGAACTCCTTATGCACAAGACAGTTTGATGAGGGTGAGAAAGGGGATCCACTTTTTTAGTTATAGCTAGAACCCAACAGCACACTGAATGGTACAGCTGTATCTGCTCACAGTTCTTCAAATTTTAAGACACTGCTGACATTCAAGACAGCAACTGTTCTACTGCAACTCACTGAAGCATCAGCAAAATGCAGGTTCCTTGGGTTAGTTCCAAATCTAGGAAGTTAGAATAAACCTAGGTAACATTCCTTGAAGAAATAGGGTTTTATCTATTGTATTACTGGTGCCACAGTAAATCAAATTCAAAACATCTGTGCCTTTAATAGGAAGGGGGCATGTATGTGTAAAATGCTGGCAGTTTTTGTTGAATCCATAGGGAATCAGTTCTGGACTGAATACATTATGTCCCAAGTGTTGTTATTCCTGTTACCACTCTTTTTTCTTCTCATCCATGGAAACTCCACCGGGACCCAGTGCAACCACGAGGAGAAGCCCTCCAATGACAGACATGGTCTGGAAGAAGTCGTATTTGAGGAAGTCGTGCATGGGCTTGTAGGCTGGGACGGTCCAGAAGGCATTGAAGTAGATGTTGATGCCAAACAGCCAGATGACCAGAGTCAAGGCAGCCAGCTTAGTCTTGAAGCCAATTGCCACCAAGATAATCAGGGCTGTGCCCACAATGTTCTGCAGAATCTGCAAGGAAAAAACCCCTTAACCTTACACAGTTCTTAAATAAGACACACAAACGTCCAGCTTGTCATGGCACAGATGATCTAAACTTTTACTAAGTTATTAATTCTACTAATAGACTTAAATGATGAGCATTGAGAGGCTCTGCAGCCCATCTGGTCATTGGTACTATACTCTAGTTCTTCAACTTGTACTTTTATACTGGGATACTTACAGAAAAGAAGTTCATATCAAAGTGTAGCAGTGTCATGAACATGAGGACGAGCAGCACACGGCCCCCCAGCTGCATGTACCGCTTGGGAGAGCTTTCCCTCATGGTAGGGACGCCGGCAAACATGCTCTTCCCCTCCGAGCGCGACTCAGCCAAAAGCAGCAGCAAGCCTCCCCCAAGGGCAAGGTTCCTACAGAAACAAAGGAATGGGAAGGAGGAAAAAAAAAAAGGCAGTTTAGTACAGTTTGCACTGATCTATGAAGTCTTATCTGACAATTGCAGCTCAGGAAGAATCTACATGCAAGTGAGGAGCGACATGCTCTGCACCGTGTGATGTATTAGTCTGTGTTAGACTTCCCAGCTCCAAGAGCAGCACTGAACACACCAAGATTTACAGAAGGATGAACACACCAAGGATTTACACAAGCGTGTCCAGACAGGTACAGCCTGCCAGGGAAGTCCAGCTCAGGCACAGCTGCTTTAGTGTCTGTTACAACATGGATTTAGCTGTGTTAAAAGTTACTCTGTACCTCAGGTTTAGCCATATATGCCAAAGTAGTTCAGAGGTTGCTTTGAGAAAACAGAACAGCAGGGCTGCTGCTAAGTTACACATTGACAGGGCTGTAGTAAGCCCAGAGTGTAGTTTTTGTGCTGTCCTCCTCTCAGAGGGGTGGAAGGGTAACAGCCAGCCATCACTCAGGATTTGACAAGAACACATATGTTTAAGAGTCTTGTTTTCTCCTTAGGGACGGTGTCAAGAGACTTAAAATCCCAGAAACCACTCCAGTGTCCACATGCTGTAGTTTCCTTCGGAAATGGCTTCAGTCATGCATAAGCACAGTTGCTATTTTAGCCATTTAGGAAATAGTAGCAACTCACTGACCGATCTAGACACTTGCTTGTGAGCTCTCACCAAGGTTAGCAGCAGAAGCACTTAGATCCTAGTGGGTTAGGATTAGCCTTTCCCTTCCACAGTACTGAGCCTGCTGTCTACAGTTTAACACAGACTCTACTGATTTTTCAAGTGCAATCTTTTCTTTTTTAATGTAAATGCATCACTTGCAAAATCCTTCTAGTAAATCCTATGTACAAATAGAATTTCTTTTGTCACTGAGAGTCAGTTTTCATTCTGTTCCCACAAAAACTTTCAGAAGCAGGCATACCTCATCAAGAACTTCAGGTCCCATAGAATGCTGTATGCAATAGTCTAGGCAAAGAGTAAAACAGGTTAGAACACCATATGAATTACACTGAAATTCAGAATTTCTGTTACAATCTCAACTCTCTATTATCCATAGCAGTAGTTGCAAGTACATTATACTGAAGGAAATAATGTAGATTACATCAATGTGGTCCAGTGAGTCCCTGTAGAACAGGGAATGGAAGCTAGAATTTGATTAGTGCTTTATTCCCCCCCAAAATTCACTGGTTTTGTAGGGGAAGTATGCTACTAGCCAGAATCCTCTGTGATGGGGACAGTCCTTTAAAAAAACTGTGTGTTGAAGGCCAAAGGAATTGCAAGTTCCACATTTGGCTCATTAACTGATGTACAGGTAAATTGCCGGTTACTTCTGCTAAGTTGTCAAGGTCAAGTATTGAATGAATGTCTCCAGCTGACTAATTGCAATTACAGCCAAGGATCTATTGGGCACATAAGAACAGAAGCAGCAAAATAGTTCAATGACATCAAGGACTGGCACCAGGCCAGGGTGGAGAAAAATTCCAGGGTTGCAAGTTATATTTAAACATGTTGGTAGTACTGGGGTTAAGAGAGAAGATTTGAAAGATACAGTTTAGAAGGTCTGAAGACTTAAGACTCCTACCTGTAATGCTATAATTCCAAACAGTCCAAAGCAGGCATATTGCACAAAGTTCCTACTCAGCACCAGGATGCAGCCACCTGAGTTGGGAAATGGAACACAGTTACACTTGTGGCATGTACAGGAAAAGCTGCAGCAGGAATGTTAACTTGGTTTGAACTGCGCAGACTCCCATTTCCTTCAACTCTGCCATAAAGAACATCAGGCAGGAATTTTTAATGGCAAAGATCAGTTTGAGAACTCCCAAGTTTTAGTGCATTTTAAAACTTTGTATAAATCCAGAAGTATCTTTTATTTTAGAAAGGGTAAGCACGTGCTGAACACAGTTCCCAACACAGCACTGTACAGCAGCCATCTGTGCTAAAGCATTAAGAGAATTTAAAGAGAAAACTCAACTAACCATGGATTTTCTTTTTTTGTTTTGTTTTGTTTTTTGTTTGCTTTTTTGTTCAATGAGATAACTGTTAGGGCAACCACACTGTATTCCTTTTTCTTGAAAAGTTTTGTTTTCTATCCTTTCTCAAGTCTTCCACCACAAAGTACTGACAGCCTTTGCCATTTGGACATGAGGACTGGCAACTACAGTAAATTACGCTGACCCTCTACACACAAAAATGAGGGCAAAAAAGTCTAAATCCAGCCACTGGATAAGAAATTGGCAATCAAGCAAAAGTAAATCAGGGATGTAACATAAACAGAAAAGAATTTTACATCTCTCCATTTCTGATACCCTGAGCCCAGAGGGCACACATACAGCAGAACTCTGCTTCTGGCTTATTTTGATTCCCGGGCTTTGGAAAAATCTTTGACACAAACACCTCACTCAGGTGTAAATGTACCCACTGCAGGATAAGACTTGGTCATGGAGGTGAATACCCATTAAAAAGAAGTCTTAACACTGCTCTGCTGAAGAAAATAGGAGTATTTCATTTAGAGAACTCCAGGGTGTGGTATGTGTTTATGGATCCATGTACAGCACTGAAAACAGATTGTCCTGACGGATTCTTGGCATCTGTGACTCAGAGGCAGTGTGTCACATGAAATTCTCTACAGCTGCTTCCAGGAAAGGCTGGAGCAGGTCAATTAGGAGCTCTTTTCATTCAGACCATGCAGTACTATCAGTTCTAAGCTGTCAGGGGCTATTAGGAAATCAGTGAGGCGTCCCACTGTTCCGTGATTCACAGTGCCCACACGAGCCAGGGCTGCACACACACCGGAGCGCCCTGGCACCCACCTCAGCAGCCCGAGAGCCACTTACTCAACTGTCCAAAGAGATTTAGGAACACAAAGATGGAGGCCAGGAAGTAGCCACAGTTCCACGTGCCATCAATGTAATCCCTCTGTTCACTCCACTGGAACCACATGCGGATGCCATCCTCCAGGAAGGTGCTGATCAGGCACAGCCGGGCCACGTGGGGAAGGTACTGCTTCGTCACCCTCAGGAACTGCAGGAGCACACAGCAGGGTTAGCAGGGAAGGGGATGCTTCAGGAAAAACAGATCCACGCCCTCTGCAGACTCTGAGGTCAGCAGTTCTCACGCACACAGGGTCATTGACATCTACAGAGAAACCTCGACCTGGATTTAATGAAATGCTTCTACACGTCCGTTTGAAAATACCTGGGAGCAGCGGGGGAAACCTTTTGGACAAGGACTTGGAGAAAAGCAGAATCCAGCAGCACCTTCCTATGTAACAGGAATTGTGCTTTGATGGAGCTCTCACTAATGAAGGCTGACCTTGGTTTTAGTTTCTGTACCTCAGGGTTTCATGTTACAGCTCAACTATCAGATAGCCAGGAGCTGAAAGGGCAATCCTGCTCCCACCCACATGCTCAGGTACTCACTGCCCTCTAACAAACCAATTCAGCGAGCCAGTCTGAAAGAAAACAAATTCTATACAAATTAAAAACCATGGCTATGCTTTCGGCCAAGCTCCTTCCCTCTAACAGCTCAGAAAAGCAACATGTACTTGGGCAGCAGAAGGTATGAGATCTGTGTAGCCACTGCAGGGAATTGCACTCTCTATCCTCCCGGCAAGTTTTTACTTCCATTAAAACCAGCATCCTCTGCAGAAAGGAAACAGGCATTTATATACACCATTCAGTGTAGCAGTTCAAAGGAAATGATATCATCATGCAGCAGATGCTGAGCTGTAGTTCTTGGGAATGCAAGATATATCTGGGCCCCCATCCCCCTTCATCCTGCAAGCTCCTGGGTCAATCTGCTCTGCAATTACAACAATTATAAAGGAACAAATACAGAATTGCCAAACAGGGTCTGGACTAGCACGTTCTATAGGGCTGTGGGGTGCACAGGAAAACTGACTGCCTCTAGGTTATGGCAACAGATTAACTGTCACCCCATTTTCTAAGCAGCACTGGTTGATTATTACTTGAGACTTCCACCAGCAAGAAGACAAAAGCCATTTCTGACAGTTTATTCCTGACAGCAGGAATCAGTAAATACAGAAATCTATGCAAATGACAAGCCCGGCTTACTGTGTAACTGAAGATAATCACAAGAAAAAAAAAAATCAACAAACATGCTTAATAGTCAATTAAATAGTCAATATCAGAACAAACTGCACTGTTGTACTGCATGTATCCAGAGTCTAAGGGTCAAAATACACCTTAATCAAGTGCATTTTAAGTAGAGCTGTACTCTGCCTCAGGGCTGCCACTTCAGGCTTTTTTTAACCCAGTCAACAGTTGGATGAATGAGTCAGAAGAAAAATTTGCGATCTTTGTCACTGAATGAGACACACATCTTGGTTTACAGCTTTCCCCTCTCCTGGGTTTCATTGTGAGTTTGAGGAAACTTGCTGAGGAATACTAAGAATGAAGCCCTTACAAACCAGAAGTGGCGTGTAAGATACAGAACAGGTAACTTGGGTATATAAAGAAATCAGAGACAAGTGCTGGGCATCTGTAAGGAAAGGGAAAAAAACCCAGTGCAGTGGAAAGGCTGAAAAAAAGCAGCAAACTCTAAAGAATATCCGCTCCAGGCCTCATCTTTGCTGTTTTGAAGTGGGTCATGAGAGCTGATCTCATCTTCCACTTCCCCGAAACCAAACAACTGTGAATCGTCCAGGTGAAGGATCCATGAAGACATTTAGCATTCACCTGTTCTCTGGGCACACAGAGGGAATTTAACACCGTCCATTAAACACGAGTGCACACATCCAATCAGCTCCAGACAAGTCAGAAAGGCCAAGCCTACGGCAGCCCCAGTGCTAAACAACCTCACGGCACACATCATCTCTGGACACCCATAGCCCATGGAGCTGCAGCTACCGAGCTACCCTCCAGCTGAACCCCTTGCACACAGCAAACTTAAAGAAGCTTCAGAAGTAGCCCTTAGGAGCTAAAAATCCAAGCCAAAGGGAACCACTGGCCAGGGAAATCCAGAGAGAAAGGAAGAGGGCAATTACACTGTAACCACAGGAAGAGAATATAACAGACATCAAGTGATTTTACAATTAGAGGACCTGGGTATAAATCACTCAAGTAACTTAACTAAGGATGGAGTATTCTAAGAAATGGGAGATCTCCAGAAGTGGGACTGAATTAGTATTACCAGTCACCCTGGGTTTGTCCCTGCTCATCACCAGTAAGATGCAGCTCAAAAGCTGCACTCTGAGACCACTTCCTTTGTGATTCTCACAGATAGAGCAGCGCATACGGGAAACTCAGTGGTGAAATATCTGCAGCTGAAAAATGGGACTAGAAACACACCCTCCACTGAGCACAATACCCGTAATACTGTAATTCATTTGGGTAAATTCCCCAAAACTGTGGCAAGTGAGGGAGGTGGCAGCACTAAACTCATGACATCAAATAATCGAACAGCTTATTCTGCTGTGGGCTTTGCATCAACTGTTACTTGCATGAGCTGTCTCCTTGGAAGAGGCAAAACATCAGGAGAAAAGAGAAGAGAATGCTAAATAAAACTATTTTAAAGAAGAACAGCTGGTTCTGTGTTGGCAGCCAAGTCACCAACATATGCCAGAGGGGCTTTGTGTTGCCACTTCCCCCTCTAATGGGATTAGAAAGGCAAAGATAGATTTAAATTCTCCTTTAAGTTGAACAAGCAAAGATGTAGAAGATCATCCAGGGATCCCTAAATCAAATCTTTGCTCAAACCCCACTTTTCAAAAGAAGGCTTGAAATACTCAAACCCCTAAAGGCCTGACCCAAAGAGAGGTAATAAACTGATTCATTTTGACCACACCTCCAACTGTTTAAATTTGCTGACAGTCCAATCTGTTTTGTTAAAAGTGTATATACTGTAGCATAATTACAGGTATTTTAAGACCAATACACAGCCAAGAGTTAGGAATTTTTGCTGTCACCAAGGTATGTTCTGTCCAAGCATGGAAGCCTTTTCAATGTGTGTGTTCTTGGATCAGAAGTTCTGATCACGGTGAGGAACAGCACTCTGCCCATCTGCACAGAAACCCTCATGAGCTGCACAGCACTACTGGTCTGGAGCTTCTGATAAGGGCATATCCCAAGGATCCAGCCTGTATTCTTTTAAGGGATTGCTTTGTTCTGAGGGGACAGATATCTGGCAGTCTGTGACACCACAGATCTTTCCTGGAAGAAGATGCTCAATCTCTGGCAGAGAAAAAAATCACTTCCTTTCACCAATCTGAATATATCCACTTAAAAAGATCCCACGCAAAAATCACAAGGACAGCAACATCCATCACATTCATTAGGTCAATGTCGACAAATTATTTGTAAGAACTGGGAACAGAGACTTTCCCACTTATTTCCAAAGGGAGGAAGAGAGCTCTGACCTGCTAGAACATTGCCAGCAGCCTTAATCAGGTTTTAAATTGTAGGAAGATTTCTCATGTCAGTGCTTTCCACTTCTAAAGTGTGCTTTGTACCAATATCCTTTTCCAAAAGGCTATTTATTAATGAAATCTTCAAGTGGGATTTTTAGCCGTTTATTGCCTTTTATCATCACTCTCCCTGGGAAGATTCTTTCCCCAGCCTATCCAGAATAAGCTATTTGGCTAATAATGATAAAAGATCAGTGCACTGACATGGCTAAGTTCTAGAAAACATTTCCCAATTAATTTTTTTTAATGTAACACATGTGAAGTTCAGCGTAGAAATGAAATCTTTTCTTCTCCCTTACATTTCCTGCAAAATAGGATATTTAGTACCAGGAGTAATGGGTTCAAAATGAAAAAGGGGAAATTCAGGTTAAGTATTAGGAAGAGATTCTTCGCTCTGAGTGTGGGGAGGCCCTGGCACAGGCTGCTCAGAGAAGCTGTGGCTGCCCCATCCCTAGAAATGTTCAAAGACAGGATGGACAGGGCTTGGAACAACCTGGAATAGTGGAAGGTGTCCCTGTCCATGGCAGGGGATGAATGAGATGAGCTTTAAGGTCCCTTCTAAACCAAAACATTCTGTGATTTTATGTTAGAATTAACTGAACAAGATGCAACAGCATTTATGATGAAAACTTAAATAAATTCCTCCCTACAGCCCTTTCCCTGCAGTACAATGACTAAATAGTTTCCTTAAATTTTTGTCCATAATTTTTTTTTTTAGAACAGCAGAAATATCAGGCACCCACAAGCCTAAAGACTATTATTACATACGTTGCCTGAGAACTGCTCCCTCTTACAAAGGGATTAGAAAGGAGAGACAACCCTAAACAGTCACTGCAGGCTCCAGATACAGCTATTTTCAGTATGATCCCGTCACCTGTACATGGCGACTGAAGGGCTCAGCATGTAATATTTTAACAAGAATCACTAAAAAAGGGCTTCATTTCTGAGCATGTAAATTACTTAATTAATATCACTGGCCTGGTATTGCAGTGTCTCCTCCACTGCAGCTCTGGGGAATTCCTAACAGCTCAAAGCAGCCCCTGACCAGTAATCCCAACCCCAGCATTGCTGCTCACTTGACCCGAACACTGAGAGAACTGAACCAATAGAAAAAATGAACTCAATTTTTTTTCTCATGACAGTCCAGCTCTCCAGTCCAGTGACAAAAGTGCTGGTGAGAGAGAAAAGGGGGACATACAGCCTTGGGAGAAGTAGGACAACCTCTTTCACTGACAGCTGGCTGGCTGGCTGGCAAGCTGAGCTGCCTTTAAGACTGTGCCTTCAGTGCACGAGTTCACCTCTGGATTAAGAGCCATTTATTACTGCTGAAGATCTTGGCATCTAGGGCATAATTTGCTAATCCAAAGGGAAATTACAGTATCTGAGAAAAGCTAAACTTTACAGTTTGAATTTAAGGAACAGATTATTCTTGGCTTTGTGAGAGACATTCAGGATTTACTGATAAGCCATGGAATTAGCTATAACATTTTCCCACAGGGCTTTTATGTTACAGAAATTAAGACTCATTATGTCTTGAGCACTAGCACAGGGAACGGAGAAAGCAAGAACATGACTGAGAATGCATTCAGCTCCCAGAACAGCCATTGTCCAGCCTCCACCAAGGGGAGTTTCAACATAATTTCAGTCCAAATGTTCCAAGTCATTTTTTAAATCCCCCAAGATGAACTAACAGTTCCTGTAATGCCAAATGTTAACTCCACAATATATACCAAAGGTTTTTCTTTAGCAAGTCCCTCCTACACTGGTGTGATACAGAGTTTTAGCAGCATAGCCAGTGCTGAAAGAACCTGACTGAGTTACCAGGCAGTTATTTGGAAGCAGAATTAACACAGCAGTTACTACTCAGAACACCATAAAAATTGTTTTGCAAGCTGATGGTAAGCACAGAAAACACACCAAATTCTGCAGCTAAAGGCAACACTCATCTTTAAATAGGATGTGGCCAAGCACAAATAAATTTGTGCCACTTAAAGCTCATTTCAGGAGAAGGCAAACTGCACTTGAGCTGGACAAAAGGGCTTTCAGCAGTATGAAAAAAGGTGTGTTAAGAACATCTAGAAATAACCCCACAGGAATAAATAGAAAGGTGTTATAAAAAGGTCAGGACAAGCGCTGTAAATTTTGGCAAGTAAAGTGAACACTGCAGTGATAGTTTGCTTTCTCCTCTAAAAGGAGCAAGAGGACAAGGTAAACAGGGAATGACCAAGAAAATCCAGACATCCCTTAAATCGAACACTCCACACACCGTAAGAAGCTCTGACTCTAAATCCAGTCTTCCTTCTTCCATCTGGGGGCGGGGAGGAAGTGCAGAACAGGTTTTCCCAGTGAAATCAGTTAAAGACACAGAGGCAGCAGAGCCCTCTCGGAGCTGTGATGTGTTACTGTGCTCCACACAACTCACACTGATTCAGAAGAGTTGTAGGACCAGGCAGAATCAGATTTTCCAGCAAATTTGCTGAATGTGATTAGATGCTGTCCCTTATTGTCAATTAGATGAATCACCATGACTGTGAAGATCTTTGCAACACCATCCCCAGCACAGCAACTACTTACACTCAAAATATTCCTGCTCTCACATATCGTAAGAGATCTCAAGCTTCTATTTAACAGAGAAATCAGTGCGGGCCTCCGCTGAAACAAACGTGAGAAGGATTACAAGACAACATCAGCTTGTTTGCTCTCCTTTTGCCCCGATCCTGAGCACAGCACCACGGTGCTGATCAGCCTTTTCCAGCTCAGGTCTCCAGACATGGGTCAGGGTTTCACAGAATCACAGAACAACTTGGGTTAGAAGGGAACTTAAAGGCCATCTTATTCCAATCCTCTGCCATGGGCAGGGACACCTTCCGTGATCCCAAGTTGCTCCAAGCCCCGTCCAACGTGGCCTTGGACACTTCCAGGGATGGGGCAGCCACAGCTTCCCTGCCCAGCCTGTGCCAGGGCCTCCCCACAGTCAGAGGGTTGAATTTCTTCCCAATATCCCATGTAAGCCTGACAGGTGGGATCACCAGGTCGCCCTGCTGTCCCCAGCAGCCCTCCATGTCCCACTCACCACTCCTGACGACTCCTGCTCTCCTTCCATTTTTAACCTGGCGGGGGAAGCGCCGTCCCCAGAGAGAACCCGAGGGCAGGGGCGACCCCGGGCCGGGGGTCCCCTGGGAGGGAAACTGAGGGGAACTCACAGGCAGGGAAGTTTCCCCCTGAAGGGAGGTTACATGAAAGACGGAGAGGGACTATTTACAAGAGCGTGTGGCGAAAGAACGAGGAGTAATGGGTTCAAACTGAGAGGGGACAAGGTTAGATGGGATATTGGGAAGGAACTGCTCCCCGTGAGGGTGGGCAGGCCCTGGCACAGCGTGCCCAGAGAAGCTGTGGCTGCTCCATCCCTGGCAGTGCCCAAGGCCAGGCTGGAGTAACCCGGGCTGGTGCAAGGTGTCCCTGCCCGTGGCAGGGGGTGGCTCTGGATGGGCTTTACGGTCCCTTCCAACCCAAATCACTCCACGACCCCGTCGCAGCGCGGCCCCGGCCTGGGCTCAGCGTGGCCCCGCCGCGCCACAAAGGCCGCCGGGGCGGGCGCGGGGTGGGCTCCGTGTGTGTACGTGCGTGTGTGCGTGGCGGGGGGAAAGAAGCGAGCTCCCACCTGGTCAGCGAAGTCCTCTGTGGCGTTCATGATGGCGTTGTGGCCCATGGCGGGGCCGGGCGGCGCGGGGGGAGCGGCGCGGGCGGGGCGGGG
>VWZG01012370.1:1446591-1504909 GCA_013396735.1 Grallaria varia | reverse complement strand
GCCACGCCCCCTTAAAGGGCCCGCGGCGGGGGGGGTTGTCCCCTCAGAGTCCCCTCAGGGTGGGCTTGTGTCCACTCTCATGGAGAAGTACGAGGTGCTGCCCCGAGGGTCGGGCTCCGCCTGGCGATAAGCGGGCGACTGCGGCTGCGGGGGTGTGGGCGGTGCTGGAGGGGGGGGTCTGTGGCCAAGGGATGGGGTGTGGGTGTCCATGGAGGCAGGGCACAAATATGGTTGTAAGTGACCATGAGAGGGTATAGGTGATGCTTAGGCGGGTGTGTGTGGCCCTGGGGAGGGGTCTGTGGCCAAGGGATGAGGTGTGGGTGTCCATGGAGGCAGGGCACAAATATGGGTGTAAGTGGCCCTGGGGGGGTGTATGTGGGGTACATGGCCCTGAGGAGGGGTCTGGGGCCAAGGGATGGTGTGTGGGTGTCCATGGAGATAGGACACAACCATGGGTGTAAGTGGCTCTGAGAGGGTGTAGGTGATGCGTGAGGGGTTGTATGTGGGGTACATGTCCCTGGGGAGAGGCCTGTGGCCAAGGGATGGAGTATGGGTGTCCATGGAGACAGGATGCAAACATTGGGTGTAAGTGGCCCTCGGGGGCTCTATATGAGGTATGTGGCCCAGGGGAGGGGGTGTGGGTACCCCCAGGGGTAACACACAACCTTGTGGAGGAAGAGTAAATGACCCTGAGGGGGTGTAATTGATGCTGGAGGGACTGTATGTGGGATACATGGCCCTGGGGAGGGGTTTGGAACCAGGGGAGGGGATGTGGGTACAGGTGACAGCACACAACCACGGTGTAAGTGGCCCTGGAGGGGGTGTGTGGCCTTGGGGAGGGTGTAAAGAGCCCTTAGAAAGGAGCTTATGTGGTCCCAAGGAGGGAATTGCAGGGTTTTGGATGGGTCTGGGGATATTCTCCAGCACAGGGAATGTTCTGGAGGGGCAGGAGGGCCTGTATCCCTCTCAGGATTTGGGGTGTGGTTGGGGGGGTGTCCATGGCTCTGTTTGGAGGGTGTCTGTGGGAAAAATGGGTGGAAGGGGCTTTTTGCCTTGGTTGCTCCACCACCTGGAACTGAGCAGGTGCTTTGGGTGTCTCCTGTGCCTGGCAGGTGCTGGAGCAGCTCCAGCCTGGGGCGCTGGGCACTATGCTGGAAGCTGAATTGATAACTGAGGGTGCCCAGAAGAAATACATGATAAAGCAGGTGAGAAGGTGGTTGTTAGGAAAACAAGAGTCGTGTTTGTCATCTCCATGGGCACTTCTGATAGGAGACGTGTTGGGCGGCTCGGCCACTGGATGAGAATAGGCTTGCACCTCACTGTGCTGTTTTTTTGGAAGATGAAGGGTTTAGATCAGTTTACTGGAATGTTGAGGCTCAAAGTGGGGAAAGGGCAGCAGCTTCTTTCGGTCTATTCAGTGTGTTCTCAGCTCACTCACTGCTGCCCAGACAGCGCAGGAGAAGATCTCACTGGCTGTCACACATTTAAAACTCTGGTTTACCCATCTCCTAACAACAAGACTGCTCCAAACCTTAGAGATTTGAGCTATCATTGAAAATTTATGTCACTTCACACAGAATTTGCTGCAGTCCAGTCATCTTGACAAAATTGTTCCGGCTTGAAGGTGTCCTGTCTCTGTGTGACAGTCTCATCCCTGTCTTTCCTTTGGTGCAGGTTGAATGCATTGAACACCATCAAGCAAATGAGGCCTTGAAGGAGGTGCAGTCTTTTCTTTACTACTTCACTTACAAAGACCAAAGTCTTAACAGAACAAAGTCTTTTATCTACAAGGATTAGCTAAGTAAATAATAAGTAAATCGGGGAGGACTATTTGTGGGGTGTTCTCTCTGCCCTCTGCTTGAGCTCAGGCCAGGAGTTTGTATTAATTGTGGTTATATTTGGGTATGCAAATTCAAGTGGACAGCTCTTGGCAGAGGACAGTCCTTTCTCAGAATTTGTGTTTGTTTTGTACTGAAGGCAAAGAGCTAAACTTTAAGTGGAAGGAGAACCTTGACCCATTTATAGTTTATTATTAATAACTTAATTTCTAGATAACATATTCCATGATAAATTTCTCAGACTTGGACTTTTTTTTAATGTGAACGATTTTACTGGTTTCCTTCCTTGGAATTTTTTTTTGTCAAAACATTTTTCAGTGTCTTGAGTAAAAAGCAACACCAGAAATACTTTGAAAATACCAAAAATTGTTTCAAGAAAATATGTGAAATAGCACATGATGGATTACTCTCACAGTGCCCAGTATGCATGGCATCTGGAGTTGGAAAGGGGTGAGAATACAGATGCTTCATCCTGCTCAGAGTGGTGACCTCTTTCTGTATCAAAACTGGCATTACTAATAAAATCTCATCCAATTTTCCTGCTGATGTCTATTGAAACAAATCTTGAAATAAATGCAGTTGAGCCAGCTGGGAACGCAGCTCTTTGTAGTTTTCCTGTTGTGTCTGCACATCCACGAACACAACTGTAGGAGAGAAACTTGAATTCTTTTTACCTTCCACATGATCAGCAAATTTGCTGAAGTAATTAGGACCTGTTAGTGCCTTAGACAGAAACCACCTTCAAGGAGATAAGCATCTCTCTAGTGTTGTGCACGGGGGTTACAGGAAATAATGGCTGTGCTAGAGAAATCGTCCTGACTTACATTCTAAGATGTCTTTTCTGATTAGGAACTGAAGAAGGGGGTTGTGTACACATCATCTCCCTATGGATCAGTTTATATCCTTGAACCTCACAACGCTGTTACAGAATTGAGTAGAGTCTTTGTGAAATATTTTCCTTAACTTGACACTTGTGAAGACAAATATTTAACAGAGCTGGCACTTTGGAAGAGTCTGATCAGAAATATGACCTGAACACATCAGGGAATAGCTTAAGGTGTTATTTAAGGTCCTGTTAATGGGAAGGACTGTGCAGCTACAGAAAGCTCCCCTATTTTTTTTTTTTATTATTATTCTATGCAGGCAATGGATTTGCTAAAACTTCGTCATTCAAACACCTGTATTTACAAGGAGTTGTTTTTGACTTGGGATAATAAGGTAAGAATGGAACAGGATTGGTTAAACTGGAACACGTGGTGTATGTTCTGGGCATGTGAGCTTTTTTACGGGTTTAAATTTGGGGTCATTGCTGTGAAATACATAAAGGAAAAGGTTATTTGATTTGACATAAGCCTGATTTTTTCACTCCTGAACAAACAGGCTGAAAAGCTGTGAATATCTGTGAATTGGAGTATTGCCTGCTGACTCACCGATTCTAATGTGAATCAGTGTGCAATTCTGATTTTCATGCCTGCATGAAAACCCTTTTATAGGAGACCATAAGAAGCTGAAAGCCCTCACTTACTTATTTGCAGATTTACTTCAGTGCTTACGCAAAATCTGTGTTGATTTTACGGATGTATATTTGGTTTGAATTGTCCCATATGGCTTCAGATAAGATGCTTGATAGTGGTGGTTTGTTTTAAAACAACAAACACGCTGTATTTTTAATGAAAGAAATTAAATATTGTTTCCTATGTGAGAAATTAATCATCTCAGAACACTTTGGTACTGGTGAACATCACACCCACCGGTTTACCAAGTGCTTGGTTTTGTCTTAATGGATGTGTTATCACCTGCAAACAATTAGGCAATTTTGGTGTAATGTTTTATTACAGATATCATCTCTGTTCCTCTGTCTGGTAATGCAGCACTCAGGCCAAGGAGATCTTTCAGCTCTAATCAAGCAAAAAAGGCAGAAGTCAGAAAAGATAACAGACATGGTAAAAAGAGCAGCAGGGGCACCTGGTTGAACTGACAGACTTGCTGCTTTAATAGTTTTTTCTCTGTGTTCCTTCTTTCTCAAAGTCCTCCCTAAAATCTTCAGAGTTTTGGAAACTCTCTTCCCAAAGTTCTCTTTATGTTGCACTTTCTTGTCTCTTCCCCTCAACAGGTGGTGCAGAGGTTCCTGGGACAGATGGTGGATGCTTTGTTTTATATACACAAACAAAATATTTTGCATAGGTGAGCAGAAATCTTGTTGTCTTTGTCTGGCAGGTCGTTGTTCTTTGCAGTGACACTTGGCTCACAGAAAATATTTGTGTTGCAGAAATCTCAAGCCATCAAACATACTCGTGACTGGTGAAGCCTCCTTCATGCTTACTGACTTCAGTACAGAAACACTTATGAAAGATGAGATGAAATGGAAAATAAGAGTGAAAGAAAGTAGATATTTGGTTTGGTTCGGGGTTTTTTCCCCCCTATTGTATTTTTAAAAGATTCAGTTGTGGTGGATATTTTTAATCGTCAGAGAAAAATTAGGAAAAAGGAAAAAGTTGTTTTCCATTTCCTTTCTCTGCATTATACTATTTGTCTTCTAAGCAGGATATTCATAGGCAGTCCCCTATAGATGTGTCTGAATCTGAGCTCTGCAACCAATACATTTGGAATCCTTTTTAGCTTTTTACATACTCATTAACATCTTATAAAACTGCTCATTAATTATAGTGTGTTTTGTAGTCCTTTGTGGCATATCCCCAGTAAAAATAATCTGATCTCTGCAGAATATCTCTAAATTATTTTCAGACATAAACTAATTGCCTGTAGTTTGTGCATGTGGAAGCACAATGCCAGGAACGTCACCATGTGATTCTTATTTCAACAGGTTGCAAGTCTTGGATGGCTCCAGAAACATTTGGATTTTCTTTCACTGAGAAATCTGACATCTGGTCCCTGGGCACTATTCTGCTCGATATGATGACCTGCTCTGTTCTGAATGTAGGTAATAATGTTTCATTAGAGATTCCAAAGGTCATGGGCCCACCAGGATGTCTGTAAATGAGTGTGTGAGAGCTCCTCTGACATGGTGCTCTTTTCAGGCAGAAGAGACAACTTCCTTACTGCAGGATATCCGACAGGATAGCTGCTGTCTGGAGAGAGCCCTGACGCTGCTGCAGAATGCAGAGAAGAGCTATTTGCCTCTATTTCCAATTTTATTTATGATGCTACAGATTGAGCCCAGCATGAGACCCTCGGTAAAGTGAGTTCTGGCTGCCTTCCCTTTATTTTTTTGTCCTAAACATCTCTTGCCCCCACAAGCTGGGAGTGTTAGCTCCTGTTGGAAAGGGATTGAATCAAGATTGCCTCAACAAATTGAGTTATTAAAAAAAAGACTTGTGTTCATTCAGAAGTGAACACTGATATGCACAGCTGTCCCTTTTTGAAGTTACTTGATAGACTCATGTTATAAACAATTTTATAAGCCATTATCTTGACACCTAAGCATGGCTTGCACAGTGTAAGTTCTTCCATTTTGAAATAAATTGTTTAAGTTCTGTCAAAAATAATCCAATCTCCTAAGAACTAATATTAGATTTTTTTTAATACAAAATTGAAACAAAGCTTGTAGATTTTTTTTCTTTTTTACTTTCCATTTCTATGTTACTTATACTGCTTTTGTCTCTCAATTCCAGGGATCTGGCTGATGTTTCATTTATTAGGGAATGCCTGACTCTTGTTGGTGACACTTCAGTAAAACTGGAAAGGTCTTTGCCTCCAAAAATAACAGATATGCTCTTTGAGGGAGGAATCGAAAGTGTTCTAGGTAATAAGGAGAATAAGATTAATGGAATGGTTATTTTCATGGAAAATAGACCCATAAGCTTTCCAGTGAGAATGTATTCTACTTGGAAATGAGTTACTGGACATTCATTTTACTTGAAATAAAATGAGATGCTTTTGGAGGAAGGATCACTATCCAGCCTTTTATCTAACCTCCTAAGATTGCCAGCCATACCTACCACACAAGTTAAATGGGATCAATCCTCAGAAAACCTATTCCTCTCTTATTTTGTCTGCCTTGTAACATGTTTGCCAATTTATGCAACAGAGGATCTGCACCATTTTCTTCCTTCTAAGTAAGGAAAATGTTACTTGAATCTGAAAAGACTATGGGAATAATGCTTGTAAAGCTCCTATCCCTACTCTGATTTAATATTCCAATGGGTCCCCAAAATATATAATTCCAAATACATTGTGAATCATCACCTTTCGTAATATTGAAGTGTTTGGTGTGTTAGAGGAAAAGTTTTTCTCTTTACAACAGTCACAAATTACATTTTTTTTAATCCATATGAATTCACGTCTTGTACAAAATAGAGGCAATTTGAGTGCTTTTTGTAAGTGCTTGTATCTAATGGTTAGAAGAATTTTCTTGGTTTATTAGAATTTATGCAGACTTCCTGGGATACTGAGGAAGTCCAGGCTAAAGGCATTCAGCACCTTTCCAGCTTTGTAAAGGACAAAAGTGGTAAGGCACTATTTTATTAATTTATTTATTCCTGCTCCTTCCTTGCATTTTGAGATAATAGGAAAAGGAACAAATTTCTCATGACAATAAATGAGAATGAAATTGCTCTTTTCCTATTTCTCCTTTTTGGGATATACTGGAATAGTCCACTTGCTGATAGGATCGTGTTGGTCCTTGTTCTGTACATGCTTTTGTTGAACAGCAGAGGGGTTTTACTGGGTAAGAAGAATGAACACTGGAAAACAACGATATTTTAATTGGCAACTAAGATGACATTTGAAGAAGGTCATTTGTACAAGTCTTGGGATGACTTGGAGGTAATTCCTGGGGCTGTAATATTGGCAGAACAAAAGGAAGCTACACGTAGCTCATTTCTTTGTGGTCTAGTAAAGCTGTGAGAGTGAAGGCTCTATATTTTCTACCAGAAATGGCACATTTCTCATATTAAGCTTTCAAATCAAGATTAATAGAACTAGGAGTCCTGGTGAAGATTCTGGAAAGCTGTTTTGGGGCTCATGCACAATGTTCTACCCCAGAACTTGCTACATGACCAGTGAGCAATTCCAGTGTGACTTAAGGAGGAACGCGCTGGTTAGACTTTGCTTGCACAGCCTTCTGCTGTCTTTAATAAGAGTCATTTCCCAGAGAGATTAAAAAATTCACTCTGTATTATTCCTTCTACACAATTGTTTTGTTCTTTTTGATTCAAGAATGTTGTCCCAAGTAATTTCTTTTCCCCACAGCTTTCCCCTACCTGCTAAAATTCATAAAAGTCATCACTTTTGCCATGAAGACTCACATAACTTCTCTCAGGATACAAGTGGAAGGCTGCAGGTTATTGCTTGAATTTCTTAGTCAAGGTACATTTATAAGACTTCCTCCTGCTGCTGGGTCATACAGCCTGTCTCTTGTCAAGATTAATGTAGCAGATAAGGTTTGAAATGGGTTCAATAATGATTTTAGGGGATGAATTTAAAGTACTAAAGGAAGTTAATGGGCTTTCTGGTTTCTCATAGACTTCCTTCAGGGCTGGCATACAGGAATCCTGTGTTCATTTTAAATAAAGGTGCACATCTTAGGCAACCAAGTTTGTTTTCATGTTAGGTAGGGTGTTACTACAGTGCATAAATAAAACACTCTGTGTTTTAGTATTTGAATTTTAAACTATAAAAGGGTTTGGGGTTTTTTTTGGGTCTTCTGTGTGATCCTGCTGTCACTGCCATGGCAATTTACCCCAATAACACCTGATAATGGTACAAGCTTGAAAATACAAAGAATTGTGTTTCAGAAAATGAAGGTTTAAAATAACCTTTGCCTGTGTTATGTGAAGAAATGCTATTCATTGAATGTTTAGCTAAGCTGACAGTAGGTAGTTCAGGCTTCATTCAAAGCCACTGAAATTTGTGTTCTGTTCAAATGTTTCTGGTGACAGCTCTGGAACAGGGTGTGGTGATGGCCCTGGATGAGAGTGTGGCCACCTGCCTGTTGTCCACAGTGAGAAAACACGCTGGAAATGAAGAGTTGCTTTCATTGCTCTGCATGTTATTGATGATGGTTTCAGCCAGTGGTGGGTCACCTTGTTCATTTTTAGGGAATATTTGTATGATTCTATTTTTTAAAGTGAGTGAAGTCTCAGCTCTCTGTTATATCTTTGATTGAGAGATGTGGATGTCTGTAGGTGTTAGTTTAATACTGATAATATTGCTAAGATTGAGTCGATACTGGTAAGATAATACTCCTGAAAGTATAAGATACCCTGCTTGAGGCTTCTGGGACTTACAGGACCACTCTATTAGATACAATCCTGTGTTTCATCTTGTTTTGGAAACAAGTACAAACTGTGCAAATAATAGTGCTTGAGAAAACGAGGGCATAGAACCTGGATTCTATTTCTGACTGTGCCATGATGTATTGAAACCACTCTGCCTAACTTCTCTGCTTTGGTTTTCTTTCTCCTGAGTTTGTAATTGCTAAATATTTATAGTATTTTTCACTTGTTTTCGGTTCAACAGTCATCAGAAGACTGTTGTTATAAATAGTTACAGAAGGATTTAGAAGCAAGAGGATAATATTAAAAAAGTAAAAATTACTAAGAGTCATGTCTAAGACCAAACTATTTTTATAGACTGTTGCCTAATTCTGAAGCTGAGTTAGTTTGAACCATTAAAATGCAAACATGTGGAAGATTGTATTTTATACACTCTCAGTTCCTTTCCTGCTCTGTGAATTTCAAGTCTGTAAGGAAAAAGGATGGCCAAACATCCATTTGAAAGGATCAACTGTGCTAAACATGTGCTTAAGTGAATCTCGTTAAAGAATTCTGTCTGTTCTCTTGCTTTCTTTGTCCAGCTGATGGTCTCATGTTACTGGGTTTGTTATCACTGTTTAAATACGGTTAGTGCTGCCTGTTTCCAGGCCAATGAGTGGGACAAAAATACCAGATTCTATAGAATGTTTGTGTTTTTCAGAAGTAACTGCAGAGAATCTGAGGAAAGTTGGGGTAATTCCAGACCTTCTGTCAATTTTAAGGCGTTTTCTTCATAATGATGAGATCTGCTTCTCTTGCTGTGGAGTTCTCTGGAGCTTGGCTGTGAGTGGTAAGTAGAACACAGCAAGTATTGTTCCTGCACTCATGTGACTGAGAGGCAGCAGGTATTGTGCCTAATTGGGTTCAGACATTCCTGTTGCTGGGACTGGATTTTTAATTCTTTCTCCCGTTCTTGTTCCCTGCCCATGGCAGGGAGTTGTAACGAGATAATGTGTAAGGCCCCTTCCAACAAATCAGTGTGTGATTCTGGAGAGTTGTCTTCATAGCAGAACTGGAATAACTTTGTCATCCAGAGGTAAACTAGAGAAAAATAGAAAGTAATGCAGATTTCTTTTAGCAATATGATAGTGTCAGAGTCAAATATTTACTGTTCAGGCCAAGCTATGGACTGATTCGTTTCTGTGACATGTTCTTGTGTGGTGTTCTGATCATCAGGGAAGGCTGAAAGCACAGGTTGTGCACAACTGCAGCCCTTGGTGTGTTTTATTCCCTCTATGCAACAAGTCACCCATTTGATTTGTGACCAGCTGAATATCCACCCTGCAGACCGTATTCTGTCAAAACAGGGGTTATTTTTGGAGCTTTCTTGCTGTGATCCTCATGCATAATTTAGATTAAACCTAGTTCCTGGAGAAGTTCAGCTTGCTCCAAGAAACATGACTATTTATTAGTCCTGTAACATTTAGTTTGCTTTTCTACATTTTAGATCCTTCGCTCTGCTGCCATCCAGACTAAAACAGTGTTGCATTACTCCAATGCCAACACCCATTAAGGTTTTATTGATATAATTTGACATACAGTGATATTGTTACTTGATTAAATAACTCTGCTTGATGCATTTCCTTTTTGTAAAGGCAATTCAGAAAATAATGAAGACCCAGAAGTGTGGGAAAGTGCTGTCCCTGTCACCTCTGCAGTCCTTCAGAAGCACCTCCAGAATGGGGCAGTTTCAGAGTCTGCTTGCTCGGCTTTGTGGGCACTGTCACTCCAAGGTATGTTCTCCCAGTCTCCTTGTCCCTTGGGCATGGAAAAGGCTTCTCGATGTGTCAGTGGTGATCCCTGAAATCCAGGCTGCTTGGCCAGAGCAGGCTCTGCAGATGGCAGCAGAGTTAGGAACTTGGATCCTCTCTTAGTCACTCTCCCCTGCACTCGCTCTCTGAGTCTCTAATGAAGAGATTTTTGATGAGCTGTAGCAATTAAATCACCAGACAGTGCTAATGGTAGTCCCCACCAGCAGCATAAGTTGGGTATTTAGAACTCTTCATTCTTTTGTCCCGGAGGATATTGCAGTGTTGGGCTTTTATGTGTGTGTTTTGTTTTTTTTTAAAGGTTGTTTAACTGACAATGACTATGAGCCCACAACAAGGCTTTTACTGGATGCACTCAGGATGAACCCAGAAAGAGCAGTGCTGGTGAAGAATGGCTGCCTGGCATTAGCCAGCCTTCTAAGGGTGTCTGGTAACATTCAGCAATTCTGTTTTAATTAACTGCGAATTAGCACAGAAGTGGATTTTTCTGTATAGATCAAGATTGATACTTGGATTGAGATTGAACTCTGCTCTCCCAAATTAATATTTGCTTGCAAGACTGTAAGAGGAAATGATGAAACCGGAGTTGGGAGTTTATTTTTGCCATGAACCCGAGTTTGTGGCCTCCCTGTGCGTGGAGATGCTCCAGGTCAGGCTGGATGGGGCTCTGGTCTCATGGAAGGTGCCCCTGCCCATAGCAGGGAGTTGGAATGAGATGAGCTTTAAGGTCCCTTCCAACCCAAACCATTGTATGATTCCATGAACCCAGCATGCTTGAGAAGTATTAGATCAGCACAGTCTGATCTATTAGTAGCTTGAGAGTGCTTTGATAGTTATTTTATTATGAAGTTGTTTCATCTGTTTAAAAGGGTAGTAAACATCAAAATCACTTCTGCCATGCATGACAATGTCAGCTGCATAAATGGTTGCCCAAATATGCTTCAGAATAGTTTTTAGGAAGACTGAAAACAATGGGCAGGACTTTCTGAAAATATGAAAGGTGTGCTAGCAGGTGAGGGGACTGGGAAGCAGACCATGAAGTCTGCAGCTACTACTGAGCCCAGCAGTGTTTTGTCTTCCAGAAATAGCAGCTTTGACATTTATAACAGACCCAAAAGGCAGTGGAATAGACCTGATCAAAGATGTCTACCAGCTTTACTTCAATGATCCAGGTGTGGTGGGACCTGTCTGTCTGCTGATGAAGGAGATGGCTCAGTATGGTGAGAAGGCTGGTGCCATTATTTGAGTTTCCTTTTCTCCTCTACCCCCCCAAAACAGTAAAACTGTAACAGGGACATGTTAGTTGCTCTCAGGTTTATGTCTGAGAAAGGAGGATCAACTGAAACTGAGAATTCATCCCTCTTGTTCTGAATAAATACCACTCTGATATTAAAATGTTGTAGCTTCATCTTGTCTTCCCTTCTCCTTGTGTAGATCCATCCTGTCCCTGTGCTCCTTTAGCTCCCGCTCTGGTGGCACTTGTGCTACAACCAGAAATAATCCTGTTCATTGACATTGCAGATGATGTTGTGCTGGATATGCTGTCCCAGAAAATGGACAAACTGCTGTCTGAAGTAAAAATCCAGTTTCCATCTAGCATGGTATGGAGAAGTCACTGTGATAACAAAGTAGATGCTTAGTATATGATTTCTAGTGATGAATTTGGTAATTTTCAAATAGCTGCAACTACATAGTGCAGAAATTTAGAGGATTAGCTGTATATGGGCTAAAGAGAAGTACTAACTACTGAAAACAAGTTGTTGAAAGGGTTTTTTTCTTTATGCTGTATTTTTTTTTTTACAAACTATGTTCAGGTCTCTTGAAACATCACATTAATTTAGGATATTCTTCATACTAAACCAGGCTAAAGTTTACAGGAAAAAAGCATAAGCACATTACATCCACTTTATTTCTGTTTTGGAAGTGGCATCCTTAAACAAACAAACAAACCTACAAAAGCTTTCTGACAGTTTGTAAGAAGATTTAACTTACATTAAATTTCAACAAGTAGTCACACTGAAAAAAGGAAAAACCAGCAAAGTTATTTGAGCTATTTAAAGTGTTACACTAATATTTCCTTCCCAATGGCTTGCTGTCAGTAAATCAACGAGAAGCCAAAAAGTGGTTAAGTCTTAACTTTGGTGTTTTTAGTTCTGCATTTACATAATTTGTCTCAAAGGCAGTTACAAACTGTTCTCCAGTGTCTCCTGCCGGCATTGCCTGCACTGTTTTAATGAACATTGATATAAGGGAGTGCAGGAAAAATGAATCACCGAAGAGGAGAAAGCTCCCTCTCCTGTTGTAAACCTACCTCATTGTTACTGTTACAGCAGTCACTTTGAAGACCTGTGTTAGACACACTGTTGTTATTAATAAGTGAATACAAAAATAAGTGAAGCAACAAGGTAAACTTGTATTTGACAATTCTCACATTTCTCTTCAGGAGATAATGACCCTCGTGAATGCAACACTTTTGAAACTGCAGAGGTAAAACTTTTTGTCTAAGAACAAGACTTGTACATATCTGTCGGATGCTCCAGAAATATTTCAAAAGATTTTTCCTCACCAGAAAGATGAATATTGGACTATCATATATATTATATGTTATATAATATAGAAACAGGTTGTTTGGACACCACAAGTGTGTTATTTATAATAATAACAGCAAAAATTAAGAATTCACCTTTGTTGACCTTAACATACCTGAAATAAAGATTTTAGTCTGGGGAATTTTAGCAAAGCAATGACAGTTTCTTCCTTCATCTATCATAACTTAAGGGTTTTTTTTTTTTTCACTTATTCAGTGTACATTTCTTTTGCAGAAATGTAACTGATGAAGTTCTTCACAAATGCAGGCATTTGTTACAAACGGTGTTTGAACACAGTTAGACATAGGAACCATCCAGAAGGGATACCAGTAGGATTCTTGGATGGCAGCATTCCTGTACCAGGTTAGAAGTGTTGTACTTGCATTGATTTTATGAAGTAGCTGCTGTCAGTTCTGACTTATCTCTAGATTTGATGAGGAATGTGACATGAAACCAGCAAATGCTGCAGGTAAAAACACAGGGTAGAACCCTTCAAGTTTTACAAGTTTTGTTGTTAGCTTTGTTCTTAACAGCAGCTTCCCATTTCTTTTTCTCTAAGGTGTACAGTCTCATGGCTGCTTGTGCATCCTGAATCTGAAAGAGAACAGAACAGGAGCTTAATGAAACCCAGCTGCTTTAAGAATGTTATTGTTAATAATCAGAGAACCACAGAGTGGTTTGGGTTGGAAGGGACCTTAAAGATCATCCAGTCCCACCCCCTGCCATGGGCAGGGACACCTTCCACTAGACCAGGTTGCTCCAAGTCCCATCCAACCTGGCCTTGGACACTTCCAGGGATGTGTGCTAACAAGCAGTTACATCTTTTGGCTGGAATGATGGCACAGAATTCTGGACTGAACCTGAATCCCACAGTTAATGTGTAGTATCTTGTAGATTTACCCAAAAATGAATGTTCTGATGAGATACCTACCGAGCAGTGCTCTGATGTCTGCACCTGAACATTGAGCAGTGCCTCACAGAGCAGCTTCAGAGATGGCCTTGAACTCTAGAATCAGAAAACATCATAGAATCATGCTGTGTCTCACTTCTTGAAATACAGAGAGATGTGTATGTATATAAGAAATTAATATTAAATGTATTCCTCAAAGAATATCATATCTTGGCTTCTACTGGTGAAATACCAAGAATAATTAGTGAAATATGAGATTTGTGTGCACTGCTGAGAGGATTCTTTGTGTACTATCATAATCCTAAGATTTATGTTTGAGGTGCTTAGTTATGGAAAAAAAAACCCAGAATATCTAGTTACAGAACTTAAAATACCTCCCAATAAACTGAACCTTTACTCCTGCAGTCTAAGCAGAAACTTGAAGCATCTATGTTTTTATATCCCTATGGAAACGATACCATTAAGAAGACTGCATAAGCTCTGCTGTAAGTAGAACTCTACCATCTTATTTTGCTGTCCAGAAAAGAGTTATGAAGCCCATGCAAGTGCTAAAAAATGGGAAAGCCACTCAACTTTGTGCACAGGTGTTACTGGTAATGTTAGCACTGAACTATGTAACTTTTGGAGGTATTTCAAACGCTAAGTAAACACTGGACTAGACTGGTATTTTCAGGTGACAAAAAGCAGGCAATTCTGTGCCAGATAGGAAAGAAGGAACAAGGTCAGGTGGAGGCAAACACAGGAGTGAGCCAGCAACTCCAGAGTCAGTTAACTGAGGTGCATTTTCCCCATCAGTCTCTTACCTTGACTCTCTGTTTGAAAGGTTTATATCTCTGTGTGTCTCTTATCTTCCTCTGAGGGTGATCAAGCAACAGGACCTAGAAGAAATCACATTTACAGTCCAAAATGTGCTATTGCTTAAAACATCATACAGCTGAATGTACAGCTGCCTGCTGTTTCCTTTCATCTATGAGATACTTCAAAACCATGAAAGGACAAGACCGAGACCGTGCAGACACTGGCTAGATTCAGGATCCACAGCTCTGCTTAGTATGAGAAACAGAAATGAACCTGGAGGCACCTGCAGAGACCACCTGCAGTGCTGGCACAGCATGGCATCAGACTCCTGTCTCTAGTAACTATGCCCAGACTGCTGATTTGGGGACTAAGCAAAGCATGCACAGACTTTCCCTCATTCTGTTTCTCTCTTGGCTCTTTAGTAGCAGATCTGTGCTACTGGCAAGAGAGTTTGGAAGCTGAACAACTTCAGCGGGCAAAGTGATTTAGGGCTGTAATTGTTGCAGCGTGAAATGACAAGAACAGTGCTAAAGCTGCAGTTTGCAGGAGTTCAGGTGTGTTCCACTGATCCAGAATGGTGGTTTAGAAATTTAACCAACCTCCAATGTGCAGCCACGTACCTTCAGATCATTCCGTAAAGCATGTCCAACTAAAATCCTTCCCTTCAGGATGTCAGCAACCTCCTTCTGAACAGTTTTAAAGTCTTCGCCTAAAAATGCCACACAAGGAAATATTTCCCGTGAGCAAACTACAATTAAAACACTGCATCTTTTCTGTGAAATCAGTTGTGTCCTTGGGACTGTAGTTATGCAAATTGCACAGTACAATAAACCCTCTGCTTGTTAGAAGAACACAGAGAATTCCATAAAGAGCACAGCTTAAAAAGGAGGTAATTTTTCTATTTTTCCCATGGCACAATCCACCAGTTAATTTCTTCAAGAGCATTAGTGATCACTCTGTAAAAAATACTTCTTCACAACATTTTTCTTAACATAAATCTTAGCATTTTGTTTTCCCAAAATACATTTAAAACCAAGTTCAGCTAGTGAGGCTTCTGTGTCAGCCTGTTAAATTTTCCCTCTTTAAAGAACATTCTGGGGGGAAACCCCCTCATACCTGCATTTAGATTCTGAGGGCGTATGCCACTAACAGCTGTCCTGTAGTCAGTCACCTTCTCTGTAGGCTTGACATACTTGTCATAAATGCACTTCCCAAACTGGTTCACGATGGACACCCGAGCCACAATGCTGTCCTCCCCCTTGGGGCCCACTCCCACCATCTCACAGTCCATGGCTACAGCTTTTGTCAGCCTGAAAGACAAAAGGACAGCTTGGTGACACCTCTGCAGGGGCCCTCATGCAGCTCACAAGATTCACACTGATTCCAGCAGGGAAAAGTCTGCCAGCGGATGCAGGGAGGTGTCAGCTCACACTGTGATCCTGCAGATCAGTTGTTAGAAGCTCATCTTGATCCCTCTGCTGCCATCCTTTCCCCTTGGATGTCACTCACCCATCAGAAGCGTTTTCCTTAACCAGCACCTGCTCCCCAGACTCTGTTTCAAGTCCCATGTTTCTTCTGGCAATTTTTGCTGCTTCAGGTCCTATTGCTGCTTCAATGTCTTTTGGGTCGACGTCATCAAACCAGATGTCAGCCCTGAGAAGAACAGATTTAATCACATTTATGGCCTTAAAGCAGTCTGGTGTACAAAAAGCAAGTTTATTTTTTAAATCAAGAAACAAACTTTGAAAATTTGGTCTAGGACTGTCACCTCTGCAGGTTTCTTGAGGAGTAGGGGCAACATGTGCCTTACTCCTTCCAAAATTTAGTCTGGAAGAGTGCAGCTGTTTGGAATCTACCTCTCTGTGCTCCTTATGTCAACACCCCAAAATGACTATTCATATCCAGGCAGATGCCTGAAGTACTCACTCCTTGGGTTGCTGCTCCACGTGTTCCTCAGCTTTTCTCCTCTTATGTTTCAAATCCTCCTTCTCCTTCACAACGTTGCCATTTCTCCTTTTATCTTTGCAGCCCTTCCCAAGGCTTTTGGTGCCATTTAAGTTCTTACTCACTGCAACCCCCTTGGATTCTGCCTTGGCCAAAGGAGGGCTGTGGTTAGCAGAACCACTGTCTGTTTTATTCCTGGGTTTGACCTTTCCCACATTCCCATTGACAGCTGGGACTTCTGGGCTTTTGGCTGCTTTGACTGGCTGCTTCTTTTTGGTGTCAGCTTGACACGTAGAGAGTGACCCGTTGGAGCCATTTGCCTTCTGTTTCAGTAGCTAAAATGATAAAAAAATGAGTGAAAAAGGATAAAGGAAAAGAGAGGCTTTGGGATGACCTCATTGTTGCCTTCCAGGACCTGAGCAGAGCCTTCAGGAAAGGTGGAGAGAGATTACTGACAAGGGCCTGGTTGACAGGACAAAGGGGAACGGCTCCAAACTGCCAGAGGGCAGGTTAGATGGGATATTGGGAAGAAATCCTTCCCTGTGAGGTTGGTAAGGCCCTGGCACAGGTTGGGCAGAGAAGCTGTGGCTGCCCCATCCCTGGAAGTGTCCAAGGCCAGGTTGGAGCAGCCTGGGATGGTGGGAGGTGTCCCTGCCCACGGCAGGAGGAGGAACTGGATGATCTTTAAGGTCCTTCCAACCCAAACCATCCCATGATTCCGTGATTATCTCCCTCCCGGTGCCACGTGGGCCCTGCGCTCTCCAGAGCGGGGAATTCCCTGCACGGGGTGTCCCCAAACGCCGGCCCGCACCACTTCAGTCACCGGCACCAAGACGCCGCTTGTTGTTAATTACACCGCGTGGTGATCCCTCTCACCCCCCGGGCCCGGCTCCCGCTCTTCCCTCACCTCCTGCAGCGCCTTCCAGTTGGACGAGAACTCCTGGGGGGCGCGGGGGGGCCTCGCCATCACCATCGCCATCCCGGGGCCCTTCCTCTTCTTCCTCTTCCTCCTCTTCCCGCTCGGCCGCGGCGCCTGCGGCTCGGCGGGGCTGCCTTTCGCCATGCGGGGGGCAAGGGGCGGGATCAGGACCGGGATGGGGATCGGGACCGGGATCGGGATCCACACGCAGCGAGTCCCAACCGGGCCGCGTGTCCCGCTGGGGGACCGGTGCAGCGCCGCACCGCCCCGGCGGGGAACGCCGCCCGGCGCTGGCGTTCCGGGCTCTGTGTGTGTGCCTGTGTGTGCCTGTGTGCCCGGGCGGGGTCTCGCTGTGACCCCCTCACCCACCCACGCGTGTCCTCANCGCGGCCGCCCCCGGCCCAGCCCGGCCCGGCCCGGCCCCGCGCTGGTTGTTTGCTCTGCCCTTCCGCTCCACGTGATGGCTCTGGGGGCCAGCCCCGCTGTCCCTGTCCCCGCTGTCGCTGTCCCCGCTGTCCCGGTCCCCACTGTCCCCGTCCCACAGGATGGTGCCGGGCTGGGCCCTGCGGGTGCTGGTGATGCTCCCGCTGGGGTTCTGCTGGTCCCCCGAGGTGAGTCCCAGCTTTCGCTCTTCCCAGGAAAATCAATAACCAAGCATTGGCGACGCTGTTCCCGAGCCCAAATCCGCCCGGAGACTTGTTTGCTGCGGGCGGAACTGGCCGGCGCTCCCTGCGGGTCGGGCTCAGCGAGCCGTGCTCTTGTATCCGTTTGTTTTTCTTTAAACAACCCGTCAATCTGTTCTTTTTCTTCCTGCAGGAATTCCTCGGCGCTTTGGATTCGGAAGCTGTTTTCTCCTACTTTGGAACCGGCTCGGTGGCTGATGGTATGTGGGCTCCGTCCTCCTTTAGCGCACATCTGCCCGCCCATTTCTCATCCTTTTGTTACCTTGTGACGCTCAGAACACTTATTAACAACCCTGATCTCCCAGACGTTTGGTGTTTCTGAGCCCCGTTGCTCAGCGAGGCGATCGGTGTTTCCCTGTGGGTGGTGGAAGAACTGGGTGAGAATTTAAACTCTGCTGAAGAAGATCATTTAAATCTCTTTGCACGTTCCAGCTGTGCTCCTCATCCTCTGTGTTGGTGTTTTTCTATGAGATTAACAGGTCCAAGGTCTCCTGAGTAGGAAGTTTTAGATTAAGGATAACCTTAAATGTACTTGTTAATTATTTTTTTAAATAAATGTATAGAGAGATGAGTATTCCATGGGTTGATGATAATTTAGAACAAAGACATGTTGTGAAGTCTCAGTTCCCTAAAGGAAGGGTGTTGTCTATTTGTGAGTTCACCTAGTGCTCATCCCAGTGGGTTTTTTCTGGATTATGATAATTCCCACTCACTAATATCTGTGAAGCTAAAACCATCCCAGCCTCTGTTAAACGAACTGTTCTCCTTATTGAGAGATCAGAAATACCAATAAATCAGGAGCCAGTTTCTGTTGTCTGTTCTTAATCAGATTGTCCTTACTTTGGAATACACGAAAGCACAGAAATTCCTTGACTGTTGACACCATGACCCTAAAAAACCACAGGTGTCATTTGGAGAGTATTTTTCCTAGGGAGATGAACCACTGGGTTTCTGTGTATCATCATAACTTGTTCTGGTCTTGTTTCCTTTCTTTCAGTACCCGAGTTTGTCGTGGCTGAGCCAACTTGCCCTTGTCAAGAAGAGCAGACTGGGCTGAGGCCCTGCCGGGTTCAGCTCTGTTCCATCGAGGCCTGGGGAAGGCTCTTTGCCTTTGAATTTCTAGAGGACCACGCCCTTCTTTCCTCATCCTTTGTGAGCAATCAAGTGGTGAACTCTTCCCTTAGCTTCCTGAGGAGATTCCCAGGGAACTGCTTTGCACGTGGAAACCCACTGCAGCCTCCTGGGGCCATGGGCAGAGTCACTTACTGTGAAGGGCAGCTGGTGAGTATGCACTGAACTTCTCCTCGTGAGCTGTTACAGCCTTTGTGGGTTTGCAGCTTCATGCACCAAACTTGGGAACCATCCGCTGAGTAAATCTGAGCACAACAAAGGGGTGATATGGCCCACAGTTCTCCACTGATAGCAAATGTCTTTGGACTAACTCAGAGGTGGAATTTTTTCTGCTTTAGCAAGGAGTCGTGGTTGTGGATGAGGATAAGGTTCACATCAGGCCAGTCAGAAGCAAAGATGTGGCCCTGCTGGAGGACCTTGGCTTCTCTAGGCCCCACATTGTCTTCAGAAGTGCTGCAGGAGAGGCAAAGGCAGCAAGAGGTAATGGACATGAAGAAGAACCCCTGCTTGGAAAAGCTGTCTCCTAGGAGTGGGGTTGCTTGCAGGAGCTCAGAGGAAAAATTTGTATTTACAAATATATGACGAGATGTGAAAATATTTCCCACCTCACTGACCACAAACATTTCTCACTACCCACAGGTGAAACTGGTGTGTTTTCATGTGGGTAGTTGTTATTTTGGTGGCACAGGCGTGTTACTAAGGGTGCTGGGAGGTGAAAGAAACCACCTGGAGTGGGAAACCTGAGCAAGCAATTGGAGAAGTTGCTTCCAGCTGTGTTGCTCTGACCTTTGGGTAAAGGGAGTGGATCTCTAGGAGCTTTTGTGCTGCATTTTAAACTCACTGTGTCCCTTTGTGCTGTTCAGCAGGGCGGGTTCCTCCTCGCCTGCAGAAGAGAGCTGAGGGAGCTGTCAAACACCTGGAGCTGATGGTTGTAGCAGGTCCAGATGTTTTCTTGTACCACAGAGAGGACACGGAGCGATATATTCTTGCCAACCTGAACATTGTGAGTAGCTCTCTCTCTGGAATGCTGGCCCAGTGTGGGAGCATCCAGGCTGTGTCCCAGGCAGGACCTGTGGGAGGGCCCTCTCAGGGTGGTTGTGGTCACCTGCCCCTGGTGCAGGGCACTGCTCATGTGCAGGGCATTCCTCTCTGCTTCCCTGGGCAACCTTTGCTTGCACAAGGAGCTGCACAAGTTAAAGGGGATGTTAGAAGCTTTGGGGGTTACAACCATAAAACCCACATAAAATGTTGTTCTTCCTAGTGATTTTGTAGTTACCTTTGTAGTGAGTGCAGCCCTGTTCTTGGGAGCAGTGGGAGTCACTGAGGTGCCTTCTGTATTGAATCCTTTCTGTCTCTTATCAGGGAGCAGAGCTGCTCAGAGATGCCTCACTGGGGGCTCATTTCAGGGTTCATCTCATGCAAATGCTGGTTTTGAGAGAGCCAGAGGTAAGAGGGGGAGGGCTGTGATCCAGTGTTGTCCAAGGGGTTGCTCAAGGCCGTTTGGAATGTGCAAACACGTGACTCCCCCACAGGCAGAGGTGAACATCACCACAAACATCACCTCCTCGCTGATCAGTGTGTGTGAGTGGAGCAAGAAGGTGAACCCCCAGAGCGACTCCGACCCCCAGCATGCTGATGTTGTCCTCTACATCACCAGGTGCTGGAGCTCCCCTGCCCTGGGAGGGACTGGGAGCAGGGCTGGGGGTGTCCAGCTCTTACTGCAGTGACAGTGACTTGCACTGAGTCTTTGGAAATGGGTTGATCCTGCTGTTTGGGGCTGATTCTCCTGCCCTTTGTGTAATGACAGATGCTGTTTCTTCAGTTTCTAAAGGAAGTGGGATATTACCCCAGGCTGGAGCAGATACTGTGTGCTCCCAGAGCAGCATAGCCAAACCCACTGCAGCTTTTTGTGGGCAGAAAACTCAAACAGTAACTGGAAGTGAAACTCCATGGTTGTTTTCTATGCAAGATTCCTGGTGCTACTCCTGCTCAAACATTTTAGCTGACTTTTAGGCTCCTTGCCCTAAATTGCCTTGGTTTAATTTCTCAAATGCAAACTTTTCTTGAGTGCAGTGACCTTTGTTTGGTGCTCTTTCCTCAAATAGATGATGGTACTGCTCTGTCTTTTGCAAATAGGTTTAGGTAATTTTACTCTGTTCTGCTTGACTGAGGACATTTGTTTCTTTTAATGTAGAATCACCATAAATTTTGAGCAGTGAGATCCTGCTGCTACAGTCTTGCTCCAGGGAGCTCCATGTGTCAAAAGAAATGTTAGACTGGCAAAGTTAGACCAGAAAAGCTCAAATAAATTCAGTGGAATGTCCAGACCCAGCTTTATTATCTGCGGTGGTTCTTTGCTCTCTCCTCTGTATCTGTCTCCCTTGCTTTAGGTTTGACCTGGAGTTGCCTGATGGGAACAAAGAGCTACGTGGAGTGACCCAGCTGGGGGGAGTCTGCTCCTCCTTCTGGAGCTGTGTGATTACCCAGGACACTGGCTTTGACCTTGGAGTCACCATAGCCCATGAGATTGGGCACAGGTCAGTAGGACAGCCCCAGAGCAGCCCAGCAGGTTTTGTTCAAGTGAAAACATTCCCCATTTTAAGGGGTTTTGAATAAGGAAAAGGATCTCTTGACATAAAGGGGAATTTCCCATGGATTATTCTAAACTTTTGGAAAGAGTTCCTTGCATTTCTTGCATTCCTGCGTGTTCTGTGACAATTAGAAACTGCAAAGAGGAGAGAAAACCTTTGTGACAAGAGTAGAAAGAAGGGCTGCAGAGGGAGCTCGGTCCTTGCTTAGAGAAGAGAGGCTCTGAGGAAACCCAGCCTCTGGGTTTCTTCTCCTCAGGGTGCCATGGTGCTTCTGTTGCAGCCTTGGAATCCCCCACGATGGAGAGGGGAATCAGTGCAGCAGCAGTGGTTACATCATGGGCTCAGCAGGAAACCACAACAGCATCGACCTCACCTGGTCGCCGTGCAGCCGGCAACAGTTCCTGGCCCTGGTCAGGTAAGGGAATGGTCAAGTTCTGCAGTTCCCCTGTGTTGGGAGCTTAGGAGAGGAAAAGGCAAAGAATAAAAAAAAAATTACTAAAAAATGAGGATCAGTGAAAAGTGTGGGGTTTGTTTATTTTTTAGCTCTTGTGGCTGAGGTTAAACCCAGTTTTTGCTTCCTGTAGCTGGAAATTACTTCAGTTAGTGACTGACATGCCTGGGCTGTGTTGGATTTCTCAGACACCGGCTCAGCCTGAATGTTTTATTTACAACCTCAGATCATCTATGTTCAGACAAGCACTGCTGGTTGGGTGTAGTACAGGAATGGGATATAACTTCAGCAGCAGGGAACTGTGAGCATCTCCAGGCAGCTGCTGCAGCTAAATCCATCACAGCCCACAGCGAGCATGTGTTGTCTGGGAAAACAACAGGCAACTCCCAGAATGAAACTCAGCACAAGTTTGCAAACATGTCATTGTCCTCACTGCCCGCAGCTGGGAAAGTGATACTCCCAATGTTTCTATCAGTACAGGCCAAACAAGCTGCTTAAATGACCTGCCGGACACGGACGGCAGCATCCCTGGATGGAAGCCTGGCTTGTACTACGGAGCAGATGAGCAATGTAAAATAGCCTTTGGGAGTGTTGCCACAGCTTGCACCTTTGCTGACAGCAATGTTGTAGGTAGAAGGTTTGTCTGTCTCGCTAAGGGCAGCAGGGGAACGTTCCGGAGCTGAGGTTCAGGCAAAGGGGGCTGGCAACTTTTTTATTCTAAAGGGATGGGAGGTGCTTTTCTGCCACAGATTTCGTGGCAAAGAATGAACCTTCGAAGGCTTTAAAAATGCATCACTTCTCTCTGTGTCACCTCCTTCTTCCACATAAATCTCCTTTAAGGTTTGCACAGCTGGGTGCTGTTGTGCACAGCTGGCCTGGCAGTGCTGGGTACTCCTACTCAGGGTGCTGCTTTGGGGGGCTCTTGTTCACTGGATTCCTTCAGCTTCCCTGCCATGGCTCAAGTGCTCTTGTCTGACAAACACAGCATGGCTAATAGCTGCCATCTGGACATGTTTAGTTAATGAGGAAGCACTAAGGTGGGTGAAACTTTAATTGCTTCAGTTGATCGTCTTCCTGCATTACAGCTGGCAGTGATGGTCTTTTGACTTGCCCACGACTTTTGCCCCATAGCAGAAGAAATGATTGAACTTGCATTGTTGGGTATCTGTGGGAAAGCTAAACCCCTGGGACGTGGCACTGTTTTAACTTTTGGGAGTGCTGTATGGATGAGCCTGAGTGATTCCCTGAACTCCTTGATTTTCTTGTCACGCCAGGACATATGTAAAGTTCTCTCATGCCACGTGCAACCAGCAGACAAATCCAGCTGTACTCGGCTTCTTGTTCCCCTCTTGGACGGTACGGAGTGTGGGATCAATAAGGTAAGGAGGCCACAGATCTGATGGTCAGAAGGGGTTGTGGGTGCTTTGGAGCTCAGACAGCAAGACATGGTCAGTGGCTGGAAGGTACTTGGCTTGCTCTGCCCCTCAGACAGGGAGTTGAGGCCAGACACTCCAGTCATAAACTGGTACCATTATGTCCTGATCTTGGTATTTCCACCTTGGCTGTATCTCTGGAATTGCTTTGCAGTTCTGTAGCCTGGTATCTGAGCTCTCCTCCAAGGCTTTGCTTTCTACTTGAAATGGTCTGTTTGCTCTTTGCTTTAACCTCAAACTCAGACCCTAATTAGGAATGGCACTCTTCAGCCTCTTGTGAGAAGATGCCTCCTTTATCCTGGGATTCTTTGTTCCTGGGGACTTGTGCTACCCTTGTAGATCCCAGCCCTGCCGGGTTCACTATGGTGCTGTTGCCAATTTTGTGCGTTCTTGGTCTTAGTGGTGCTCCAAGGGCCGGTGCAGCTCTCTGGAGGAGCTGACCCCCATGGCTGTGGTGCATGGGCAGTGGTCAGCCTGGAGCCCCTTCTCCCCCTGCTCCCGCAGCTGCGGCGGCGGAGTCGTGGTGAGGCAGCGCTTCTGCAACAACCCCAGGTGAGAGTGGGGCCCTGGCTCTTTGCAGGGGCTTTCCTGGGCCTGAGCATTGCTCTTAGCCTGGCAGAAACCTGCCCCTGTTGAGGAGTTCTCCTGTCGTTTCCAGGCCTGCTTTTGGAGGGCAGGAATGCCCCGGTGCCAGCATCCAAGCAGAGATGTGCAATACACAGGTAAACAGGGCTCATCACATCATCTGAGCTTTTGCTCAGCTGGTTTTTGACTGTACACAACAGCTGAGCGCTTTGGGAAGGAGGACTAAAGATCTGGTGTACAACCTCCATCTGTTTGACAACAGGAGAGGTATTTGTGCCACCGAAGGCAGCTGGATTATTTATTAGCATTGTTCACATGTAATGAAGCATTTTCTCTGTGCCCCCATAGCAGGACAGATGCTGACAAAATAGTGACTCACTTAATGATAGTTTTCTTTGGAGGGACTTCCTTGCATTGTTCCTGTTTTCCTTATCTGTTTATTTTGTATAAATAGCAAACACAATTCTCTGCATAGCCTGTAGCCTTCCTTTAAAGTGGTTTTCTTTATTTGCAGTTGCTGTGGTGTTTTACTTACCTTCTGCCTTTAGCTAGTAGGTAAAATGCTGCTTTGGGATTCTGTGCTCAGTCCCTTCCTTTCCTTACCCACACGCTTCTCTCTGGGATTTAGACCTGTCTGATGACCCAACAGGACTTTATGGCAGAACAATGTGCATCAACAAATTTGAAGCCGCTGTATCTTACTGTAGAAACACCATCCTTCTATACCTGGACTTCTGCTGTTGGCTTTGCCAAAGGTAAGGAAAGTCTGAAACCTCAGTTTATGCAGGGAATGCTCATGGACCTGTCTGCATTTTGAAGTTAAAAGGCCATTTCACTGAGTGTTTCAGTTGTCACAAGAAACCTGGTTACTCTCTGTCAGCTCAAAGAATCACAGGCTGGCTTGGGCTGGAAGGGACCTTAAAGATCATCTTGGTCCACATGGCAGGGACACCTCCCACTAGACCAGTTTACTCAAAGCCCCATCCAGCCTGGGCTTGAGCACTTCCAGAGATGGGAGCCCACAACCTCTTTGGGTTTATTCCCATTTCCTGAGGGTCAGCCATGTGCCTTTCTGAAAGAGTAACTCCTTCCTTCTTGCCTGCCTGCTCCAGGGGACCTGCTTTGCAAGCACATGTGCAGGGCTGTTGAGAAGGAATTCATGGTGAGCCGTGATGCCAGTTTCACAGATGGAACCAGGTGTGAGCAGGAGGACTCTGAGCTCCATGGGGCTTCCCATCTGTGTGTAAAGGGAAGCTGCAGAGTAAGTGACTGGGGAATCCAGGTGAACCTCTGGCAGGTAATCTGCACCAGAGGAGTCAGTTTGCTTGCAGTGGGGATAAAAACACAGTGTCCCAAACAACAGAGTGAGCTGTTCTCAGAACAACTTCTTGTCATGTTGGATGGAGTCCAACAAATCTACTGTTCTGCTTGTGCATCCAATGCCCTCTAGATAAGACATTCTGCTAATTATGCATTAAGCACACATCCCTAATCCAAGAAGCAAGTGGTTTATGTGTTGGTGAAGGACACATCATTAACTGCTCAGTTTGCCTGGTGTAATTAGCCTCATAATATGCTGACTTTGTTGGAGTCAACAGATTGATTGTTGCAGTATCACTAATCAAAACTGAAGTACAACTTTGGGGGTTTTTTTCTGGGTTGGACCTGAGAAAGGCATTCTTTCCTGATGAACTTGAATGTAACCCCCCTGTGGTGTCTGCATTTTAGGAACTGCTCAGTGCTGACCTGGGTGTATGTTTTCTGTTGTTTCTTTACATTCCCAGAATACACTTTTTAAATTTAATGTTTTTCTCATTATCCTCGTGTTCACCGTGTCTCGTGATGTGTTTCCCCCAACGAACAGCAGAGGGTGTAGGCATAACCTGTTCTGATTTTGGCAGTTTTATTGGCGACAGTGATAAATATGCATGTTATGGCAGTTTCCAAAGCCTGGGATCAGTGCCTCTAGCATAAATTCAGCAGTTGCACATGTTTTGCTGCTAAGCCTGCTGAGATCCTCCTGTAGCTTTGTGTAAATTAGTCTTGTTCGTGAGAATGAGGATACAATCTCTCTTCTGAGTTCCTTGGGATTGAAGGCCAGGCTGAAGGATGTGAGCTAGGTTTGGCTTTGGGGAGGTAAAGATTCCTTTATAACCTGCCATTCATGTTTACTGTTCTCCTGGGCTTTTGTTTTTTTCTTCCCCACCTCCAGAAAGAGTTTGTAGAAGAGAAGGAGTGCAGAGCCTTGATTTTAGGTCACAGGAGAAATCTTTTTGGGCTGCTTGTTATGGGAAAGAGAAAATGTCACGCAGTTAATGAAACTTGTGCTCTCAGCTAAGACTTTCAGTCCCTGGCTTTGCTGTCCAGTGGTAGGTCTAGGTACAAATTCATCTTTGCTCTGTTGTCTTCTTAAATTCCAGTTCCAAATGGAAAAGGCAGTTTCAGGAATTCATTCACTTGTTTTCTCATAATAGGCAGGTCTGACAGACTCTCCCCTTTGCTCAGGCATTCGGGTGTGACGGCCAGATGGACTCTGAGAAGAGAATGGATTCCTGCAAGGTCTGTGGGGGTGATAACTCCACTTGCACCCAAGTGAGTGGATCTTACATGGAAGGAAAAGCTAAAGGTGTGTAGTCCTCCCCTGAGGCTTGACCTTGTGGTGCTGTCTGTGTGCTGCATATTTGTATGCATAGTCAGTGTTCATAATCTTCTGTGACTCCTTCCTTTGGCTTCTGCCTGATTTAATTTCATGGAGGGGGTATGGAGATGGACTTTGGGTGGTCCAACAGAGAAGGCAGGGAGGTAGCTGGTGTGTAGGCCTATTTTTGTGATAGTTCTTCTCTGGATGTGGATCAGTAGCTGTTTGGGAAGTCCAGCAAATTGTTGGGAGTTGGGGATTATATCAAATCATAGAATCATAAATATCCTGAGTTGGAAGGGATCCATAAGGATCATTGAAGTCTGAGTCCTGGCCCTGCACAGGACAGCCCCAAGAATCCCACCATGTACCTGAGAGCATTGTCAATGCTTCCTGAGATGTGAAACATCCATCTGGGAGCTGATCTGGCTCTTGCAGTCTCACATATCGATGTTAGCAGAGAACATGAACAAAATAAAGGTGAGAACAGGACACAGAATTCAGTTCAGTTTTGTTTGCTGTTTGCACCATCACTATATTCAAGCCATGCACTAAGGTCAGTGTGAATTCAGCCTGCTGGCCATCACTGTTGTATCCTTATTTGTTTTTATATTAGCTACATAACCCCTTCAGCTTTGTTGCTGCCTGTACGGCTTGTCCTTTAATGTAATGGAAAGGGATAATGTCTTCTTTTTTCCATCCTTCCAGAGTATGTGACGTTTCTGTCCCTGCCTTATAACACCACCTCTGTCCGTGTTACCAACTGGAGACCACTCTTCACACACCTGGGTGAGCTGAGAGAAGGAGAGGAGGGAACATAGGGCTGAAACAAGCTTGTGCAAATAAGGAAATGGAGTTTGGGAGGAAAGTCCTGTCTGCTGTATTTTGTTTGTGGGATGCTCTCCAGTGGGAAGTTGTAGAATCTGTGCTCTTTGGGATGCCCACCTTAGATCAAACTGGTTTCTAACAAAGGGGCAGTCTGTAGTTCTCAGCACCAGGCAATCCTGGTGACCACTTCATGTCTCTTAACCTCACTGCTGCTCTTGCTTCTCTAGCTGTGAAGGTTAAAGGAGAGTATGTGGTTGCTGGAAAAGGAAAAATCTCCCTGAATGTCACCTACCCCTCAGTTCTGGAGGACAACCAGATCAAATACAAAGTGTTTCTCACCAAGGACAACCTGCCAAGCCTGGAGGAAATCCATGTGGATGGGCCAACACAAGAAGAAATTGAAATCCAGGTAAATTAAAGTAGCAGAGTTGGAAGGGGGCCAGTCTGAACTGGCCAGGTTTGTGTAGCTGTGCTGCAGTGCAGAATCCAGGTGTGACAGGCTCTGTGTCCAAGGCCAGTGGAGACTGTTCACCTAAGAGAGTTAGTATTGCTCTTCTTGGGAATGGTGGAGGGCTGGCTGCCTGGCAGGCTTTCTGCAGGTTTTGGGTGGGGTTATGTGAGGAAAAGCATACAGAGTTGAACCTTTTGCTTGGCTTCATCTGTTTTTAGTGCCCTGAATTCACAGGGTGAGTGCTCTGACTGTCAAGAACTGAGACATTGCCTTGTGGCTCAGGATTAGATGGAGAAAAGGGGGGTCTGGCTTCTCTTACCTCCATCCTAAGAAATAAACCTCAATTAACCTGTGCATTGACCACAGTTTTTTCTTCCCCAGGTGTATCGAAGGTACACAAAAGAATATGGCAATACCACCAACCCAGACATCACCTTTAGCTACTTTGTCCCCAGAGAGAATCTGACATACCTGTGGGTTCCTCAGGAGGGACCGTGTTCAGTGACCTGTGGGGAAGGTGAGACACTCAGTCTGTCCTTTTTATGGAGATCTGGCCAGACTTTTAGTTTGGTCTGAACTGAATTTAAAAGGAAATAACTGAAAGTGAGCTCTAGTTGCAAGTATTAAACTGAACCAAGAAGAAAGTGGCACAGCGTTTGAGTTCAATTAGCAAATCAGCAAATGAGTTGAATCATCAAAATGATTCTGAAAATGTTTGATCGTGAAGAGGATTTTTAAATAGGTTTTAACTGAACTTCTGCTTTCAAGATTAAATAATTTTCTCAGATTTTTCAAAGTTATTGAAGACTAATTTGACGTTGGCTAAATATCAGAAGTCTGAGACCAAAGTGGTGTCTACTGTCTAACTAAAGCCTCAGAGCTAATTATGAAACTTCCTTCTTAGAATTCTATTCCTGTGCCATGGCTAATCCTTTCTGTCTCTGTGAAGAAATCATAATGCAGATTGTAACAGTTCACTCTGATACACGATCTGACATCTTGTTTACCACATAATTCAGATGACACTGGCAGGCCTCTTAAGACTTCTATGACAAAGATTTAGAAAATGCGTTAGTGAATATTTATGGAAGTCAATCTATAGAACTAGCTATATCTAGAGAGCTTTTCTCCAGTAAATTCCTCAGGTGAACCGATGGCTGAAACCCTGAAGTAAAGAACTCAGAATGCTGTAGGGCCTCCCAGCTAATGCAGCCACAGACAGGAAAAAAATGAGAAAGTTTGGACTTAAAATAACAGAAAGTTGAGAATCTGAGCTGAAATTGCATCTTGAGAGCTGAAAGTGGTGCTCAGGCCCTCCTTAGCAGTAGACATTATTTGAAAACAAGGAGGGTAGAGAAAAGATAACATTGCTGATTGATTCTTGACATTTGCTGCTCAGGGTCATGCTGTTTGAGATTCAGGAATGCCTGGCTCTCCTTCTGGGCAGCTCATTCACTGAAAGGAGACTCCTTACAGCTTTGCTTGGAACTTCGTTGAGTTTGACTTTTCATCTGCTTTATTTGTCAGTTCATTATTGTCAAAACCTTGCTTATAGCTGTAGTTTATGAATATTTCATTCCTTGCATGCTGCAGGCACTGCAAGTCTACGGTTTCTCTCCCAGTGCCTCTAGTCTAGCCCTGGCTATTGAAGAGCCCTCTGAGGAGGCTGGCACAGTGCTGGCTGAGCACAAAGGCTGTGTGATGATATTGCATGCTTAGCTCTACAGAACGTCGTTTAAAACCAGCTGACTGCTAGAGCTTATTTTCAGCAACCTGTCCCTCATCAGTCAGACATCAAGATCATTAGAAGTAATTTGAATCAAATTGTGATTGATACCCTTGTTCTTGCAAGCGGCCAGTTTAAAGCAATCATTTTGGCAGTGGATTATCCATCAAACTTCTCATCTTCCAGGGTGTTCATCCGTGAAAATCACTTCAAACTCTTGAGGAAAAGTTACATCAGAACGAAGGGGTTTGTATATTTATAGGAAGTCTGTATTCCCAGATAGACCATTTCCCTACACAGATGATTGAGTGAAGTCAAACTAGTGCTTCTTCCTAATGGAAGTGAACTGTTCCCTTTGTTTATAACTTCCATTCCTTTTCCTTTTGTATCCCAGGGACACGACCAGTGGTTCATGTGTGCTTTGATCAGACAAAGAATGAAATAACAGAGGATCAGTGGTGTCTGGAGCTCCCACAGCCCCTTCCAGAGCACAAACCCTGTGCCATGGAGCAGTGCCTCTACAGGTTGGTGTTCTGGGAGCTCGGCTGAATTCCTGCTTCCCTTTCCTCTGCCAGTTAACCCAGTGTCTGCAGTCTCATTTGTGTTGTGCAAGGTGAAAAAAATAGATCAGTATGAATTAGTTTCTTCCTAATTATAATGGCGTGGCAGATCCCAAACCATGTTCTGTCTTTCCTGGTTCCATGAGGTAATCGAGATGTCACCTGAATGAATGGGAGATAGTCCTTCCAGTATTTTGGAAGGACTAAATGAAAAGATTTTGAGGGCATGCCAGAAGAAAATGTCTCTCACATCCCTTCCAAGATTGTGCCAACAAAAAGGAGGAGACCCTTGTGTTAGTTATTCTGGAAAGAGGAACAAGAGCCAAGCCTGCCCAGACATTGATCTCATTTTAGTGTTTAATAAAAAGTGATGACACTGTTAACTATAGCTCTTTAGTTTAGGTGCTTTTAGTCCTTGTAAGCTGTCAGTGCAAGGCCTTAAATTGTCCTCTCAATCACATCCAAACAAGGCTCTTGAAACAGAGAAGCTGAATACTCTGCATGACCCATTTCTGTAATCAGCGGCCTGAGTAATAAACCTGCATGATCCATATGGGAAATAGAGTGATACAATTACTTCCCATTTAGGTGGAAGATGTCTCAGATAGATGAATGCTCTGCTGTTTGTGGAACTGGAGTTGCTCTGCAGAACCTGTCCTGTGTTCAGTTTCATGATGGATTGGAGACTGTGGTGAATGACAGCCTGTGCCCAGCAGAAGAAAAGCCCCTCTCAGTTGTGCCATGTGTGGTCAAAGTCTGCCCTTTGGGATGGGACAAAGTGAGTTTATTGGCTTGGCTTATTTCAGGAATCTCGCTGGGGAGCTCTGCACTTGTGATCCACAGGGTTAAGAACCACCACCTTGCTCCTGGAACCTGGGAGGGTGGTTTGCACCATGGATGCCCAGCTAAAGGTTCATCCTGTCACTTGAAACAGCTCCATCCCTCTTAATTTATGCTGCTGGATTCATAGTTCACAGTGATTGTTTGTTAAGGGCAGCTGTTGACTACATCCCTTCTTCATTTTTTTTGCAGAAGTGAACAAAGTGTTTAAATTGCTTAAATGTTCCTCTTTCTTCATTGACACCAAATACCTTGTAGGCTTGATCTGGAGGTGTTCCCCAGCTTCCTTAGGTCAGGACTGGTTCAGAAAACAGGTGCCAATGTCAGCCTGGGTCTCTTTGCTCTGTTCTGAGGAGGAAGATGCACACTTACTTCAGCCTCTGGAGTCACTTGGTCGTATCCCATTGGAGAATCAGACTGTGTATGTCTGGAGCCCTGTAGCTGGAGAGTGTTCTGTCTCCTGTGGTAGAGGTGAGACCTTTCAGTGCTGCAGGGAAATGTTACCTGGCTGTAAGAGTGAGTTCAGTGCCAGGAACCTCGGGGGCCTGGTCTTTTTCCCTCTACAGTTTAAAGAGTAGCTGTGGTCACAACTTTTTTTGGAGCGTGGTCTGGCTGCTGCTGTGCTTCAGAGTTGGGGGCATGAGTGCAGTTAAGTGTGCCATGGTTTGGGCAGGTTTGCTTGTTTTGTACACACAGATGTGACTGACATGACTTATTTTCAACCCTTGTGTGTAAGCCACAGAGTAAGATTGTTTCCCTTTCTAGGTAAGACTCAGGTGCAATATGTTTGTGTGGCTTTTGACACCAAAGAAGAAACCCAAGAAGAAAACTGTCATCCGGTGCTGAAGCCAGAGAGCAGGATGGAAGTCTGTGATCTCAATCCCTGCCCACCGAGGTAAAGCAGTTATCCGGAGACAACGAACAAGTGAGAGATCTTTCTTTCCTCTCTCTATCTCCAGGCACATGGTAAAGTAAGGGTCAGGCTACTTGGAGGATTTTGTCTTCCTCTCTCCTTATTTGAAAGCACATCCAGCTACTAAACCTGTAGCACTGCTCCTTGTTCAGCAAACTGAGAGTCTTTCCTGGGCTGGTGTGTTCTCAGAACTAAGTGAAGTCTTCGGAGCTTGAGTCCAGAGGAAAACTGAAAACCTCTCGATCCCTTATTCCCCTGGGGAAGTTAAACTTGTGTATGTCACCCTGGGGAGGACTGGGATGGATGCAAAGTGAGACTCCGGGTGTGTTTGGAATCTGGAAAAATGCAAATGCCTTTTGATTGTGTCCAACTCCAAACCTGCTCTGGGCTGCCCAGCCTTGTTCCAAAGGCTGCCTTCCAAGCACCATGGGCAGCAAAGCGTGTGAGGCAGAGGGTGAAGGAGAAGGAAGTATGAGGGAGTTGCAGTGCATTTTCTGCAGTGGCAGAGGGCAGGGATTCATCACTAACTGACTTTTTCTCCTCCATGCCCCGTCAGATGGAAGGTGACCCCAGCTGGGCCCTGCTCCTCCAGCTGTGGGCTCGGCTTAGCTGTGCAGCTGGTCACCTGCGTGCAGCTTCGCCAAGGCAAGGAGGTTCTGCAGGAGGAAGGTTTGTGCCCTGCGGCAGAGAAGCCCCTCGCCAGTGTCCCCTGTGTCATCCGAATGTGCTCTTACGAGTGGAGCTTCAGCGAGTGGTCGGAGGTACCTGCCCCTGTTCCAATGCAGCACTTTGACAGCCATTCCCTAAAGCACGCAGGAGGGAAATACAATTTCTGCCTCGTATCTTTGCTTCCCACAGAAACGCTGCGCTGTTTCTAGGAATGTTTTCCATCCTTTTCACTGCCCTGTGTTTAGCAGCCGTAGGTTTGCTTCCCACCTTTCTCAGCTAAGGTTTTGGCTGCAGTTTAAAAATGGTTCTTGGCATGCTTTCTTCTGGAATGCAGGTATTTTTGGATTTTTTAGGAAGTGGTTCTGCAACTTAAATATATACTTTGGAAGATCCCCTGGAAGGTGGGGCCTCTTATAGCTCATGGAACAAGAACACTGAAAGGGCGAGTGGTAGAACTGCATCAGTGAACAAAACATCAGCCTCCCAGATCATGCCTGAGCCTACCAATGCACTTATTCCTAAATACCAAGTGGACCACACGGATAAAGGCCTGTGGGTTTCTTCCTCTGCAGTGCTCAACCTCCTGTGGGAATGGCATCCAGACACGGCAGGATTTCTGCCTCCACTCGCTCACCCGTAAGCACGTGGACCGCGTCTTCTGCCGCCGCTTCCCCAAGGCCACCGTGGTGCGTGGCTGCTCCCCAGGGCCCTGTCCTGAGCAGGTGGGCACCAGGTCCCCTGGGACAGAGCTGCAGCCAGGGACACCAGCCACACACCCCACAGCAGCTGCCAGAGAGGAGAGAGACAAAGGCCTGGACCTGCCTCCGTCTGCTGTGCCTCGGGAACGGACAGAAGGTGGAGGTGAGTAGGACACTGCCAGAAGGTGCTGCCTGTGTGCAGCTGGGTTGTGGTCATCCTGCTGCCATACAGAGGCAGGAGCATGGCAGGGAATACTCCTGGTTAGGAGGGAAAATACGCTGTTCCAGCATGCCCATGTTGTCTGAGGTAGGAACTCACCTCCCTGGGCTTTCCAAAACTCTCTTGACTTGTTGAGCCCTTGGGACAGCAGCTGAAGAGTTCAAGAAGCATTTGGACAACGTTCTCGGGCACATGGTGTGATTCCTGGGGTGGTCCTGTGCAGGGCCACAGTTGGACTCAGTGATCCTTGTGGGTCCCTTCCATCTCAGGGTATTCTGTATGATAGAGTACTGTGATTCTATGACTCCTCCCGTGCTTTGCCCAGGTGTGCTTTTACCAGTTCATTGTGACATGAAGGGAATGGAGGGTTGTTTTCCAGCAGCTGTAGTTCCTTCTGGATGTGTTTCTCACCTGTCTCTGCTGTCCAGGTGTCTGTGGAAACCTGTTCCTTGATCCCACTGGGATCATCAACATGACGGGTGTGGAGAGCAGTGACTGCACCGTGGCCATCGGGCGGCCCCTCCAGGAGGAGATCACACTCAGGGTCTTGGAGAGCTCCCTCAACTGCAGTGCAGGTACTGCCCAGGGCTGCTGGGAACCTCTTTTGGTGCCCTGAAAGGTTCCTGCTGCCCTGGAGCCTGTGTGATCTCTGAAACTGTCTTACTAAATTTTTCTGCCCCACTGAGCTGTTGCCAGGTGGAGCAAAATGAAGATGATGCTTGTCCTCCCCTCACACGATGGTTTCTTACCTGTTTTGTTGATGGATATGAGATGAAAGGAGTTTATGGTGTTAAAGAAGCTGCTTGTTTTGACCTCTGATAAACTCTGTCTCTAATGTACCCTCTTGCTGGAATCAGTACAGTTAGATTAGTTAACTGGACTGTTCTCATGACTGATTTTGATAAGATAGGGACAAGATGCAGAAATTACTTGATTCCCAGCCTATATGAGATAGATTGTGCTTTTTACTTAAAGCACAAGTGTTATTGGTCCCTGTGCTCCTCCGTTCCAGGTGAGGTGGTGCTGTTTTCTGGGCGAATGATGTGGCGCACAGGCTGCAGGAAGCTCCCTCTGTCCCTGATAAATTCCAGAACGAACACTCTGATTGTGAAACAGCGTGTTGTGCTGCCAGGAAACGGGGTCATTCTTCAGTACAACAGCAGAACTGCAACTAAAAAGTACTACCAAGGTACCTCACTGAAAGCATTGCTATTGTTTTACATTAGAGCACCCATGACAAGCCCCACAGAGTTCCACAGATGAGGGTGACCTGTGGAAATCTGTGGACACCTTGCTTCATTTTTAGCAGCTAATAAGCCCCTTCTTGAGGAGTGTTGGAATTAGGATTAATTGTGGCCTATTCCCTTGTTTTAAAGCAAGTCCCCCACAGGTGTTTGCTGATGCTTGGAGGTTACCAGATGAAAATCCTCAGAGAAACTGCTCTGTGTTTAATTTAAATGCTTGCTTTCTTGGAGACTCTGAGTACTCCTCTAAATCATTTTCTCTTGTGCTCCCTTTGCCCCTGTCAGATTGTGACAAGCAGCTGTTTGGTCCCCAAGGTGAAATAGTGAATCCTGTGCAGTTGCCTGAGCAAGGGCAAGAGGTCGTGTGTCGGACCTTCATCGACGTGGCTCCCCAGCACCGCATTGCCATCCGTGCCCTGTACACTGCCCTGGGCACTGAGGGCAACCAAACACATTTTAACTACATCCTGGTGAGTCAGGAACCCAAATGGAATGACTTAGATGGGAACGGACCCATCTCCTCATTAGGAATTTCCATCCAGAGGCACAGTTCTATCCCAAATCTGTGTTGGACTCTGATCTCTGTTATGTAAACATTGACATGAGTGAGAACTACTGATACCTACTGTATTTCTCCTAACCTTTGTAGGGTAGCTTTTCCCTGAGTGACCAATTTACGAGTCTCCAGTTTTTTTTAGGCTCTTCATTTGCAGGCTGCTGAGATAAAATGGTTTGGTTTTCCTTCGTGCAGGTCCGTGACGTGAGCACCATGAAGACAGTGGTGTTCCATGGGAAACAACAATTCCTCTGGCAGTCAACAGGAAGCCAAGCTGAAATTGAATTTCATGAAAATGTTAAGGATGACCGAACCACTTTCTGGGCTGAATATCACGCTATTGAGCCCAAATAAAAGGGGCCAGGGTCACTGCACTGAGAAAGTCTGTGGCCCAGTTAGTCTCTGCTGCCTCTTCAGTGCTCCAGGGCACGCAAGTCATTTAATCTTCTTGCAACTGCTTCCCCATCTATTGAGCCAGAACAATAATATCTACTGATTCCTTTGGGATCTCAGTTAATATTGATAAAGGTTATGCAACAGACATGTAACCACCAAATATTTAGTAAATATTCCTTGTATGGATTTTCTATCTCTTTTGGTTGGATTTAATGCAGGTGGTGCCTTGGACACTGAAGTCTCATGATCCTGCTTCTGTAATATGCTGTGACCTCTTAGGAGAGTCATTTAATTTCTCAGTGTCCCAATAGAAACCACCAATAGCTACAGTTATGGTTTAGCCACTGAGCTCACTCTCTTACAGCGTAAATGCCCCTAAAAACTGCGGCCCAGTGAAATTCTGGAAGGGTACAAAGAAGTCAAAGCTGTGTACAAGGATGAGCTGCCGGCACAAGGAGACGTGTGGAGGGCAGTGCCACACTAGGACAGGTCACTAAAAGCTTGAATGTTTTCAGGAGTTGGCTAAACTGAGGCACTGCCGACCTGGGCAAGCCCTGGGGACAGCTGGCTTTATGTGGGAGGACTAAAGGACATCTTGAGGTCCCTCCCCAGCCACCCCTTCTGTGGTTCTGCTGTTATAAACCTGACAGTGATACCAGTACTTCTTTTCTATGAGAAAATAAAAGAATTCTGTCTTTTAATGCCAGGTTTGATGCCAAGACTTATTTAAATAACAGTAGCTGTGTTGTTAATCTCTCTCTTCATTTCACAGGACCTGTGGTTGAGAGTGTGTGGACGAGTTGCAGCAGGAAGAGATTTTAGAGCAGTGGCAAATACTCGAGTTTCATTTGAATGTATTTTTTAGTTTTTTGTTTTTTAATATCTTGAACATTGTACCGTGCTTTGGTCCAAATCTGTCATCCTCCTCAAAATCACAATATACTGCTTAAGGGGTGTTTTCTGCACCTGGAGCCTGACTGGACACATCTGCACTTGCTCTTAGTGCTGGATGCAATAAGTGGTTCTGCCTGGGCAGTGTTAACCCTGCTTCTGCTTTCTCTCAGTTGAATTCTCTGACATCCTTTTATAACCACAAATATTCTTCTTAATTAATAGTTGTTATTTTGGTGGTTAAACCTGGAGTTTTTTGCTTGCCAGCCTCCAGATTTACGTTCCATTCCTGGAAGAGCTAGAAAGTAGATTCCTGAAGCGAGATCCTCGAGGAACTGGATATATCAGCTATCCCACTGCAGTGCGTGGGTGATGCAGGCACTGGGCCTTCATTTCCTGTCTGACAGGAGATGGTAATGAAAAGACATCCTTTTCTTAATCCTTTTTTTTTTTTTTTTGGTAACCTTTTAGCAGATGGGATCTGTCTTCCCACTCTGCTCTGGATCCCAAGTCTCACTGCTATTTATTGTTCCAGATCAACTGTGCAGACTTGGGCTCCGATTACTGACCGTGTGCTTCATGTTCATCTGCAAAAAATGCAGCTGCCCTCTCTATAATTTAATAGAATTCAGGGTGTAATCCTTGCACCGTTTGTTTGGACACCAACAGGTCACCAACTGGGATGTCTCTGCCTTGCAAAGTCCTACCTCTGCTCCCATTTTCCAGGGGGAAAAAAAACCCACCTCATTCCATTCAGATAAGGGGAGCGTGTCCCTCTTCTCTCTAGGGCGGAATTTTGTAACAGCGTTAAATTCACCTTAGGCAAACAGGAATGGCTGTGTTTTCTGGGTGAGCAAACACTCCCTGCGTGGATAACAGTGTCCAGTTGTTTGCTGGGGGCTGTGCAGCTCCGGTGCCCCCACACCCTGGCATGGGGCGTGTGGATGTGTGTCTGCTGGTGAATATGTACAACCCGTGGGGTGTGTGTATGTGTGTGTGTCTGCTGGTGAATGTGTACAGCCTTTGGGGTGTGTGGATGTGTGTGTGTCTGCTGGTGAATGTGTACAGCCTTTGGGGTGTGTGGATGTGTGTGTGTCTGCTGGTGAATGTGTACAGCCCGTGGGGTGTGTGGATGTGTGTGTGTCTGCTGGTGAATATGTACAGCCCGTGGGGTGTGTGGATGTGTGTGTGTCTGCTGGTGAATGTGTACAGCATGGGCTCTGCCCACCAGCCTTTTAATGAGAGTGACATCAAAGCGCCAAGCCCTGCCTGCTGCAGGGGGGGACCCACAATGCAACACACGCAGGGAGACGTGGAGGCCGCTCCGCTGGCATCGCTGCTGCGCCCACGGACCCTCCATTGTCAGCCCTGGGGGGCCAGGCCCTGCATGGGGACACGGGGACAGGCCCAGCAGCACCAGGGCTGGGTGTAAGGGCTGTCCCCTGGGGTGGGGGTCACCTGGCTTGGGGGGCGTCCTGCGCTGCTGGCGCTCAGGTGGGGAGCAGGAGGGGGGAGATGAGCTCTCAGGATGAGCAGTTCCCAGCAGCAGCCCCTGGCCCAGCGGCTGCCCCCGCCGATGATGGCATGACCTGGTGGTACAGGTGGCTCTGCAGGATTGCCGGGGTCATCGGGGGCATGTGTAAGTATCCCCTTCCCTCGCAGCCGAAGGTTCCCACTGGGCGCTGCTTCTGCATGTGGAAAGTGCGTGCGGGGGCCCTGCCACCTCCTCGCTGGGGTCACCTTTGTGCAGGGGGGTCGTGCCATGAGCGGGGCTGTGGGTTTGGGTCCGCTCTGGGCTCTCGTTTTGCTGCTTTATTTTGTGGGGGCAGAAGGAGGGGCAGTGGCAGTGCCCGAGCAGGGGTGGTTTCAGGTGCCCACGAGGGACATGCTGTGTGCTCAGAATCCTCGAGTTTCTTCTGGGCCCCGGCGCTCCCTGGAAGCGATGGGAGCAGCAGCTGAGCCCCTGCTGCTGCGGGAGGGCTGTGGGCAGAGAAAAGAAGATTTTACTGCAAGCACCAGGCTCAGGGTGCGTGTGCTCAGCAGGGTCAGGCCAGGGCTGGGAGAGGGGCCACAGGGTTGGGTTCATCTTGTTTGACTTTTGGATGTTTACGTGTTCCTGCAACTTATTTTCTTTCCCCATCCTGACACTTGGAGCGTGTTTCCTGGTACTCCTGTTGCTGATTGCAGAGGGCCTGCCTGTGGGGTTTTTTTGGAGGTGAATCATGGGCTTGGTTTGTGTTGTGTTGTTTTTAAGGGGTTTGGTAGGACACAGAGAACAGGGCTGCAGACAGCAGGGCGAGCTGGCTGTGCTCTGAATTACCTGCTGCTGAAAAAAATTTTCCCAGGAAAACAGTCTTTGCAGCTCTGCCAGAATTCAGCCTGTCCTGGAGTGCTGTTTTGCTACATTCTGCAGAGAGATTAATGGCTCTTAAAAGCAGGAGGGACTGTTATGACCGCTTAGTCTGATCTCCTGCAGAGCACAGGATGGAGAATTTCTTCTGCTTCAGGTCCACGACTTCAAGTTAAACAAGAGCGTTTCTCAGCCAGTGCAGTCAGCCCTGATTTATTCCATCAGCTGTAGCACTTGGTCTGATCCCCCTCCCTCCCTTCCCATGCCCTTGCCTTGGGCCTGCACGAGCCCACGATGCTTTTGGAGATGCCGTTTGTGGTCCGCGGCATGGCCGGTGACGGCCCTTTTTGGCCGGGCTGCTCAAACACACGCGCTGCTCGCGCCGTTTTACCTCTTGGGTGCTGAAATGCTGGAGGTGTGACGAGATTTGGTCGGGCTGCTCTTACGGGGGCCGAACGTCCCTGGCTCGCTGTGCCCTGCCGGAGGCCCCCGCGCTCCTGGCCCGGCCGCCAGCCAGGACACCAGCTGGGATGTGTCTGCAGAGCAGGTCCCAGGTGGGGGTTTAGCCGAGCGGAGTCTTTCCCACAGGCTGGGGCTGTATCTGGAAGCTGTTCCTGCAGTTTTATCCCACGCGGAGCTCGGGGGGACGTGGAGGGCGAGGAGCTGGAGAGGGAGGGTCACACTGGTGGCATTGCCCGCCTGGTGCTACAGCACGTCACGAGTGGCTTAAAAGTAAAAGTTTCTGGAGACATTTCCCCCGCCACCCCCCCTGTGTTTCGAGACAGCTGAATTATACTTGGATTATTTTTCCAACCTTTTGTTCACAGCTCTGAGAACTCTTGACTTGTTTTTACAGGAAAGGCGAGAGTTTTACGTATTTGGGTGATTCTGGGAGAAGAAGCTTTTGGAAGAAGAGACAGGTTCTGAACAGGATTGCCAAAAGTATGGGGAGTGACAGCTTGTTCTGCAGTCCTGTCTCCCTTCATGAGGTTCATCAGGCAGAGAACGAGGCAGTGAGACACAAACTCTCCTTATGAGCAGGGGAAGGGGGGACTGTGGGAAGAGACAACCAGTGCCCCGTGCTGGGAACGTCCCTCCTCAAAATGCTGCTTGTTCAGCATCACCTCGTTAAAGGTGGGCAGTTTGGAGAAGAGGTGGTGAATAAAACAGCAAGGCTGGAGTTTGCTGCTGTTCTCAGAGCTTGCTGTGAAATAACAGAACTCACTTATAAGGACTGTGAGCAACTGGATTGTGCTGCTGCTACAGGGCTGGGTTATTTCTTATAGAAGAAAAAATTCCCTTTGGAAAGGGAGAGAAATTTGTTAGTGGAGGTGAGACCGGCAGACAACATCTACCACATGCAAACACCTGCAGCCACAACTTGCTTAAGCCAGAAAAGCCCAGGGGCTGGAGCAGGAACCAGACAGACAAGGTTGAGGATCTGTTTCTGGCTCTTGCACATGCTGTCTTGGTGACCTTGGCCAAGTCCCTTCTCTGCCTTGTGTTCCTGTTTGTAATAGGACGAGGAGAGTCTGTGGCTTTTGTAAAATGCAGTAGGAGCAAAAATAGGTTTGTGTTGAGGACAGTGACCAGCTGCTGGAAATGAATAGAGCCTTTGTGGGGAAGGGTGTCCTTCCCCCCACCACGTTTTAGCTCCCAGTTATTTGTGCTTCCCCAGGGATTTGAGATGGGACAGCGGTTAAACAAATGGCAGAACTGTCTGTCTTCCCTGGCTTATGTGCCACTGAGCATCATCTGCGTTTTAACCCCGTTGTAAGGCTTCAGTTTTGCAAAAAAGAACCCTCTGGCCTGGCAGCTCTGTCCCCTTCTGGCTCCTGAGGCAGCATCTGATGCTGCCCTGGTGGGACGGGGATGCTGCCGTGGGAGGTGCTGCTCTGCCACGGAGACCCAAGGGCACTGACCCCGTGGCTGTTGGCAGCCACCTCGCAGTGCAGCGTCCCTGCGATCGCCAACCTCTGACTCCTTTCCTGCTGCTCGAGGCTCGTGCTGACGTAGGGACTTGCTCGGCTCAGGCTTCCTGGTTCATTAGTCCATTGGCAACCCCGGGGTGGCTGCAGAGCTGACGCTGCTGCAGGGACACTCAGTGCCCAAAGGTTGGTTTTGGGGTGTTTGAGGACAAAACTAAACCAGATCCCTGGAGAAACAACCCCTGCTTGGCTTGATATAAAAAAAAAAAAAAAAAAAAAAGAGCAAGGCCAAAAACTTGCTTGGAAAAGAACATTCTGCTTTCCTCAGTTTGTTCTGTGGGGGAGACCAGCTGGGAACTGCCTGGACCTCTGCTGTGCTGCTCAGCCAGGCAGGGCCCTGCCCCAGCCCTCGCTGTGTTTTGGGGAGAGTTCAGAGTTTTTTTCTGCTCTGCTAATTAATTATTAAGTGCCAGAAGGTCATTCAGCATTGTTGTCAGGAGAGTGCTTTCCTGGGGGAAGAGTGAGTGCCACGAGCCCCCTTCCATCAGCCCCTGGCAGTTTGTTGGAGCCCCCCATGTGGTGCCCTGCTCTCTGTGCTGCTCCCAACTCCAGCAATCCTTACTTTTCCAGCTCTGCAGCTGCTGGCATGTGTGGCTGTGGGCAGATGATCCCACCCCAGTGCCTCAGTTTCCCCTCCAGTGTGAGGAACACTCGTCCCTTTGCCGTGGGAGGGTGAGAAGTGTCCGTGGGGCATAGATGTTAATACACCCTCTGGCATTTCTGCTAGCTGATCTTATTCTTGCAGGATTCTCCAAAAGATTTTGGGTCCCGTGGGATTAGTTCTAGGAATTGTTTAAAAAATAACCTTGTTTGGTGTTTCCTAAAACCAGGAGGTCATTTGCTTGTGGGATGACCTTCGATCGGTCCTGTCGTTGCCTGCAGTTCTGCTTCCCGGTCTGGTAAATAAGGATAACTATTTTTAAAGGAACTTTGAGGATTCAGCAGTGAGTGCGTAAAAGAAACCTTGCAAGCACATGCCAGGCTTTTGAAGGTCAGGACTGCTCCCAGCAGCTCTGCCCAGGGATCCCCTCAGCAGACACCTGAAATCCCCGTTCCCAGGCTGGTCTCATTCTCAGACAGAGACTCTGCTGTTCTCCATCGTGCCACTGCTCATCCCCTTTGAGCCTTTGGGGGCTAGAGAATTCATTTTAGCTGGAGTTTTGCAGGGTGGTGTTGTTTATTGTGGCTTCTGCCCTCCCACCCGGGCTCAGGTTCCTGATGTGTGGCACTCACCGCCTGGCATTGGCAGAGGGAAGGGGTTGTATCAAGTGCCAGGAACACTCTGCAAGTTTAATGAGGTAGGAAGGAGGTGTGGATGCAGCTCTGGTCGCTGCTGCCTGATTCCTCTCCTTGCCTTAGAGTCAGGAGTGGTGGGGCTGTTTTGGGCTCTGCTTTATTTGCTTCCATTTGTATTAGCAGAGGCCCGAGCCTGGCTCTTTTCTGCCCATCTCTAGGGTTCCCCTCTGCTCTGTTTATCATGGTTTTGCTGAACTTTCCCTGTGCTGCCCTGAGGTGGCACCTCCTGGCCCTGCTCCGTTCACCCCGGGGCAAAACAATAATCCCTTGGCACATAAAAAACCAGGTGCCACTCCAGGACTCCGTGTAAAAGCAAACACTCTGTTGTTCTACACGAGGGAAGTTGTTGTGAAAAAGTCGTGCTGAAGACACCAAGTGCTTGGAGCAAAAGGATCTCCAGCCAGAGGAGCAGGGAGGGAAACCCCTCTTGGCCATCCCGGGCTCCTTTTGGGCCATCAGAGCTTTCCACCCACCCTGCTGTGCTGCTCTGCAGTGCCTACAGATGCTGGCCAAGGGCTCCTGACCGTGGGCACGCAGGGTTGTCTTTGTGGTCACCAAAAGCCTCTTTCATTCCAGCCTGTGCCTTTGCTGGTCTCTGGAACTGTGTCACCATCAACCCCCTGAACATCGCGGCCGGCGTGTGGATGATGTGAGCAGAGTTTCTTTCCAGTTTTCGGTTGGGAGGGAGGTTCTGTTGATTAGACTCCTCTGAGGAAGGGGCAGAGCTGCTCTGCTTGGCCAGTGGATGGGAGTGAAACTTCCATCAGATTCTGGGAATTACCAGATCTTGCTCCCTCAAGAGGGTTGAGGTGTTGAGTTTATTCTATTGTTTCCTTACACCTTTTTATGTAAATACTCAGATGCCCTTGTCCAAAATCAGTGTGGAGTGCCAGGGTTTGGGAATTATCTAGAAGTGGGGGGAGCGCAGTGGGGTCCAACCTCACCATTGTCTTCGCCTGCGTTTGGGTGCGGAGCGGGTGGTCTCTGGGGGGCTGGGGGGCATTGCTGCCCCCCACTCTGGACTGGGCGGGCAGGATTAACTCTGGTTTTGCTCTCTCTGGAGGCTCAACGCCTTTGTGCTGTTCCTGTGCGAGGCCCCTTTCTGCTGCCAGTTCATCGAGTTCGCCAACGCCGTCTCCGCCAGGGCGGACCAGCTGCGGGCCTGGCAGAAGGCGGCTTTTTACTGCGGGTGAGGACGCTCGGGGGTCGCGGTGGGGATGCCCAGGGTGAGGGGCGAGCACCCCTGAGCCCCGTGGGGAGGGGGGCCGGGCTCCCAGGGCTGCCTCTCTCTTCCAGGATGGCCGTGTTCCCCGTCATGCTCAGCCTGACGCTGACCACGCTCTTCGGCAACGCCATCGCCTTCGCCACCGGGGTCCTCTACGGTCTGTCGGCGCTGGGCAAGAAGTAAGAGAGATCTGCCTGCCTGGGGAAGGGAAGCTCCAGCCCTTGCCCCATCTGCCTCCCTGAGGCTCTGCTTTCCTCTCGTGCTAACCGTGGTTTCAGGTGTAAATGCTGCCAGAGAAAACCTCCCCGGTGTCGTCTCAGTGCCCTGAGAGGGAAGGTCCATGGGTTTGCTGAAGCTCTGAGCTTTTGGGACGTCAGACTAAGTTGCCCTGAGGGTCCCAGCCCTCTCTTTCTGCAGCTGTCAAGTGGGTGGACCCAGCTTTGGGGGGCTTGAAGGGGGCCAGCAGGTCTTGTTTCACTCCTGGCATCCCTTGGCACGGATGGCCAGGGATGAGCCAGGTGGGAGATGTCTCTGCCAGGGGCTGTGCCTGCCATGGTGGGCACACGGAGCTCGTACCCCCTCGCTGTCCCTTCTCTCTGCAGGGGTGATGCCATTTCCTACGCTCGGATCCACCAGCAGCAGAAGCAGATGGATGAGGAGAAGCTCACGGGGACCCTGGAGGGAGAGGCTCTCTGAAGCACCTGAGCTTGGGGAATCCTCTCCTGGACACTGAGATGGTGAAGATACAGAAATCCACTCAGCCCTTCCCTGTGCCTGTTCCCTGCTCTGCTATACCACGATTTCCCTGGACACAGCAGCAACTGGAAATCTCAGGGGCTGGGGCAGGCTGTGCCCTCTTCTCACACCAGCAGCCAGACCTCAGCATGTTGATCTCTCTCACCTCCTCAACCCTCAACCAAATATCTCACTGTCCCCTTATTTTTTAATATTTCTTTTTCTTTCTGCTGCAGAAGTGCTGGCTTTCTGAGTGCTTCTTTCTCAGCCTGCACAGGCAGCCTTTCTCTGAAGTGTCCCTTTGGGAACTGCTCTCTGGATGGGTGAGGAGGGACAGAGGTGACCTGCCAGCTCCTTGCCTGTGCTGGTCTTGTGTGAAAGGACTTCCAGAAAAAAACCCCTGTAAAGACAATAACCATCTCTGCAGAGGAGCTGCCAGAGATGCTGGGGTAGATCCTGGGACCTACAAAGCACAACCCCTGCTTCCTCTGGATACAGCTGCAGGCAGTTACTGCAATTTACTTGAATTATAAGAATTAATTACTTTGTCTTAATAAGGACATTTTTCTTAAGCTTCACTCTTTTACTGGGGCGGAAGGGACACAAACTTCACTGTACCTCAGCTGGAAAAGGGTATTGCTGCTTGAGCCAAGTGGGATGCTTTGCTGGTGTGAGGGTTACTGGTGTGCAAGAGCATCCTCTCATGAGCCTGGGACCCATCCCTCTGTGAAAGGGCCCTGCTCTTTGCTTGCCTGGTACAGCCTTTTTCTTTGGTCTCTTTGTTCTTTTTGCATCAATCCTGAGCTGGATTTGCATGGGAAGGTGGCGTAACCTTCCTGTGCAAACAGAGGAGGCTGCACCCTTTCGTTGTGGGCAGCTGGGATGTCTTACTTCATTATTCCAGGTTCTATTGGTGGTTTTCACGTTGTATTTTCTATTTGCTTTGTACCATGTGGAACAAAACTGCTCCAAACCCTCCACTTCTTATCACAGTTTCTTCTGGGGGGATTTTAATTTATTTGATTTTTACGTGGTTCCTTTTTGTTTTGATTAGTAAAAAGGGGAGTAATTTATTTCTAGCTATTTAAGTATTTTGGTGGGACTCATTTTCTCTGGATATAGGAGAAAGGAGTGCTCTGTTTCCTGTCCTTAAAAGGGCTGCCTCTTTCACCAGGGGTCTCTGAACCCAGGGACAGCCCTGGCTGCTGTAACAGGGATGCTGCAAAATCCAATTTCAGCCTTCAGAGCATTACTCAGACTCTTGAAAAGTGTGCAGTCCTTTGACCCCTTTGTCTTGTTCAGGGTCACTGGCTTGACAAAGTGTGTTTTCCCCTATTTGTGATGAGAGAAGGAAGGGAAACTGGGCTGTAAGGGCTGGTTTGGAGCTGCTCCAACACTTCGTGTCCCCAGCTGAATCCCTGGGTAGCAGAGGGGTTGTGCTGTGGCCTGAGAAAGGCTGGAGGCTGAGTGCTGTCTGTCAGGTGGGTCTGTCCTCCACCACTCTGCAGCTTCTGAGCAGTGTCATGTTGAGAACTCTCTGTATGCCCTGTCCTTCCTCGGGCTGCCTGGTGAGCAGGATGTGTGCTCTGATTTTGGGGGTTTTGGGGAGTTCTGTAGTGCTTGGTGGAGGAACGTTGCAGACTGGTGCACGTGGCTGCCAGCATGCCTTTTGTAGTGGCTGCTTTGCCCTGTGAGTAGTTCCACAGCAGCTTTAGTGACAGGAGGTGAAAGGCAAAGCAGAGGCTTTGGGGTAACCCTTGCGGGCTGCTCTGAGGGTCCACAGAGCTGGTGGGACCCCTCGCTGCCTTCACCTGACTGTCCTGACGCCATGGACCTGCAGTGCCCTGGGGCTGGGGCAGGCAGGTGCTGCTGCTCCAGGTCACCTGGAGGGCTCCTTGGCACAGACAGGCCCTCTCTGCTCCCTTGGCACTGAGGCAGAAGTCTCTTGGATGCCAACGGTGCTGCCATGGTGTGTTTTGTGGCAGGGGGGTCTGACCCTGGCGCTGAGTCAAGCAAACAATTTGCATCCACCTGCCCCAGCGAGTGGGATGCAAAGCTCAGCTCTGAGCTGAAAATGGGCCTCAGGGGCTCTTCTGTAAGAGCCAAGCTGGAACCTTTGGGCACAGTGCTTGAAGCATCTCTGTGCCTGCCACAGCTGCAGGGGGCTCGGATCTGGGCTCCAAGAGTGCTGACTCCTACAGGTGCCTGGCTGGAGTGGGAGCTCTTGGGAATTTTGGCTGTCTGAGGCAGCTGAAACAGAGCCAGATGCTGCCAGCATTGCAGATGGTCTCGGTGGCAGCACGCATGGCTTTTAAGAGTTGTAGCAACATTTAGTGGATGGTCTCACCTCCGTGTGGGCAAGAGGCTGTTTTGTGGACATAGAAAGGACCTTTAGAGTAGTAGCATCACAGTAGTTAATATGCCTATTCACAGTGCATGGTGGTTATTAGTTGTGTTTAGAGGCACCCTCGGGGTGCCTGGAGCTGTGTAAGGACAAACGAAGTTCAAACCCTGCTCGAGAGGTTTTCCAAGCTCAACCCAATCCCTGCTGATGGCATCCAGGCTGGATGGCTCATCCACAGGGTCTCTGTGCAAGAGGTTCTGCTTGTCAGGTCTTGAAAAGGTCTCCTGGGAGAAGATGGGTCAGAAAGTTTGTTATGTGAGGACTCAGGAGTGGGTGATGCAGTGCCTGCAGTGAGTTGCTGACAGCTGGGCACTGGTGGCTCACGTGCCCGTGGCAGTGCCCTGTTACACCAGTCACCGTGTGAGCACTTACACAGTGTGCAACTCTTCCACGTCCTGTGGAGCCACGGGGCTGACCACACGTCAGCTCCACTGTCCCCTGGGGCTGCCCACTGGGCGTGAAGAGCAGAGCAGGGCTCGCTTTCTGCTGCGGACCCAGACCTTGCTGCTCTGGGCAGGAGCTGGTTTTGTAACACCCATTGATTCTCTGTGTGTGCAGTGAATAAAAAGACCATTCTACCTCTGGAAAGAGCCACTGTGATTTCTCAGACTCTATGTGTTGTAGCAAAACCCCTCAGACTTACTATACTGAAGAAGGGATGTCACTCAGAAAATAATTCTCCAGGGAGGTTCTCGTAGGACCTGAAGAGTCCAACCTCATTTCATATTTGGGCATTTTGTCCTGAGGCTGAGCCCTGGGAATCTCAATTCCTCTTTGTCATTTTTTCCTCAGGAAAAAACATCCACTGTCTTCAGGGAAGGTTTTCACTGAAGTGAAGATATCAGGACCTGGTCCATAGCCACATGAAAAAGAGAACTTTCTAGCACAGGGCTGCCAGAGATCCTGGTCTTCAGAAGGTCAGTGGAAACCAGAGACTCTTGAGACCTCTGGTAGTCAGGCCATGCTTAGAAACAGTCCTATTCCAGCCAGGGCTGAACATCTTTCTGGAGAAGGGTCTCAGCAGCAAAGGGTGGGTTTAATATTGAATGTTCTCTGTGTTTTTTATTTTGGCCCATCTCTCTTCCTGTATCCCAGGTTGTTTGACATTAATGCTGTGATAAAGCACATCTTCTTTTAGGTGGTTTCTCCCATCTCCTGCTGCAGGAGATCTAAATGGCAGCTGGCATATCCTGAGGACTGGGTCACAAATGCTGCTTTACCCCCTGCTTCCTTGTGACAGCAGCTTGAATGTTCCAGGAATGGGAGGACACAAACGCCTCCACCGACCCTCAGAGTGCCAAGTGCATTTCAGGAGGTTGGACAAATGCTTGGGCACTTCATCTTCCATCTCAGCCTTTGTTGTTCTGTCCTTTTGGGGCAATTAGGTTGGATGTGAGACTCAGCAAGGCCATTGGTTCCTCACAGTCATAGCCACCTCCTGCAGCTGTGTTTTTCCTAGGGTTAGGCTCTAAAAAAATAATTTAAGAAATATCTCGATCTTGCAGGACACATAGGAAAGGGGTAAGAGCAATTTGCTACTAACTATGCAGCTGAAATCTCAAAGTGATGGAGATGGAGGCTTCCACACGGCTGTGATGGAGGCACATCCACCTTCCTCCTTGTGGGTGAGGAAAACCCTGTGGTGGGAAGGACCCACCCCGGTACAAAGTGTGTCAGTACTCACTGTGTCTTTCCTACTGTGTATCACTTGCACTACAGCTGAATGTTTGTCTGTTCCCGTTCTTTTGTCCTGGGTTTTCTTTGTGAACTGTATTTGGTCTTGTTCGTTAGGCTTCTAGTGTAATGTGTGTTTTTAGAGCAATAAAACGTGGCAGCTTTTTGTACAAAAACATCTGGCTCTGCCTCTTTTGCAGTCCTTGAGTACACCAGACTGGTCTGGGAAGCTGCAGGCTCCTCTGCTCTCCTTGCCCTCTCCCATCCCACCAGGTCCCTTCTCCACAAACCAAGGTAACCCTTTGCAGCTGGAGGCAAAGATGTTTTATTCTTATAACTACATGACGAGCTTTTGCTCAGCTGTTAACTCTGCTCCAGCCGAACCCTCAGGCTCTCAGGCTGCTTTGGTGGCCGCTGAGTGAATCATGTCCATGGTCTCCTGTCCGCAGCCATGCCTTTATTTTCCAGGACACCTTTACCTCCAGCCTGGCACTGGTTACCCGGTCCCATCCCGTGGGTTGACGTGTTGCCCAGAGGGCGACAAGTAGTGTTGAACGACAGGAAGGGAAGGTAAAGTCCCAGCTGGCACCTCCCACACCCAAAGTGAGATGATCTTTGCTGCCCGTTGCTCTCCTGGCACCGTCCCGGTGAGCTCCAGCCTCCACCTCCAGCAGCACCACGCTTGCTTTGCCCTCGAGCCTGTGGATGGGCATCCTGGCACGGCTGGAGATGGCAGCTCCTACCTTATGAATGACCTCCGGCCAGTCCTGAAGAACGCCTCGATCTGCTCCAGGGACCTGCCCTTGGTTTCGGGAACGCAGCAGCCCGTGAATAGGATGTTCCCAGCACTGATGACAGCGAAGAAGAAGAAGGGCACCTCAAGGCCGAAGGCGTTCTGGACAGGGGGATGGAAAGCAGGTGTGAGCTGGTGCAGAGAGGGGCTGAGGAGGGGCTGCTGGATGCCCCGCTGGGGCAGTACCCACCACGACGGGGAGGAAGAACTGGGTCAGGGTGAAGGCTGTCAGCCAGCTCACGATGACGCAGAGGCCCGAGGCCACCCCACGGGCTTTCAGAGGGAGGATCTCCGACATCAGCAGCCAAGTGATGGGGCCCCAGCCCAAGGCATAACCTGCAGGGGAGGGGGGTAAGGTGAGGCTGTTGAAGCTTTGAAGCTCACTGAGGAGTGCAGAAAAACCCTGTGAGATCCTGCCCTGCTACCCCAGCAATCATTATCCCCCCCATTCCTGCTGTCAGTTCTCCAAGTGACTTCAGATGCCATCTTCCTTTATCTTCAGGGTCATCTGCCGTCCTTCCAACTCCAAACGCAAACTCCTTGCTCTGTATGAGAAACATCCCCCTGGCTGGTCCCCAGCCCTGTGCTGAGGGCCCTGGGCTCTCCGCACTTACCCATTATGAAGAACATGGTTGCCAGGAGTGGGATGAGGGTGATGTAGTTTGTTGGCTCTTCAGGAAGGTCGGCAGAGCTCAGCGAGGTCTGGTTGGCAATGGTGCTGTTGTGAGAAGCTGGCATGATGTGGATATAGAGTCCCAGGGTGAGGTTGGAGACCAGCATGACACCAGCTGTGGAGAGATACAACAGCAAAGTGGGAACAACAGGTGAGTGATCCCCTCTGTGTCAAGGACTGAGCTCCTGAAAAACCTCTGCTGTGGAGCTGAGCCACCACCAAGGGACAGAGATCTCCCCACCTCCCTTCCTGAGTCCTCCAGGGCTAAAATTTGCCATCTTGCATGTTTGCGGAGCTCCTGGAAATCCCTGAATAGAAGTTTCCTTTGCACAAGTGTGGGAGGGAGATGTACCTGATACAAAGAGAAGAATCTTCCTCCCAGCTTTATCCATCGACACAGCAGCGATTGCCACCGAGAGCAGACGCACCAAGCCAACAAGAGCTGCATCATACTCTGGTTTCTACAAGAAAACAGTGGTGGGGAAACTGAGCTGAGACAGCCAGGGAAGGGGAAGATTCCTACAGGTGCTGCCTTGACCTGGCTGATGACTTGGCCAAAGCTGTTCTCCTGGGGAGAGACTGGAGGAGACACGACTGAAGCTCAGAGGAGGAGAGCGAGTAGACTGTAGGGCCAGTCCTGCTCCCCATCCTCATGCAGTCTCTTGCAAGGAAGGTGTTTGACAATTGCTGCCAACAAGGTGCTTTAAGAAAGGCTTCCAAGGGGAGATCTTAGGTCTGTGGGGTACTTGGAGCATTGGGCCACCATCACTGAGGCCAAGGCAGCCCGAGCCAAGGGGCTGAGCTCCAGCGCTCACCAGGATCACGGATGTCTTCTTGAATATTGACTGCAGGTACACGAGGATGCAGGTGACACCTGAGAGCTGCTGTAGGAACCTCATTACTCCTGCGATCAGGATGGGCTTGTAAATGAAGGGATCCTTGATCTCAGCACAGGTAACACGACGACTCTGGAGGGGACAAAGCCAAAAAGCCAAAGTCATAGCACCTCTGGGTGCCACTGTGGCACCCAAAGGATGGCTTAGGAGTTGTCCAAAGGATGGGTTTTGCAGTTTTCACATTACATCTCCCTGTGCTGGCGTTGAGCTTCCTCACCTGCTTCCTCACGCTGTCCTTGATCTGCTCATACTCCTGGGCGTAGTCCGTGTCTCTGCCCCGCAGCCAGCACAGTGACCTCAGGGCCTCCTCCTCCTTGCCCTGGGACAGCAGGAACCGTGGAGAGTTGGGCATGAAGCAGAGCAGGATGATCATGGCAAGCACCGGCACCTCCCCGGCGACGGCCAGCCAGCGCCAGTCCAGGACCAGCCCTGCCAGAAGCAGCACAGTTAGGGGGAGGCGGACACAGGCGTGGCTGTCCTGGCCTTGTCTCCACCTGGGCACACCAATAGTTTAATAAATCCAGCAGGAAAAGTAATAATAATAATTTAAAAAAAAGATTTTGCATGTATTTTCTCCTAGCAAGGCAGATGTACGGTATGGGAAAATTCCAGCAAGCTCTGCCCCATCTTCGAGTATCCAGCAAGATCCTGCAGCAAAGAGGGCACCAGCTGGCAGGGGCTGCACACACAGGTCACTCTGCGCTGCCCTTCAGCCCCGGCAAAACCTCAGCAGGACCCGGGTCTGCAGGCACAGTGATGGCCACGGGTCCGTGTGGGTTATGGATTCACCCCTCTGAGCACATGTTCCAGTGCAAGGTGCACGCGGGTGACCCTGCCCAGACCCCCTCAGCACACCAGTGGTGGTGGGTGTGAGTGGGACAATCCATCTGCTTGCTGAGAAAAATTGTTTATTTTAAACTCCCCTTCCCTGTGGTCTCACCGAGGCTTTCCTGCCCCCCGAACACTGAGATACTTGCCCAGGGCGTAGAGGCCAAGGGAGCCCAGCACTGCCATGATCTGGGGACAGGCACCCAACATGCCCCTGACCCCGGGGTGGGAGATCTCCGAGATGTAAACCTGGAGAGAGACAGCAGAGCTGTAATGTCCCCTCATCACCCTCCACGCCTGCCCTCTGTCACTCAGCCATCATCCCCCATTGCTAAGGGAAACCCAAATTGCTGGGAAATTGCCCTCTTGGGGTGGAGACCTGAGTGGTGCAGCAAGCTGTCCTGGCCGTGGGAGTGGACAGTGTGGCCAGCATCACCACTTCCCTCCCTTCCCTCTGTCACTGGGAAGAGGTGCCCTGGTGTTACTCAACCCGTGCCTTCCCCTCTGCAGGAAACACAAGGGCAGTGTTTGGGAGGAAATAACTGTGGCTGGTTAGGACATGCCTTTGCTTTTCTGCAGCACCAACAGGGTCAGCTCAGGCTGGCCACGCCAGGGCTGCTACCCTGGGGCATCCTGCATCCTCCCCATCCCCATTAGCCCAACCACAGCTCTGCTGATGCCTCAGCTCCAGCATCCTACGTTCTGCAACTACCTAAAAGGAGGTGGTAGCCAGATGGGGCTTGGTCTCTTCTCCCAGCAGTAGGACAAGAGGGCATGGGTTTAAGCTCTGCCAGGGGAAATTTAGATTGGATATTAGAAAGAAATTCTTTGCAGAGAGAGTGATCAGGCAATGGAATGGCCTGCCCAGAGTGGAGGTGGATTCACCATCCCGGGAGGTTTTGAAGGTGAGACTGAATGTGGCACTGAGCGCCACGATCTGGTAATGACAGCGGTGTTGGACCAAGGGTTGGACTCGATGATCTCAGAGATCTTTTCCAGCCCAGCTGATTCTATGATTCGACGACCCGAGGCCCTCCCGCCCCGCCATTCCCCGGCACGCTCGCTGCCGTGGCGCCTTACCGGGATGCAGGCGGAGGTCACGCCGCCGGCGTAGCCGGTCAGCACGCGGCCCAGCAGCAGCATCCCCACGCCCTGGGCGCCGGCCATCAGCGCGTACCCCGCGGCCGAGGGCAGCGCCGAGAACATGATGCTCAGCTTGCGGCCCAGGCAGTCGTTGAGCAGCATGGTGCTGAGCCCCCCCGCCGCCGCTCCCAGCGTGAACACCGACTGTGGGGGGCACGCAGAGGGGGCACCCTGAGCCATGGCTGCCCCCCGGCGTGCCCCCCAGCTCTGCCCCACTGCCTGGCAGGGCAGCTCGCTCCTCACCCCGAACCAGGACGCCGTGTGCTGGTCCAGCCTCAGCGCCGGGTTGGGATGAGCCTCCAGCACGGGGATGACGGGCGAGGGGTAAACCAGGGCAAAGCCGAAGCTGAAGTTCCCCAGGACAGCGGCGAACACAGCCAGGTAGAGCCGTTGGTTGTGGAGGCTCCTGAGGGAGGGACCGAGGGAGAAGGATGTGTTGGGAACCCTTACTGCGCCCAGCAGGAACTTAAACTCTGCCCAGCATCTTCCCGCAGCCTTTGCCAAGGCTCTCGTGATGCCCATGGAGGGATTTTCCCCAGGGGTGGCCCTGAATGGCCCCAGGATGGTGGGTTTTCTCTGAGCTCCTGGTGCATGGAGGGGTAGCAAGAGCCTGTCCCTACTGGGCACCGCCGATCCTTCCCTCTGTGCCAGGCAGCATTCAGTGGGTTCAACAAACCAAGCAAAGCAGAAGCTGGAGCTGGGTGGCACCACAGATCCAGCTGGCAGCTGGCTTGTCCCAGCAGGGCAGGCAGAAGGTTCTTCGAAAGCTCCCCTTGTGCCCCCATGGGAGTCACTGCCCTAAAGCACACAAACCCGTCGCCCTTCCAAGTGGCCTTATCCAGCACCATCCACCCGTGGGCGTGATGAGACCCCCTGTCAAGGCAGCTCTGGAGTGGCAGCACCATGAAACAACTCTTCATCCAGCCCGGTGCCCTGGGGACGGGGGGCACAGCCCACCCTACAGCCCACCCTGTGGCTCCCACCCGGCTCTTACCGCAGGTACTCCTTGTCGAGCCTCCTGATGGTGCTCCCAGGGAAAGTTTGGTACGAGGAGCTCGTTTTCCTCAGGAGGGGCTCCCGGGCACTCGGCTCCATGGCAGCGCCCGTGGTCTGTCCTGGTGCTGGTGCTGGTGCTTCCGTGCCCGGAGCGAATGCTGGGGCTGCCCACGGGGAAAGGAAGGAAGAGAGAGATGAAAACGAAAGGGGAGAGGCTGCCTGGCGTTGCCTAATCAGAGAAATCTGTGCCTCGTGGGGTCAGGCTCGGCTACCCCTGGGGAGGAAACTGGGGGGGCCGGAAAACCAGCAGGAAAACAGCCGGGGGGGGATGGTGGTGCCCTGTAGCCTTCACTCCGTGCCTGCATTGACACCAAACCCTGTCACTGCAGCCACACTTGCAGGGATGATCCTTGCAGAACTGTTCTCACCGGCAGAAATGTCCCTTTGCTAAGGCCACATCCCTCCCCTCAAGGAACTGGTACCAGTTTTACTGATTGGAAAGCTCCTTCTCTTTATGAGGGTAAATTGCACCCATGTGAGTCTTCGCAGCCACGCTGGGGAAGGTTTTTCAGTGTAGACCAGAGCTGAGGAAGAGGAAGGAGAAGAAACAAGAGGGAGGTGAACATGGAGCAGGCACAGGGAGCAGGTGATGGGGATGAAGAGCATGGACGAGGATGGAAAAGGGGACAGTGGGATCTCGGCTGCATTGGGTGCAGCCACCAGGGGCCCCAGGCTACCCATGGGTGCCTTTCTCCCCCCCCAGCCTGCGTGGGAGCCGCAGTGACGCTTCACTGTCGGTCAGGACCTGCTCCTTTATCCCTCCGTGCAAAGTGGTTCCTCTTCTGCAACCACCAAGTGCTGCACTTACTGCCTGATCCATGCTGGGGATTTACAGCTGACTCAGGCACTCGGGGCTCTGGTTTCTCCTCAGGAAGAAAGGTCATGGATTGGAGAGACATCAAGGTGGCAGGCCAGCTCAGCCAAAAAATTTCCAGTGCCCTGTTGGTCTGAGCAGGGATGTCACAACAGACCTGGAATCCCCCTCCATCAGCAGATGCCATTGGTCACATTCCGAGCATCCACTTTCCTCCACGAATCTGGGGTTGCTTCCACAGCGTGGGTTTGCAGCCCTGAGCTGGAGCAGTCAGATCACCCCGAAACGTGGAAGGTTATCCAGTCTCTGTGCAGATTTGTCAACTGCTTCAAAAAGGAAATTACTTGGTGTCTTGGAAAACTTCCAAGCACCTGTGGCACCGGGAGGCTCGGAGGGAGATGGAGCCTGTGGTGATTTCGGCTCAGGACTGAGCCCTTGGACATGACTGTCCCTTGGGGTCCCCTCAGGGAAGGGGGGGTCCCTCAGGTGTGGTGTAATGGGGTCTCGCACTACATCCTCACTCTGCCTTCCATGTTTTCTTCCTAAAAGTGCAGTCTTGGTAAGGAATAAAGCACCCACCACCCTGGGCCTGTTCCACATCTCCCCAGGGACTGTCCTGACCTGCTGTGGGTCCTACCAAAGCACACAAGGAGTGGGTAAAGAAGGCTCTGTCTCAGTGCTGTCTCCGTTGGCATTTGGAAGAAGGCCCTGCCCCATTCCCCACCTCTGCAGCAAGTGACAGGACTCCAGGGGATTGAAGGTGAACTGAGGGTGGATGAGGTGCCCGCTTGGGGGAAGAGCAGATCACCTTGTGGCCAATTAAAGGGCGATCTGGTTTTGTTGAGAGCTGTTGGCTGCCTCGGCCAGAGTGATGCATTGCTCGGGCTCACCAGGACCTTCCTCCCCCTCTGACAGCTGTGAGATAGATCATGAACATATGCAAAAAAATAAACGGCATCAAAGCCACTTGGCAACTTAACTAACCTGATTCATAAATTAATTTCTACTCCTCTTGTAAGGGAGAAATCAGTCACTCCTCAGGGCTATTCGTCTCTATTGCTCATCCGGCCACATCCTTTCCTAAATCTTCCCGTGTCTGAGCTGGTGATTGCTGGGTCAGGATGCAGTGATGCCCAGTGCCTGCATCAGCCTGGGGCAGCCCTGGGGCTGTTTTGCCCTGGGCTGGGGCAGGAATGGTTCTCTCTGCATGGTCCCCATCCCCTGGGGCAGGGATGGTTCTCTCTGCATGGTCCCCATCCCCTGGGGCAGGGATGGTTCTCTCTGCATGGTCCCCATCCCCTGGGTCAGGGATGGTTCTCTCTGCATGGTCCCCATCCCCTGGGGCAGGGTTGGTTCTCTCTGCATGGTCCCCATCCCCTGGGGCAGGGATGGTTCTCTCTGCATGGTCCCCATCCCCTGAGGCTGGAGCAGAGCTGGTGTTGTGCAGCACAGCGCTGCTCTGCGGGTCCACCTGGGTGATTTTGGTGACAGGGAGCCATCAGGGCAGTGCAGAGGTATGGTGGTGAGCCATCGTTTTGCAAAACAGCCTTGCCAAGTTTCTAGAGCTGTGCAGGGAATGGCTGGGGGCACACGGAGGGACGGTGGGTGCTTGGTGGGGGCTGGCACAGCACTGGATGGACCCCTGAGAGACTCCGAGCCCAAGAGGCGTCTATGGCTGGTCCCTCCACAGCTTTCCAAGATCCCATGGCTGTGCAGAGCAGTGCCTGCACCCCCAGCTCCTCGTGGGCATTGGCACTTGGAGCCCAGGTTAGTTTTCCAACCAGGCAGACAGAATTCAGCTCTTCCCTGGCTGTATCCCCCACCCCGCTCCCCCCGCGGAGAAGAAAATCACCACCTTTCAGGCTGCCATCTGTTTATTTTGTTGGACTCCAAACTTGCTGAAATGTCTTTCGATGGATGAAGGAACACAGAGTAGAAGAACAGAGCCTGGCAGGCTGCATGGTGAGTGGAAAATAGTTTTTTGGGGCTTTCTGGGGTTTGAAGGCCCGATGATGGATGTGCATGCGAGGGATGGTAATGGCTTTGTAAGTACGAAAACACAGAGCAAAGGAATAACTCTGCCTAATAGCCTGAGAAATGTGTGTCAGACAGGATCCTCTCCGCTCCGCCACGGAGCTGAATGATGGAGTGCTGCGGGCTTTGGGAGCGGAGGCTGGCACGGGCTTAATGTTTTGGAAAAAAAGGTACAACTAGTTTTGAAAAAAAAAACATTAGAGGCTTGCTATGAATGCGTTGGAAAAGGCTGCATCTCGCCTGGGAGTGAGTGTGGGGGAGCCCTGCTGTGTTTGCAGGGATCTGTGCCGTGGGATCCAACTCCCCGGGTCGGGATGCTGCTGCTCCCTGTGCCTCCCGGCTCCCCTCTTGCTGCCTCCCTGCTCTGCTCCCAGTGTCCAGACCCACAGACAACAGTGATGGGTTAATGTGGAAATTTTGGGGGGATAATTATTTGCCTGTCAGCAAGGCTGGGGCACAGAGAGATTTCCCATGTGCCCTTTGGAAATGACATTTCCAAGGAAAATTAGAATTTTCCGCTGAGGGTATTTGGGGACTTTTTGTGGTTTATAAGTTAGAAAACGGTTGAATTTGGGGGATTTCCTCCTTGCTGCACAGATGGAAGAGTTGTTCATCTTCCTGTGCTTAGAGTCAGTGGATTTGGTGTCCCACCTCCGACCTGGCTAACCTGGGAGCTGGGATGAGCAGGAAGACATGTGTGTGCTCTTCAGCTGGGAGGGGGATTTACCAAAAGTGGGATATTTTTACCTATTGTGGGGCTTTTTTTTTGCAGTTCAAGTGAAATCTTGTGACCCACAATTTCCAGTGCGTGGTGGGTACAAGTGAAACTGAGAAAGTGGATGAAAAGGTGACTTGGGGGCAGGTTGTGGTTTTCCAGCCCTTCCCGTGCCAGGTGGTGGCTTTGGCACTTGCTGATTTTTCTGTGGCAGCTTTTGGGCAGTGTCAGGACAGCACAGGGCCACGCTCTTCTGCAGCCTCAGTTTGCCCAGGGCTGTGGTGGCTCCTGAGAGAGGGAGGGATTCAGCCACCAGTGCTGGACCCCGTTGTCCTTTTACCCTGTGGAGCTCTGTCTTGCCTTGCTTGGATGCTGTGGTTGGGGTCACCTGAGCAGTGATGCTGCATGAAGGCAGGGTTGAGTGTCCTTGGGGATGCTGTGCTTTTGGATGGGTCAGCACATGGGAAACAGCTCTGATTTTCCACCAAATCCAGCAGGATAGGCTGGGATGGGGCTGCCTCCAGCTGCGATGAGCCCTGATGGCTCTCAGTGCCCCGGTGCTGAACCAGGACAGGTGAGCACAGGAGAATGACTGCGACAGCATCCGTGGGGATCCAGCTGAGCCCTGCAGGGATGTCTCCAGGGCTGGCATCCCTCCCGTGACCTGTGACCTTGGGAGGATGGTCCTGCCCTCACCCGACCCAGCTCACATCCAGGATGTAGCCACAAGGGCTACAAACAAATCTTAAGAACAAGCACAAAAAAGTTTCACTTCTGAAATATCCTGTACTTCCAGAGGCACCAACAAGGTTTTTGACACCGCTGTGTTAGTTGAAAGGTGGCATGATGAATGAAATTACTTTCAAGAAGAATTTTTTTAAGAAATCATTTTTTATGGTGTGTCCAGGTGAAGTTCAACTTTGGAGCGGTGCTCATTGCAATGCCACAACCTGGATTTTTTAGGATCCCCTTTCCCTTGCCCATTTCTGCTGGATATTTTGAAGGGAAGTTGTTTTTACCTTGATAGCAAGGACTACCTTTCTTTACACTCAGGACACAAACTTCCCCTCTAAAATTCCTGAGAGCTGCTGCCTGCTCCTTCCTTGGCTCTGTGTGAGTTTTTTGCCTGTTTAATATGATTTAAAAAGG
>VWZG01012370.1:1413628-1446518 GCA_013396735.1 Grallaria varia | reverse complement strand
AAAAAAAAAAGGCAAAAAGAAAAAAAAAAAAAGCCAAAACAAAACATATCATTTCCTTGACTTCATGTGAGCCAATTGTGGCTCACAGGCTGTTAACTTCATCACCGCTTCTTCCAGCAAAGACCTTGGTAAAACAAACCCCTGCGCCGGTGGAGCGGAGTTGGCAGCGGAGCCGCTGCCGGGACCTGCCGTGGGGCTCCGCGTGTGACCAGCAAAGCCTCGGCGTGTCATCCACCCATCCCAGCTGGAAAAAAAAACCCCAATGGCTCCATCCCACACATGCCCGCTGGAATATCCCACCGCTTGTTGTACATCTGCTGACGGACACCAACTGGAAAGGAGATCAGGGCTCAGACTCCCGCGCTGGGCTGTCTGCCCCTCCTAATGAGGAACACATTGGAGCCCTCGCACGCCGCCGGAATGGCAAAATCAGGAGGGCTGGGGCGGCTGGAGGGTGCCAGGGCATGGGCCAGCGCCGGTGAGCTGTGCCAGCAGCCAGGGAGAGCTCAGGCTGGGGCTGCGGGGGGAGTTGGGGGGCTGCAGTGGGATATTGGGGTCTGCAGTGGGTTATTGTGGTCTGCAGTGGGACATTGGGGTCTGCAGTGGGATATTGTGGACTGCAGTGGGATATTGGGACCTGCAGTGGGACACTGTGATCTGCAGTGGGTTATTGTGGTCTGCAGTGGGATATTGGGGTCTGCAGTGGGACACTGGGGTCTGCAGTGGGTTCTTGGCGTCTGCAGTGGGATATTGGGGTCTGCAGCGGGACATTGGGGTCTGCAGTGGGACATTGGGGTCTGCAGTGGGACATTGGGGTCTGGAGTGGGTTACTGTGGTCTGCAGTGGGTTATTGGGGTCTGCAGTGGGATATTGGGGTCTGCAGTGGGTTATTGTGGTCTGCAGTGGGACATTGGGGTCTGCAGTGGGACATTGGGGCCTGCAGTGGGGCATTGGGGTTTGCAGTGCGACATCGGGGTCTGCAGTGGGTTATTGGGGTCTGCAGTGGGACATTGGGGTCTTCAGTGGGTTATTGGGGTCTGCAGTGGGACATTGGGATCTGCAGTGGGTTATTGGGGTCTGCAGTGGGATATTGTGGCCTGCAGTGGGATGTCCGGGTCCACAGTGGGACATTGGGGTCTGCAGTGGGATATTGGGGTCTGCAGTGAGCCCATGGGACACCTGGGGTTGGAGGCACCTGAGCTGATGCACGTTTGCAGTCAGGGCTGTGCATCACCTGCTGGGAGGCTGCAAGCACTGGCTCTCCATGGGATCAGGGCTGAGGACAAGGCCATGTCCCCACTGGAGCTGTGGCACTGCCGTGGGGCCAGGCTGGTGTCCAGCTGCCATCGGCCCCTGGCCACTGGCAGGGAAGCGTGGGAAGGTAGCAGGATTGCTGCAACATCCTATAAAAAGACAACGATGAGCTGGGATTCCCATACAAGAGAGAATGACAGGCAGCTGTGTCCCCCAATCAGGAGAAGAGTTTTTTTATGAGCCCGTTTTTGCAGGTTTTTAACCTGTTTGTCCAGAAAATCTCAGGGATGTAATTTGAAGTGAAAGTGGAGACCTGAAAGTGCATTTCTGCTCTGCTGGTGATCTGTAAACAGGATAATCTTGTTACAGCCACCTGTCAGTCCTGGAATAAATCTGGAGTATTCCTGGGCAGACCTTAATGTATCTTATTGGCATAACAACACCCTGCCCAGTGACCCTGGGGTGTCCCCAGCACCCCAGCCCTCAATGGCTTTTTCATTTGAGGTCACTGGAAGAGACATTAATCACCTTCAGTTGCTCTTAAAAAAAAGGAGATAGGAGTTTTTTGGAGCTCAAGATGCACCTGATGGATCAGAATTTTAGTCGGGGGCCTTTGGGACAAGCCTTACATGCATTACAAAGAAATCTTTAGGCATCTTCATGACCCTGAGTTTTGTGAATGGATAGAGGAGAAAAAAACCGAAATGCTTTTCCCTGCCATGGAGGGAGACCTAAAACCAGCCTGTGCCTACATGGGGACCATCTGGCCATGGCCTCAGCTCCATTCCCTTCCCACCAGCTTTGCTGCAGCTCCTTTGGGATTTTGCCATTGCACTTTTAAACCTCACACGCCGCGTGTCCCCTCCAGCCCCTGAACTCTCCCTCACCCGCCCTCAGCCGCCGCGGCAGGTAGGGGCGACCCCTCGCTCCCAAAATTAATTTCCCTTGGGAAAGCCCTCCTAAGCCAGTTATACATCCCACTGCCCCCGGGTACCGGGCGGGTGAGCCAGACCTTGCAGGAGGATGAGACGGAACAATACGGGAGCAAGAAGGAGCGGTGATGGGCGATGTCACCCCACCTCAGTCCCTGTCACCTCCCGGGAGCATCCTGGAGCTTTCGGGTGCCCTGAGCCCCCTGGGGCTCTGCCCGTGTCTGGAGGAGCTCATGTGAAACCCATTAAAAGCGCAAAAGGAAAGGGAGCACGACGGTCGGGAATCATTTTGTTTGGGTTTCTAAAACGTGCGCATGAAAACACTGTGTGGTTTTCTGACAAATTTGAACCAGCGCTGCTCAATCCGCTCCAGCGCTGCTACTGTTGATCTAGCAGACTGTAAAGCATTTATTGGAGTTGCTTGAGGCGAACTTAAGCATCTGTGGAATAACAAGTCCAGGAAGTAATTGCATCCACAAGGAAAATATTTTTATGTATAATTCAGTGACCCATTTTATAAACATTGCGGTTCCACCTTGGACTTTTTTTTATCCTTTTTTTTCTCTCCCCCCGCCCCCCTTTATTTTTTTCGCCCGCACCTTTCCTTATCCGAGCATCTGGGGTGAGTGATCCGTGCAGGGCTGTGTTTGGTGGCTCTGTGCTCAGGGTATGGCACGGAATGGGGCAAGAAGCAGAGGGGAAAAACCCCCGTGCTGCAGTGGGGACGGGGGTCTGGCTCCGAAGGTGGCACCGCCGTGGGGGGACGCTGGCACTGGGGGGATGCTGGCACTGGGTGCACTGGGGTAGCAGAGGTGGCGTGGATTGCTCCTGCCGAGCTTGGCAAGCACAGAGGAATTGTTTCAGGGCAAGGGCTTTTCTTTCTTCCTTAGCAAACCAGCTTTATGAGAAGATGAGTAATTTCCAGCCTGGGTGGCAGAGTGCTCAGCGCAGGGCTGGGGAGCTGGGGGGGCTCCAGGTCTGTTTTTTGGGATTTTGGGTGTTTCATTTCCAGTACAATTGCACCCTCTGCCCCGTGTTTCTCGCCCCAGTAGCTCCGTTTGCTCTCACAGCACAGCACAGGTGGGAGCTGGAAGGAGCTGTCACCTTTTGGGGGGGACTGGCCTGTCCCTTTTCAGCCTGGGAATGGCCAGTTTGTGGAGCAGCATTAGATACAGGTGTTAAAGGGGTGACAACTTAAAAAATATAGATTTGCTCTAACAGAACAGAGCCATGAAAAGATAAAGCTGCAAAACACCGTGTTCAAATTGCACTTCATTTTTGTTTGGATAATTTTGGGGGGGTTGTAGGTGCATTGGCATCTCAGCAGGGTAGAGCTGTTGGAGGGGGATTGATGGCACCAAAGCTCATCTCACATTCTGCTTTGCCTGCCATGGATTTTTTGGCATCTTTACCCTTTGGGAGGAATAGAAGTCTGCCTCGGGAATCTTGTGGGTCCCCATCCTTGCTGTGGCACTGCAGGGAAGTGACCGACCTCCCAACCTCCCCCCAGTGCCTGTGCTGCTGGGATGGACCCAACCCCTCCCGTCCCAGCTCCTGCCCTGCTGTCCCTCCCTGAGCCCAAGGCATGGCTCGAGGCCAGGCAGGGCTGAAAATCGGAGGGTGGATCTCAAGGTGGAGGTGCCAGGCAGAGCCTCCCCTGCTTTTCCCCTTTCTTCCATTGCCTCCCAACTGCTGTGTCCTGCCCAGGGAGTGACGATGCCAAGGGCAGCCACAGCCCCAGGGCCAGGCCCCGCTCCAGGAGGGAGAGGAAAACAAAACAAAACAGGCTTGGAAGTAAATATTATCTGAATATAGAGGAACGCGATGTTTCTTCATACGAGTCTAGAATTTCTGCCTTTTAACAGCTAACCTTGACTCAGCCAATATCCACAACATGCAGCTCTGGCCAAAATATGCCGGGCCTTAAAGTACCACAACAGCTGTTTTTCTTGCTATAATATGACATTAAATTTTTTGGACGGCAGGATGCTTCCTTGATGAAAGTGGAATAAGGGGCTATTTTCCCTCTCTCTCTCCTCCTCTCCCTCTCTCTTCCCCACTCCAATCTTTTCTGCTCCTTCCATGCAGGGTGATAAAGCCCGAGCCTTTGCACATATCCCACGTGGGCAGGCGGCCGATGCGCCCGTGGGGCTGCGACCCCAGAGGTGGGGGCTGCTGCTCCCTGAACCCCCCTTTGTCATTCCTGGATCCCTCCCATGCCCCGGCAGGATCCACGCCCGCAGCAGTTACAGCCCTGACATCTTGTTTTGCTGATGGTTTGTAGTATGTCAAGAATGTTCTGCCCTTCAAACCAGGGCATGGGCATGGAGGGGCTGGGGGGCAGTGGGGCTGGGGAGTCCCTGGGTGGGTTTTGTGCTTCAGACCCCCTGTCCTTGCAAAAGGGACCATTTGGGGCTCTTCTGGAGCTCCAGCTGCAGCCAGCGGTGCGGGGCAGGGACACGGTGGCCACATCTGGCCCCATGAGCTGGTGCTGGTCCCTGTCTCTGAACTGGCCTGTTTTTTGGGAATTGCCAGTGGCCTCAGCTGGTGCTGCCTGGGATTTGTCACGCTTTGTCCCGTGAGAGCAGTGAGGGCTTGCACAGGGTTTGGAGCGCTGCAAACAGTGCCATGGTGGCTTTTGCTTTGGGGGTGTCACCTGGATATCACCTGTTGTGACAGGTGTCTCGCTGGGCAGCATGTCCACGGATGAGCTGCATTTCCCAGGCTGCAGTGGGCACTGGGATGGGGATTTGCAGTGGAATCACAGCACTGAGGCATAAAACACAGGAGTGGCCATGGTGGAAGCAGGAATTCGTGGTGGGATGCTCTCTGGGGGTGCCAGGGAGGTGGCTCTGATCATCAGCACTGTGGCCACTCACAAGTGGCATCAGCCAGTGGCACCTGATCATGGCTCACTCATATGTGATGAGTGATATGGGAAGCATCAGGAGGGAGTGTCTGCTCCTCATCTCCATCCCATCCCCACCTCTGGAAGGGCCTGCATCCTCGCCCAGCTCCCCATGTGCTGCCGAGGGCGAAGTCCCTGCCCTCCACACCTCGTCCTCCCCTTCTTTTTCCTTTGCTCAAAGATCAGCTTAATTTTAATGGGAGACAGAAGGATTTTTGAAGAGGGGAGGTGGGAACCAAACATTACCCAGAGCCTCACGGGCTCGTTGGGTTTGATGGGGCCTGATCTCACAGGCTGATAACTCAGTGAGGTGCAGCGGTGGCAGTGGTGGCACCCCTGCCACGGGGTCGGGCTCAGGTGCTCCAGGTGACTCGAGGTTACCCATCGCTCCTCTTACTTCCATAAGAATTGTGCTGCAGGACCTTATTTGCACCAAGCTGCCAAACTATCCCGTTTGCTCTGCTGCTGATTTCCAAGCACTTGTGGTGATGGGGGAGCAGCCACCGGGGGTGCCAGGCTGGGTCCTGGTGGTACCCAAGTGTGTGTGTGTGTGTGTGTGTGTGTGTGTGTGTGTGTGTGTGTGTGTGTGTAAGGTACGTGTTCCCTCTTCCCGGCCGGCGAGCATGTGGTTGGAATTAGTGGCTGGGCTGCAGGGGGAGCGGGCAGCTGGGTTTCTCCAGAGCGTTTCAGTGCTTAATCTCTGAAGAATGCAGAATGTCTGTCTGGACAGCCCGGCCAAGATCAACTCTGCGGCACGGGGAGGCCAATATAAACGTTCATGTTTTGTGTCACCGAGATTTCATTAGATGTTTTTTATGTAATTGCATAAGTCGAACTACCGTGATGAAAATGCCACAGCGAACAAATGAGATGAATTGTGAAACCTCTCCTTCGAGGAGACGCTGGCCTCCTCTGGGCCGAGGGGATCCAGCTCCGACCTCTTCCAAGGCTCTTGGTGACCTCTTTGGGATAAGTAAGAGGCTGGTTGCCCATGTCCCCCCCTCTCCACCCCTCGCCCTGATGTCAGGGCAGCAGGTCTCCCTGTGGCCAGTGCTGGGAGGCAGAGGGGCTGGCTGCTCCTGTGCTCCAGCAGGCTCCCAACCCTCCTCCAAAACCCGGGGGAGGCGGTGGGGTTGGGGGAGAGGAAGAAAAATCTCCTGTTTCTTGGCTGCCTGACATCCAAGTGCTCTGCAGCATCTGAATGATATCACTGCCCTCTTGATTTCTTGCTTTAACCCCCTGATAGAGGTGGGGAGGACGAGCTGCAGGGCTCAACAAGCATCTGCAGTGATGCTGCATCCCACCCCTGCCCTCTGACCCCGGCTGCTAACGATAACAACTTTGTTAATCTGCCCCTTCGAGGCCTGGCATGTTTTCCTGATGATACAGATTAATGCTAATTTAATTAGACCTTAATCAGCGCTTGCTTGATTCAAACCCAGACGTGTTCCCGACACCAGGCAGCTTCAAGTGCTGCTGAGTGCCGTGACAGGACGATGCAAGGGTGGGATGCAAGGGCTCAGAGGGGTGGCATCCCAGCACCCGCTGCTTTCCCCAGCTGTGCACCCATCCTGCTCCTCCTCGTGGCCTGGCAGCACGGACACCTACACAGGACGAGAGGCTGGACCACTGGGACAGCAGCCCAGCACAAACCCCCTGGGTGTTTCCTCCCGTGGGAGGCTTTCCCGTGGATTCACAGTGGGGATGGGGCAGCAACACGGGAGTCCCAGGTGCTGCATCCCCACGGTGGCTTCTGCGTGACGGGCTGGAACGGTCGCCCTTGCCGCAGACACATCTGCTGGGCAGGAGGGCCTGGAATTTGGGATATTGTTTTTCTGGCGGGGAGCGGAGGGTGCCAAAAGCCTGATAAATTAATCACCTCTGACATGGGTCAGTCCAGCTTCTGGCGGGCGCGAGCTGGGCCCCCTGAGACGCCGCGCGGTGACGATGCTGCTGCAGCGGGGAAGATCATCGAGCAGCAAGGCTGCCCTGGAGAGGAGGGGATCTGGGGAGGGAGCAGCTGCTGCCACTGGTGGTGGGCTTGACCACTGTGCTCCCCTGGGATGGCTGGTGGCAGGAAATGTGGCAGCACAACCCTCGCCTGGCGATGCTGTGACCCGCCAGTGCTCATCGCTGGGCTTGGAGCAGGACTTGGCTGGGTGGCTGCACGCTGCTGGGTCCGAGGACGTGGGAGTGTGTTTTAGATTCATGCAGCTCCTGGCACAGCAAGGTCCTGGCTCAGGGTCTGCTGGAGTGCTGGTGGGCATACAGAGCCCAGGGAGGCGGCATGGGATGGGCATGTGCAGCACATGGAAGGGGTACGGGTTTTCTTTACCTTCCTTGGTCTGTCTAGGGACTGTCAGAGAAGGACAAAGAGAGAAGCAGAGTGGGGAGCAAAGCTCAGGGGACAGGGTCCCACAGGGGTGTTTGAAAGCGTCAAGGGCTGTGTTTGTGTCCTGCATTCCCCAGGGTGTTCACAGGAGCCACGCAGGGCAGGGCCAGGCTGCTCTGGATGGCAGGAGGTGTTAAGACACCCAACATGTGCTGCCATCTGCACGTGGGATCTCAGCAGATCTTATCAGGACGATGCAGAAGCCTCCCTCCATTCCTCCTGTCTTCTCCACTCGGTCTCCTTCTCTCCCCCTTTTATTTTTTTTGTCCAGACATAATTAATGTAAACCAAATGCTTTGTGCACAGCTGCTGGCATCCTGAAACTGTTTTGTGTGTGGTCTCTCCTTTAGCTCGAACAGGGATGGAGCAAAACTCTGAGCACTATCCCAGACCTGCTTGGGTAGGGAGCAGCATCTGTTGCACAAGAGGCACCTTGAGTTTCTGCGTTCCCCTCGTGGGATGAGGTTATGGGATGGCCGGTTGAACTGGTTTAAACAAAAATGGAGCTGTCCTAAAACTTCATCTCCCGAATCCAGCTGAACCCATGCTCAACTTTCCTTGCTGATTGGAAGAAGTTTGCTTAACTGAAACCCCAAATGTCTGTCTCATTTTTGTGGCTGCCTTTGTGTGTCTTGGTTCCCCCAGGACCTAAGGGATGCTAATGTACCAAAGCTGCCACGGGGCAGATGCCCTCATGCTGCATGGGGCAGCTTTGGACCCAGGGAACAGTGAGGTCTTGTGATTTTTATTTTTCCAGCCAAAAGGGTGATTTCTGATCACTCCTATTGCTTGGTGTTGTCAGTAGATCTTTAGGACTTGAGGTGTGAGGAAAAGAAAGCATCTGGCCCTACCTGTTCTGCTCCCCGACGCCCAAGCAGTGGCAGAGCCCCTTGCACCCTGAGTGGCTCCTGAGAGCCTCCAGCCCCCGGGCTCCCCTTCTGCAGCATCTGCAGCCCCACACCCTGCTGCCCCCACAGCCCAGTGGGGGCTGCCCCAGTGCTGCCCCTTCCCAGTCCCTCTTAGATGGTGCTTTTCCCCTTCATTGCTCTGTTTGCTCCCTTAAACCCCGAGTGCGGCATTTGGGATTGCCCGCAGAAAACAACAACTTCCACGGCCCACATCCTGCTCGCTGGGAGCCCCCTGGGTGTTCCAGGAGAGCTGCATGGCCCCGAGAGATGCTTCGTTTCCAAAAATCCCTTTTTTTTCTTTGCCGAGCCCCCATCTGGGCTGGCAGACCCAACCCTGCCGTGGTGCAGGGAGGGCAGCTCAGCCCTGCGGCCGCCCCAGCCCTCTGTGAGTCAGTGCATGAGCATTTTGCACATGTCGAAGCTAAATGGGAAGCATCTGATGTCCCTGCATGGGCATGCTTTGGATTCCGGGGTGATGAGGATGCTGCGGATGCCTGAGAGAGAAGGTGGGCTGAGTGGTGCTTCTGGCAGGGACCGTTCTCATGTTCCTGCTTCAAAACTCTCCCTGGATCACGGGTGGGAGCTGGGATGGCACCTCTTGGGTTCGTCCTTCTCATAGAGACTGAGCAATGGGGGCACATCTTGTGGTGGTTCCTTCTGGGGCAGCTCTGAGCAAAGGGCTGAGAGGGACAGTCCCAGTTTGGGGTCAGTATTTGTTATTTAATTCCTCAAGCAAAGGTTTGGAGAGCACATGGATGTGTCCACAAAGTATTTTAGTCAAAAAATACGAGTATCTGACTTTCTGTGGAAGACTAGTTTACATGGAAAACTTTCTGACCAGCCCACGGTGGGGTGTCTGGAGTATCTTTCTGCTCTCAGTGCTGGGGTGAGTGATGCTCACAGGAGTGGGGAAGGGTTCTGGCTTGCAGAGAAATGGCCCCCTGACCTCCATCCTCACACCCAGCCCCTCTCCAGGATGCTCCAGGGCCGTGAGGCTGGCGAGTGCCAGACTGCAAACTGTCTGCACCAAGTGCCCCACAGCACCATTTTAAATGAGTAAGAGGCTGAAAAATAGTGAGTGAGATTTTTTTTAAGAGGTCACCTTGGCCAAGGAGGCAAAAATTCTTCCCTGTGCAAGGGAGATGCTTTAGGAACTGCCTTAAAATTAATCCAAAACATGAGCCCAGCTCCAAATGAGTGGGACTTGGCAAGAGGGCTGGACATATTATCTTTAAATATAGGCAAGCATCCTGGAGGGTTTCTGGTGGTTTTCCTGGTCACTTTTTACTCCTCTGTCTCCTCCTCTGCTCCCCCTTCCTTGCATAATTCTCTCTGTTTTAATGCCTCTTCCCACATTTTGGTTATGAAGCCTCCCCAAATCAGACAGGGTTGCAAAACTGCGAGAGCTTTCCTGTAAGGATGTTTTGCTTGCTGTGGCACTTTTCCTCAGGAGGGCATCATCTGGGTGGCCAGTGACCTCTGGCCCAAGGAGGCTGCAGCCCCCAAGGGGTGGAAAAGGAGTTTCAAAGGTGCAAACACTTCTGGCTTGTGGATTGGGGCTCTCATGGATCCCAAACTGTGCAAAGTTGTGCTTCTGAGCATTGTTTCAGTGACCTGAGTGGGTCCTCATCAGCCAGTGCAGCCCCAAAACCTCCTGCACCAGGGGTAACAGTGCCCAGCATGTCAGGAGGTTTGTAGTTTTGTTTCCTGAGCTGTTTAGCTCCCTTTGTGCTCTTCCCACCTTAAACAAGAGGCTGGGGGCTCACAGAAAGCGAATGGGGCTCGTTTTAGGCTGGGAAGGGGCAGCATGCTGCTTTACCACCAAAGCAGGGAGGCTCAGGACCCCCTCAGGCTTTGAAGGTTGGAGATGTCTGGCCATACAAAGGCACATCTGTCTTTAATCCTTCCCTGTGTAACTGAGCCCGGGAGCAGGCAGAGCCATGGCAGCCCCTCGCCGTGTGCTGCAGGTATTTGTGCGGATGCGTTCGAAGGGCCTTGGCAATGCAACGGTGCTAGACCAGTTAGAGCCACATGTTTTTGCAAATGCAGCTTCCTATTGACTTGTTAAACATTTGCTATTTATCAGATTTTGCTTTTAAACTGTCTGTAACAGTCTGGGAGAAGTTGTGTCAAAATCCCTTCCAGATGTGAAGGTGCTACCTGATACTTTGGTTATAACCTGGACCCTCTCTCCTGCTCCATTCAGATTAGCTCAACTACTGTGAAAATGGAAATGCAAATAAAGACATAAAGAGAATAGAGACGTGTGTAAAACTTCCCCCAAACCTTCCCTTTTACAGGCAAAATGATCCTGCCTTTATAAGGAGATTTTGAGTTTTATCAGTGAACATTTGCTTTGCTGGAAAACCAGAGGAGAGCAGGGGAGAGCAGCCACCATCCCCGTCTGCCCACACGGGTGTTTTAAAAGCATAATTGACTTTTTTTCCCCCCCATTTAAATAATGTTTCTTTGGGTCTAGGGCTTCCCAGACATATCAGCTCGTTTTATGAGCATCAGATGATGTGTGCAGCTGGAAACCCGAGCGGTTTCCTTGCACTTGGAGCACATGGATCAGATAACGATGGTTCATTAAATGCTCATTGAGAGGCGGTTGCAAGGCTGGGAGCTTTCCTTGGGAGCACCCAAGCTCCGCAGCCACGCTGCCCTGTCCCTCTCCAGGAGAAAACTTTGGGGCCACAAGTTATTCCCCGATTAAAACAACTCCATGGTATCTGTCAGATCACATAGGGCCTGAGCCAGCTCCCGTCGTAGCGAGGGAGGGTTTTTCCACTGGCTTTAAGAGGCGCTGGAGCGGAGCCATGCTCTGTGTAATGCGGATCCGGGAGTGTGCGTGATGCACTGCATGATGACAGAATTTCTGGGAGATTGGCCTAAACCGAAAACCTTGGACCGCCGCTCGCTGGGACCGCTCTGCCGGAGGAGAGGGGAGCTGGAGACACCCACCCTGGAGCCGGAGCGGGATTTTGCAGCTGTGAAAGCATCCCAGCAAGGGCCGAGCGGTCCCGGCTGCTCCGCATCTGCCCTTCCCTGCACCGGGGACTTGGTGCTCGGGGTTTGGTCGCTTGGGTTGAGGCCACGGCCGCGGCCGTGGCCGGTGCTGCCGGGGGGGAGCGGACACCTGCGGGGGTGTGAGGGGCTCTGCTTGACCCCTCTGGGAGACAAGAGGTTCAGCCTGTCTGTGGTGCTGCAGCCGAGCTCCTCCATGCCCCGAAAACATCCCAGAGCCAAACGGCTCAGCCTGTCTGTGGTGCTGCAGCCGAGCTGCTCCATGCCCCCAAAATACCCCAGATCTCAGTGTCCCAATCTGTCTGTGGTGCTGCAGCCGAGCTCCTCCGTGCCCCGAAAACACCCCAGATCCGAGTTTCTCCGTCTGCCTGTGTTGCTGCAGCTGAGCTCCTCCATGCCCCCAAAAGTCTCCCAGATCTCAGTGTCTCAGTCCGCCTGTGGTGCTGCAGCTGAGCTGCTCCATGCCCCAAAAACTTCCCAGATCCAAGTGTCTCAGTCTGCCTGTGGTGCTGCAGCCAAGCTCCTCCATGTCCCCAAAAGTCTCCCAGATCTGAGTGTCCCAATCTGTCTGTGGAGCTCCTCCATGCCCCAAAAATAGCCCTGTGCCAGAAACGGGCTGCCCTGCCCATGCCAGCTGGGCAGGAAACTTTGGTTTGAAGTCTTGTTGAGAGGAGAAACCTGCCAGACCCCTGAATGGCACTTTCAGCAAACCCCTGATGCATCAATGTGTTTTTCTCGCCTTAGTGCTGCCTTTGCACCCGTGCAGGAGGTACCACTTTACTGACTCCCATGGTTGCATCTTCCCTAACTCCACCCTGTGCTGCCTCAGAGAAGCACCAGCCATGGCAAATCCCACCCTGCACTTCGTGCGTGCCTCCTGACTTTTCCGAAGTGCAGGAGACCTTATTTGTACACCCGAAAAGGATGTTCATTTGGGCTGGGGTAGCTGGAAAGAAGCTGAGAAATACGAAGTGGTACCAAACTCACACTTCAGTCGCTTCCATCTCCCTTTTTCTCCAGGCTGATGGACAAGGCTGGTTTCTCACAGTGCATCAGCACTATGTCCCAGGGTTGTGGAGCGCCATCTGTGTGGGACACAGGTGGTGACTCCCCTTTCTCCTGGAGATGTTTTTTATTCCTGTCATAGGGCACAGACAACTCCTGAAACCTCCCTGGGACTCCCCATGGAGTTCCTGCCTCTACCACCACTCTTGAATTTCCAGGGGAATCTTTGGTTTCTTTGGCGATTCCAGGGAGGAGGCAGGACTTCTCTGGTAGTCCTGGTGGACAGATCTCCTTGGGTTGTCCATCACTGCTGCTGCTGAGCTCCATGTGCCTCAGGATGGGGCAGCAGCACTTTCTGGTGGCACTTCCATGGCCCAAAGGCATCAGCGTCATTAAAAGGTAAATCTTGGCCCCATGGTCTGAGTTAATCTGGCCAGGTTCACCACTCCAACATGCATGGAAGAACAGCAGGGTGAGGGTGAGGAGGGAAAAGCAGCATGTGGAAAAAACCCCTTGAAACTGTCTTTCAAAATCACATGGTGATAAGGCATTTTCTGGAGTGCCCCATGCAGCTGGCAGCAGAAACGGGCCTTTAATGTTTGGGTCTGGCTAGTTTTTCACTTTCTGCAGCCAAAGGGATCTGGATCAAGTTTGCCTGGAAGATTAGCTGGCACTGAGCCTGACTAGACATCTCTGGGAGCCTCCCCTCCAGCAGGAGTAGGTCCTAATTCCCCTCTCAGCCAGCCCTGCCGTAGGCAAGTGGGGGGGAACGTGTGTCCCCTGGAGGGGACAGTTCCATCAGCCCTCTCCCCTCTGGCGTGCTGGGTCCCTGTTCCTCCTGCAATGGGGGTGCTGGGGAATGTGCAGAGGGGAGTGAGGTCCTGGGGGATCTGTCCCTGCCACCACAGTCCCTGCCACCACATCCCTGCCCAGTGGAGGTGATGCCCCACAGCCCGAGGGGCAAGATGGCAACACGGACTCGGCACCAGCACCCGGCTGTTGTGGCTTGGCATCAACCCCTTGCCTTGGGACACGTGTCCTTCATGTGGTCTGTCCCGATGTTGGAACGGAGTTGGGAAACGGGGTACACGGGAGCCCCCCGAGCAGGGCTGGCCTCCCCCAGTGCTGGCTGAAGGGCAGATGTGCCCCAGTCACCGCGCACCGGATTTGGCACCAGTGCCCGGCCACATCTGAGCTTGCCAGCTCCGGGGCAGAGCTGGCAGAGGGTGGAGGCATAGGAAGGGATGCCATGCAATGCCATCCTCAGGGGGTCAGTGGGTGCCCCATGCTGACCCAGACACAAAGCAAATGGCATTTTGTGTCCGGGGAGGCCTGGCAGAGCAGGGGATGTTGGTGGGCTCTGCCGCCCTGGGCACCGCGCTGTGCCGCTGTGCTGGGAGCAGATGCCGATGTCTGCGGAGCAGAAAGCCCAGTCCCTCCCCTCTCATTCCTTTTTTCATTTTTGCTGTCTTCTTTTTCTTCTCCCCTCCTACGGCTGATCTTAAAGAAGCCCAGGCGGTTTTGGGCTTCGTGAAACCCAAATGCCTTTTGCAGTGTCAAGCCCGGATCCCATAAGTAATATCCCAGCGCTGGAGAATAAGACAGTATATGAAGTAGACGGGGAGCTATAAAGACGCTTTAAAAGGGGCAATAAAAGTTTTGGGTTTCATATTGTCTTACCAAAGAAGAGAATAACAGAGAAGCAGGAAATTTCAGTAGCAGACATGACAAAGGTCACAGCACTCAGACTGCACCTTAGACGAAAACACCTACTCTTATGAAAACAGCCAGAATTTTTGGCAGGGGCTCAAGAGCTCTTACAGGCAAAGCTCTCGGCAGCGCTAAAAGGTTACAAGAGACTGTTTTGTCTAAGTTGCTGTAGATGTTTATAATATTTCCCTGCATTGGTGTTGCAGGGGATATCCTGCCTGGAATAGTGAAATCAGCCCCTGCACCTTCCTCCCAGCACCCGGGCGCTGCTGCCAGCACGGGGCTGATGCCATGACAGGGACCCTGCAGATGTGCCCAGGTGTGTTTCTGTCCCAAAGCTGTACCGAGGTGCAAAGGGATGGATGGTTGTCATGGCTGGAGCAGCACATCAGTCGGGAGGGAGGGATGACAGAGCAAACCTTGCCTGGCATTACATATGCAATACACTTTTGAGCATTTTCTGGAGTAATGTCTGAATACAGGTGGGAGCAGGAGCTTTGATTTACTCAGCTGGTGCTCAGGTAATGTGCCCTCCTCGTTCACGTGGGGTTTGCCCACCTTTGGTCCCTTCTGCTCAGCCCCAGTCAGGTGTTGTGGTCAGCCAGTGCCCTCCTCCCAGTGCCGGACCCACACAAGGCTCTCCCCATGCCCACGCTTCCCGTGTCCCCCAGGGCTTGCTGCAGGGCTGTCCATGTCACCACGGCCCAGGAGGGGACAAACCGTCCCAAAATGAGCTGTGGGGGTCCCGGTGCCTCTCATCAGTGGCTCACACCAAGGGTGTGTGGAGTGATGGGAGGATGCTGGCACTGCTGGTCAGGCTCCTGGGGAGTGTCAGTGCTGAGTCTCTGCACGTGGGGTGATGAACACCCACAGATGTGCTTGGGTGGCCCAGTAAGAGCCAGCAGGGCTGTGGGATGCCCATGGGGGTGACCCTCGGGAAGCAGCTGAGCTAGGAGTCAGAGCACTTGGGGCTGCTTTTTGGGGACCCCCTGAGCAGTCCTCATGTGCCAAAGCCCTCCAGTAGCACGCAAGCAATGGGAAAAGCCTTGCAGGCAAACCCTTAGAGCATCTTGTAAACACACTGGGGGCTGGATGCTGGAAAGGAATGGTGTGTTATGTTGGTTTAGGTGCTGGGGAACCCTTTGAAAGCTCCTTGCTAGCACTGCCTCTGAGTGCAGCTGCATCAGCTGTGCCACCACTTGCCAGTGACTCTTGGATGCTTGGGGGTGCATAATTCGTTTTTATTTTTGTTGGAAGCTCATTCAGTTTTGGTTGTTGCCCCGTTGCAGGAAGTTGCTCTGATGAATGACTGGGGTGGATTTCTCTTCCGGAGTAGCCCAGGCTTAATGTGGGCTTTCTGTGGACATCACTGTATATCAATACTGCTCTAATTGTCCATGACATATAGTCTTGGCGGTTTTCCCAGACAGTCTAAATAAATCATACACTTCTGCTACAGTAAATAGTCTGTTAGAGGAGATGTTATAGGCTTACAGCTCTCCCCATCCCTCCCGGAGCTTCTTTTCTCTGCCTCTAATTTTCCATGTACTTTCCATACCAATGAGGCACCTGCTGCCTGTGCCTGCAGGTCTGTAGGGACAAAGTGCCCAATGTTGCAGGTCCCTCCAGGCTGGGGGGGCTATGGTGGCTGTGCCCAGAGCCCTTGCTTTGGGATTGGCGTCTGCCCTCCACTGAGCTGAGTGGAGCTGGAAACTTTCCTGCCCCGCTTAAGAAATGCTGGCATTGCACACTTGCAAAGTCTGTGTTAGTATGTATTATTTACATCAAGAGAATGCATAAATAAAATAGTCAATATCTCACAAAAATACAGGTTCTGTTAACCGGGTGTTGCAAACGGAGCTTTGTGTGCTCAGGCTGGGAAAACTTGCACGGAGGAGACAATTCAGGTCCTCCCAGGTCAGTGCAAGGGGCAGCCCAGGAGAAGGTGACATAGCCTGGGAGTGCAGGGGTCTCCTGGGACAGGAGGCAGGTCACAGCCCAGATGAGTGCTCCTTCAGGGTGAACTATGGATACATACCCAACTGGAAGTGCAACCCCTGCTAGGGCTGATAGTGGAAAGGTGGATCACAGAATGGTTTGCGCCAGAAGGGACCTCAAATCCCATCTTGTTTCAAACCCCCTGCCATAGGCAGGGACACCTTCCACTAAAACAGGTTTCTCAAAATACTTTCCAGGGAAGAAAATCCCAGGGTGGGCACAGAGCTGGTGGGAAAAGATGCCAGTGTGCCAGAGGAAGACACAGTGGGCAGGCATTTTCCTTTGGGCTGAGCACCTCCAGTGCCCCCAGGAGCAGGAACACGAGTGCCCAGCTCGCCCGGGGGGCACTCAGACGCTGCAGCAGAGCGTGGAGCAGTCGAGCCTGGCGGGGGTCCCGGCACTCCCGGCCTTCTTGTTCTCCTTGGGCAGCAGCAGCACGAAGGCCATGGCCGAGGCGCAGTGGTAGAAGCTGTGCACGTAGGTGTAATCCCACTCCTGCAAGCGGGAAGGGCGTTAGCAAGATGTGGGAGCAGCCGTGCCGGGGGGCACGACGTTAAAGCTCTGCAAGTAGCCAAAAGGAAAGGAATAATAATAAAAAAATAAATATTCCTGAACCTTCTGCCTCCCTTTGCTGTCGGAGAAGAAAGGATTTCCAGTTAAAAAAAAAAAAAATAAAAAAAATAAAGCAAAGTGGATTTAACACGTTCTAATTTGCACATTTCCCAATTCTTGAATGAAGTGTTTCATTACCCTGCAAAGGACGCGGCGGCGGGGCCGGGGCGCGCAGGGAGGCGGCTCCTGCTAAGTGACATTTTTATGTTCTGCTAGAATTTGCAATTACTAAATGCTTTGAAAAATAACCCTTGGGGAGGCCTGCGAGGTTGTATCTCGCCGCTCCCAAGGCGCAGAGCGGCCGTAACGGCGGGGCTGAGCGCAGGCGTGGCCGGCAGCTGTGGCGGGGGGTCATCGCCCACCCCGGCGGGACAGACGGACCCTTCGGCACGGCACGGACACACTGGCCAGCAGCAGGAGCGAAAGGATATAAATGCAGGATCGAGTGCCCCTGGGAGTCAACTGAGAGTCTTTTCTTTGGCGTGAGCCGGCTCTGGATCCGGCCATGCCTGGGTTGTATCCAGTCCCTCTGCGAGTTGTCCTTAAGTCACCCGTGCCCAGTCTCCAAAAAAATCTCACTTGCATTTGACAAAGCCATTTTGAGGACCACGTGTGTCTGAAGAAAACATGTCCTGTGTCCCTGTAACTCACTTAAGGGAGAAAAAGAGAGTGAACATCACCCTGTGTGATGCCACTTTGTATTGCACCTGTCCCTAATGGACCAGGGGTGGGATGGGAACAAGCCCAGAGGGACCCACGTCCCTGCTGCCAGACCCCAACATGCCAATCCTGGAGCCCCCCACCTGAGCTGGGTTCTGTCAAAGGCTGGACGCAGTCCAGCAGTGTGAAGGGAGAGGTCTCCTGTCTTGGTAAAGTCTCTTACACCTTGTAAAGTCAGGGAGAGTGAGTGTGCAAAGAGGTACCTCAAAGAAGAACCTCAGCATCAGCGCTAATGCCCCAAAACAGAAGCCAGGACCGATCTGTTGGGTGTAGACACTCTTGTCTGGATACAGCCCTTTCTTCTCTTTCATCTTCTGTAGCTGGGAGGAAGGAGAGAGCACATCAAGTGTATTCACGTGGATTTGTCCGGCTGCTCTGCGTGCAAAACGTCCTGTGAAAGCTGAGATAAAACCACTCAAAGCCCACAGACCAGCCCGAGGCTGTGGGATCTTCCTGGGTGTGGGGAGCATCTCTGCCTGTGTGCTGGAGAGAGCCCTCCTGCCTCATTCCTCATCATAATGTCGTTTGGTTTTTTTTAATATTCAGCCCCAAAGCCAGCCCAGGGAGTGTGTGCCCCCACAAACCCAGACTCTGGGAGAGCAGATCCCAGCACAGCATCTGTGGGCTGGGTCCAATGCCTTGGGCTCCTCTTTGCCCACTCCTTGTCCGTGGTGGTGACTCGCTTTGAGCTGCTGGCTGGGCAGTCCCATGGGCTTGGCAACCATTTATAGCTGGGATTGCATCCCTGTATTTCCATGATGCTTGGCAGCATCTTCCCACAGTTTTTATCCCATCACTCCTTGCCCACTCCTGCCTCCCCACCTCCCTCCCACCCGTATCCACAGCGTGTGCTGCGAGAGGGGCACGGGCTGCAGCGTGGTGCCTGACTACCCCGGCTGGGTTCAGGCAGACAGCAGGCAGATGTCTTCCCACTTTATCACCGTGTTTTATCCACATCTTCCTGTGGCTCCGGGGCGGTTTACTGTAAAAACTCCATAAATACGTTCCTCCTGATTAGAAACGCAGGGACAGGAGGTGTGGTGGATTGCTCAGACCAATCGAGTCTGGCGTTTATCACCGAGGCTGCTCGCCTGTCTGCCCGCTCTCTGCTCGGGCTGAAGGAGAAGAGCTGCTCTAACCACCTCTGTGGGCTGTGCTGGGAGAGCTGCATCTCCTGGGGGAGGCTGCTGGGCATCCCTGCAGGGCTCAGCCCCTTCCCTGCCACGAGCATCCCGGAGACCCCTGTCCCAGCGCCCTGCCCCACGTACCCACTTCACGGTTATCACCAGCACGGCCGTCCCGATGGGCCCCGAGTAGACGCCGTAGCCCCAGCGGTCCTGGTAGATCCTCACGGCGATGGTGAGAACGCCGAACATGATGAAGGTCGATCGCTTTGGCTCGTCAAACTCCGCCAGGGCTGAGGGCACCGAGCACAGGGAGCGTCAGCTCACACCACCCACCTTCTCAGCCGCTCCCTAAAGCCTTTCTGGGCAACCCTCGGTGTGGTGTCCACATCTGGATCGCCCTTCTCGTGCCACACAGACATGGAAATTGAGGCTCGGGAGGGCAAAGTGAACCACCCTGAGGCAGCTGCGTGGTGGGCCTGGGAGCTGGTTTTAGGGGTTTGATGGTCAGTGTCGCATGGGGAAGTTTAAAGCAGACTTCCTACCCGGAGAAGCTGTGGCTGCTGCATCCCTGGAAGTGTCCAAGGCCTGGTTGGACAACCTTTAAGCAACCTGGTCTAGTGGAAGGTAACCCTGCCCATGGAAAGGGTGTTGGAATGAGATGAGTTTTAAGGACCCTTCCAACCCAAAGCATTCTGTGATTCCATGATTTCCCTTTCCTGCCTAAAACCAGACAGAAGAGGCGACTGTAAAGACACTCACACCCAGCGAGCCCACAATCAGCTTTTGGGTTCATCCTGCATCTCCAACCCTCCCAAACTTGCCAGCTGAGCCCAGCACAGCCTCCATCCCACCGCTCCAGTGGGACCACGCACGTCAGTGCAACGGGGTCCAGTCTGCCCAACCACGCCGGCACCTGCCTGGGCTTTGCACGCTGGAAGTCGCCAGCGCGAGTAAATTATTAGAGGCTTTTGTTTAGCACAGAATGGGGTAATAACTGATAAAAGTTATGGATCCCAGTGGGCTCCCTGCTTTTCCAGCTCGCACAGCTGTGTTATGGCTGTCCTGGATTTGCATTCCGGGAAGCTTGCCCGAGGGTCTGCGTCCACACATGTGCGCTCGGGCTTTACAAGCCACAGCGAGAGGCTTCCCTGGGCTTCAGTCACCACACCTTCCATGTCCTTGGATCGTGCTTTTATAGGCAGTTTGGCTAAGGGATAATGTCCGCATTTTAATCTCTGTTGTTTCCCAGCGGGTCAATATTTTAAACGTTGTAGTCCAGGATTTGTATTTTTCTGCGAGGTTTTTGAGCGCAGTAATGAAGCAATCAAGTTGAATTTTGCTGCAAGGAGCCAAAGTGTCTGGATCAGCTCTGACCTACCCTGACATTGCTGTTATCCACTGGAAATGCCCTCTGGAGATGATTTGCCTCCTTGCCTTTTCTAGCCAAGCATAGAGAGCACTGAGGTGCCATGAGCAGTGTGGGAGCCCACCTTGGGACTTGCATTTTTGGGGTGACAGAGCCATTTCTAAGGTTAATATTTTTCCCCACTCATTTTTCCCTGCATGGAAGATTTATCCTGTCACGTTCAGTGGAAGGAGGATGCTGCTGCCTGCGGCAAAGGGAGGAGAGATGACCCTGAGCCTGGCACAGGGGTCGGGCCCTGCTCGTGGTGGGCTCAGTGGCTGCTGGAGGTCCTGCACCATCCCTGGAGCCCTGAGGGACCAAGAGGAAAATCCTGGGGGCATTTTGGGGATGTACATCAGAGTGCTGACCCCAGCTCAGCATGGGGACAACTGTCTGTCTGCAGTGAGGACCGGCTAGAGATGGTCCAAATTGTCGAGCAAAGCATTTGCTGTTAGAACAATCTCTCTCTCCTTACCCTGCCCTGTTCTCCTGCCAGCCATGCTCACATCCTTCCAAAAACCATGGTGACAAAATGGGAAAATAGCAGGTTTGAATTTTTTGTCCTTCTTTAGTTCTGTGGCATATTTTTTTTCACTTCTATTATGCTCTGTTTCAGTGGCAAATGAGGAAGAAAATAAGGAAAAAGAGAGTGAATTGAAGTGAATGTGGGAAAAGGAAAACTGAGTAACAGCAAGGGGCAGGATTTCTAATAAAAAGGAAGTGAAATAAATTTCTGCTTTTTCTAAGTAGATCTCAAATTTCCCGTCAGCCCAGACTAGGCTTTGATAAACTAGGAAGATATATTTGTTTTGACACTTTGATTCTCGTGCTGAGAAGGGAAGTGGCAGATTCTGCATTTCTTAATGCCCCTAAGTCAGACAAGAAAAGCTGGTGGGCCCAGTATGGGGAAAATGAGGAGAAATGGGAAATTCCCTGGTATATGAGGTTTCAAATTAAGTCATCTCATAGTCTTGTCCTGCCTTGAACTGAAGCACAAGGCTGCCAAAATGTTTCTGTAGTCTGAAGTAAATAATTCTGCTGTTGTAAGGACATGCAGAGGAGCAGGCAGAGGAACACCCGACTGACACAAACACCAGGTGCCACAGCTCTGTCTCGGAGAGCAAAACTCCTCCCCCAGTCACCACTCAGGACAGTTTTGTCTGTGCCTGGACCACACTGAACGCAATGACTCTTGGAGGCATTAATGACATAAAACTGGATTCATCCAGAAAAGTCAGTCTCAGGGCTAAGTCAGACGGAAGCTGAGGCAGCAGCATTTCAGGGGGTTGTGTCTACTGACTGTACCAGCAACGTTGGCAAATTCCTGCCCTTCCTGCCAATGCCTGAACCACAATTGCCCAGTGCTTACCCATCAGGGACACCCAGATGGACAGGGCTGTTCCGTAGATGCTGAAGTACTCCAGGATGTCATAGCGCATGAAGCACAGCACTGATAAGCCGGGGCCGTCACACACGTGGTAAAACTATTAAAAATAAAGAAGAAATAAAGCATGAGAAAACTAGTTCCTTACCCACAGACCAGTATGGCTAGAAGCTCTTATCAACTGGTTTGAAATCCTGTGGCTGTTGAGAGGATGGCCAGCCAGGACAGAACAGTGTCAAATGCACCAGGGTCACTGATATGCAGTAATGAATATATTTGAGAGATAATGTCACTGTTCCCAATTGCAAATCAGCATTCTTCTCGCTTAGTACAAACTAAGACAAGCTTTAATTTGCCTCCTGGCCTGTGCCAGAATTTGCAATCTGATGACCAAGCTGCTTTGAGCTGAGCCCCAGGCACTGGGGGACGTCCTTTCCAGCAGGAGGACTCTAGGGTTATGGTTCTAATTGCGAAAGATTCTTGTAAAACAATTCAAAATGAGTGTCCTGATGAAATGTGTATGGATGCCAGGTCACTGTCCAGGCTAAACAGGGTTTATACAGCCAGAGTCTGAATGCTGGGGAATTCACTCATTAGTGCATTCCCTTAAAAGCCTCTGGTTCCTGCCCATTAGCTCATTGATTAGGTTAGTTGCAAAAAAACCCCCATTGTCATGCAACATAAACGCAAACCAAGCCAAGAGAAATTTTCCAGTGCAATCAGAGGAATGCTCCCAGTGTTTGCCTGGCGCTCGCCTTTCCCTCCCAGCTCTCAGCCCTGCAGCTTTTCTAGTGGTAGCACCAGCTCTGCTGTTTCTGAAGAAGTCCCTTCTCTGCTTGGTGGGGTGCCCTTGGAACAGTCCTCGCTGTCACGGCCCAGGGGGAATGCTGATATTATTTATGATGGGAATTGCTGCAAGTCCTTTGGCTCGCTGCAGCTTCTAGAAAAGATTGCACCACGGCCGTAATTCTTTTCCCTGTTTGAGACTGGGCTCGGGGAGTCTGGAGAGGGGGGAAGAGAGGGTGGAAGACAAAGAGCGTGTTTCTGGCCGGCGTCGCGGCACTTGTCTGCCATGGGACATGTGGCTTTCACTGCTGTGACGAGGTCTCCTGGGGGAGAAGGAGTGGGGATGCTACAAGAAAGGCAACAGCAGCAGCTGCTGCCCTTCCTACCCCCCTGACCACGCTGGCAGCTGCCTTCCCTCCTTTCCCTTTCTTCCCTTGCACAGATATTTTGCCTCTTCAATCTCTTTGGCGAGGACCTGTTCCACCTCCCGTGGAAACAAAAGCCAATTTTCCTATTGACTTCTCGGGGAGGTGGAGCAGACACAAACCCTGTGCAAAATGAAATTGTAGATGTCTGGCTTCCCTGGGGAGCTGGGGGGGCTCAGGGATGTCTTTATATTAACTAGTCCTTTAGTTTTTACAGAACTGGCAGGATTTCTCCGCCTGCATCGTGCTTTAATTGGAGGCTCACATAGTGGCTCCTTAGGAATAAGAGACCAAGCTTGTTCAGAGCCATGCTGCTGTGAAAGAGCTTTTCACACTGGGAAGATCCTTTACCTACTCCCCACTTCAGTTCCTTTGTGCCAACCCTCACGAGATGCCTTGAGATGGAAGGGAGTTGGAGGTAAACGCAATATCAGTTGGGTTGCTGAGCTGAATTCTTCATATTCTCCAGCAGAGCACTGCCATGGAGTTAAACAGGAGATTTTTTTTCCATTAGGAATTCTGCTTTGGGTGCTCAGCTGGTGTCTGCATGGAGCCACTTAGCAGGAATACAAAGCACAGGACAGTGCACTGCCAGGACCAGGACCAAGAATATTTAGTAAGTATATAGACAAGTGACTTTCTCCACTCATTATTTTCACACAAAGCAAGGCTGGGTGACTCGGAGCCTGGTGAAACACACGTTTCAAGCCCCTCAGCCAGGCTGAATGTTTAATAATTATTTTTCTTGATCACTCAGCAGCATGTTTGAGTCTCTCCTTTCCCAGTGCAGAAACGCCCCTGACTCCCAGCATTGCTCCCATCCCCAGCCGGCAGTTGCAAAATCAATAATTCAACGTACTATGTGCTTTTGGCTGAAATGACAGAAGCATAGCAAGAGATTCTGGATGCAATTTAAAGCCCACATTCAGCATGGCCATTTACCAGCTGTAAAACAAAGACGAAAGCCAGCTCCAAAGCATTGCCAATCAGTCAAGGCTCTTTGCACCCAGGCCCTGTCCCTAACTTCAAAACCGTAAAACACCACTGAATCTATGTAAGGCCACCCCAAAGGAGTCCCTAAACTGAAGAATCAGGTGTTCAGCACCTCACACTGTGGGAAATAACTGAAAATGGATATTCTGGGGGTCGTACTCGCTGCTGTTGGGGGAGATCAGCTGCCCTTCCCAGCAGAGACCCGGTGCAGGGGGGATTTGGGGAGATAAAACATGCCAGGGGGAGGAGAGGGGAGGGTTTGTAGAGGCATCTTACCGCCACGAAGAACATGGTGAAGAAGTAAACCATGGCTTCCATGTGGAAACGCCGCTTGGCCGCGATGCTGATGGTGGGGAGATAGACCAAGCTGCTGATGGTGGGCAGAAAGAGCTTGGCCACCAGTGAACCCATGGGTGCCCCGTAGGCTGGAGGCTCCCAGGGCAGGATCTCTGGAAGCTGGACAGGGATGGTGGAGAAAACAGCCGTGTCAAGTGCGCTTTAAAATTTAAATGCCTTGCGTGGCCGGGAGGGCTGTGGGCAGGGAACAGCTGCCACCACCACAGCCGCCCCCTGAGCTCCTGTCTCAGCCCAAATTCTTGATGCAGCTGGTGCTCTGTGCCCCCGAAATCGTCCTGGCTGTTTCTAAAGGAGCAAAGGGGAATGTTGTCCTTGTGCGCCTTGTGACCTGGGTGCGTGGGGGGTGGGGACTGTGGGTTTGCTTGGCCCTCTGGGGACACCCCACCTCTGCACCCCGTGCTGAGCCTGGGTTGGTGCTGTTGGAGCAGCCCCATGGGGAAAAAAACCCCTCTTTCATCACAAAAGGAGGTGGAGGAACAGGCACTGATGTCTTCTCTCTGGTGACCAGAAATAGGCTCCGGGGGAATGGCTGGAGCTGTGTCAGGGCAGGGTTAGTTTGGGTATCAGGGAAAGGTTCTGCCCCCAGAGGGTGGTGGGCACTGACCAGGCTCCCCAGGGCAGTGGGCACGGCCCCAAGGCTGCCAGAGCTCCAGGAGCGTTCAGACAACGCTCTGAGGGACAGGGTGGGATTGCTGGGGTGTCTGTGCAGGGCCAGGAGCTGGACTGGATGATCCTTGTGGGTCCCTTCCAACTCAGGATATTCTATGAATCTCTGCTCTACATTTGCATGAAGTAGGGAAGGACTGGTATGTGGCATTTAAACCAGTGGGACGTATCCTACTACCTCTTATGTACTTGAGAAATACACACCGAGCTCCAAATCTGCCTTTTATTTCTCCACGAGGGCAGATGTGTAGAGGGTGGCCCTAAAGCAGCAGAGCCCAGGCATGGGGGAGCTGGTGTGACACAGCGCCCGACGCCTGCTGCCCGTGCCTACGTGCCCTCGGTGCAGTTAAATTTCTCAGCCTGTGCAGCCTGGACACCTCCAGGAGTTCTGTCTGAAATTCAGGAGCCGAATGTCTCCGGGATGGAGGAATTTGAGCAGATTGTCATGTGGCGCAGGAAAGCTGGAGGAAAGGAAACCAAAAGCCAAGCGGCGTTCGGGCTGCTAATCCACTCAGTGGTTCTCTCTTTTAGTATGACTTTTTATTATATCAGTGCTGCTCCCCTCCTGTGTTAATATCTTTTCCTTGGAGCCTCGCAGGGATTCTCGGCATCTCCTCGGCACAGCTGTTCCCGGGACGCGGGGAGCAGGAATGCTACGCTTGAGCAACAGCCTTTGTGGCTGCCGGTTTGGGGAGGAGGGTGTGAGTTGTGATAGGAGCCACCATTTCTGAGCCTGAGAGGATGGGTTTGTCTGTCCCTCCAGGAGGGAGCCTGGAGGGACGGCACGGAGCAAAAAACGCTCCTTAAAGCACTCCAGTAAGTTGGAAAAGGTCCCGGGAGGGGGAGCGAGGGGCTGTGTGTGTCTGCAGAGAGAATGGCACAGAGCATTAAAGCACTGCCTTGAGAGCCTTCCCAGAGGAGCTGGGTAGGGCTCCCAGTTTTAGCTGATATTGCAGGAATGATCCACATTCCCTGGCTGGCTGCAGGCAGCATCCCTCTGCGGGACTCTGCCCACACCACATCTCCAGCCGCCCTCCTGCCTGGGCAAGCTATAAACTTACCGCAGAACTCTACAAAACTGAATCTTGACCAATAAATATTGAAAAGCTCTGGTGTCCCTATTCGCTGTGAAAATTAATCCCTCCAAGCCAGCGCAGAAATACCCTGCTGCTCCCTAGGTGGCCAGCCCTGAGCTGAAAGTGGAGCTCCAGCACGCCCTGAAGTACCCTGCTCCTTTTCTGGGCCATATCCTCGGGAATATTCCAACTCCAAATATTATGTGATTCTGACTCAACGTGTGATTCTGCATCTGTTATTCCGTGTTATTTTTACATGACCTGCTTGGACCAAGGGAGGTGTTCAGGGACATTGTGTGGGGCACAGCAGAGCTTGTCCCCAGGAGGAGGGTTTTGAACAGGGTTGGGGTTAACAGGTTGCACAAAGCCCTCTGGATTCCTGGCTATGAAGACTGGATCCACTCTGCTTTTGTTGGTGCCAGAGAGGTGAAAACACCTCTCAAAACCTTCTGGTGAGGACAGATGTCCACGCCTGGGTGCAAAGCAGCCCCCCACACCCTTGCAGGACCATTTGGGAGGACATGGCACTTGTGCGACGAGGCACCATCTGCAAGCACGTGCAAAGGCGGTGGTAGTGCACAAGGCAAATGGTGTCATATGAAAAATACCATCAATCAGTCGTTAAATACAACCCCTTCGCCCCCATCCTTCACCCAAAATCCAGCTGGCGCCCACTGGAAAGGAAACCCCGTTGGCTGCTGGATGCAGCAAGTGCCAGCCACGGCAAGAGCTCCCCAAGCAGGGAAGTGTTGGAGCTCTCAGGAGCAAGAAAACATTCCACAGGTTGTTGGGTTTTTATTCTTTTATTCTTTTTTTGCTCTCCCAGCTGCACGCCCCGGGCTGGCGGTTGGTTTGCAGCCAGCACTGTAGGCATGGGGGGGGAAAAAAACCCCCTTGCACCGGGTTGCACACGTGTTCCAGCTATTATTGCAAAAGAGACCCCCAAGTAAACGGCAAGGCAAGGGGCAGGCAGGTGGTGGTGAACTCCTGGCAGGAGCCGCCGCTGCTTAGAAGGTCTTTGTTGGGGCTGCAAACCCCGCAGTGCAAGGCATGGCTTGTGCTGACCTTCCCGGGAAGGAGCCCAAACACAAAGGGCCAGGACTTTGTTCCTTCTTTCCTAAACAGGTAGGAAATGGAGAAAGAGCAAATTTTAGCTCCTATGCATAAGCACGGCTGGAAAGGGAATTTTAAATCTGCATTCCACAGGGCTAATTTCGTGTGGACCGGCGTGCATGCAGGAACGGTGATATATATGGCTGAAAAGTGGTTGCCAGATGCCAAACCCAGGTTCTGGTATGCTGTCCTGGATCCTTCCAGGGTAACATTAACCATGGCTTTCTGAAAGCACTTCTACCCTTCCGACTCAGACGTTGCAGTGAAGGAGAGAGACACAGGGAGTTTTGTTTTATTTTTAATCGTTTGAAAACAGTGTATGTTGGAACGGGGGATGAGGGGTGTGTGCCAGCTGAGAGGGTTGAGACTACATTCTCCTTGGGGTAAATATAGGATGATCTTTCATCTCCGTGTGGTGTAGACTCTATCAGAACTGAAACCTGCTCTGTTGCTTGTTACCAGGCACTGGCAGGTTTGGAATTATGGTGATAATGACCCTAAAGTGAAGGGTGAAGGGTGAACCTTCTGTGTGAGGTTGCAGTTTGCAGAGTCGGAGTGAGAAGCTACTCACTGATGGCTGTGCCAACTCAATGCCTACTGCAAAGTGTTATTTATCAGTTCCACTACTCAAGAGCCTAATTTTTCATCACCACAACACTTAGGCTTGTGCGTTCTGGGCTTAGAGATGACGGAGAAAAGCTGGACGATGGTCTGGTTTCAGCAGGTTGATGTGCCAGAGCCGCATGGTCAGCTCCAAGAAGCCCATGGCAACCTCAACAGCCTGGCACCATCTAACCTGCAAGGACTCCTTGTCTCCTTGCTGCTTTGCCTTGGGAATTTGACTAAGAAGCCTCCTGGCATGAAAACACCTGGTGCAAGTGTGGAGCAGCCCATGGGCATGAGCCCTTCCCTGCCCAGCTGGGGAAGGGAGGGGTGGCCCAGCTGGGTAAAACCCCTCTCCCCACCCAGCGCAGCCTCTGCCCTGGGCTGTTGGTGAGACGCCGCTGTGGGCAGCACTTTCTGGACAGATGGAATCCAGACACTGGCCCTGGCACCAGGGAAAGGAGCCCCACAAAGGCAGAGCCACCAGCTGTGCCGGAGCCCTTGCAGGGCCGGCGCTGCAGCCCCAGCTCTGATCAACCACAGCCCTCGCCTACTGCTGGTCCCAGCCCTGCCAAAGCACCTGCACCATTCTTATTTTATTAGTGGAATAAATTGCCACTTAAAATATCCATTCTCCATAAGGCCTGGCCCCATTTAAAGCAGCTTTAGCTGAATACTTGCCCTTAAAAAAAAATCCCCTTTCCCGTCTCCCTGTTGAATAAACCCATTATGAATATTCCTCATAGGTATCCCTGCTGCTGTTTTCCTTAGGGTTTTTTCCCCTCTCCCCTTTCCTCTTTACCTTTGGCCCATGACAAGCACATCACCATTAATGATAAGGACATCTCATTTCTTGTCACCAGTTTCCCATTGCTCGTACCTTTGGGGTGTCCTGGGGTGGCCACCCCACCGTCAAAGTCACAGAGGCAGTGCAGGGTTTTATTGCTCATTTCATGGTGTTTAATGGGCTGGGTTTTTTTACAGTCATAACTCCTGGAGCCCAGTAACGATGCTGAGGGTCTCAGCTCTCACCCCGTTGGTCAAAAAAATGTAATTTCTTTTTTTTTTCAAGAGAAAAGCTTGAAGCTGTGATGCTTCAAGGCTCAACATCCAAAAAGGGAATGAAACCAGTCTTAGGGTTTTGGGGAGTCTGACTCATGATTTTTGAATGCCTGTGGTTGGCAATGCTGCATAGCTGATGGCCCTCAGCACAATACTGCTCAACTTCCATGCGAGACACATTCCAGTCAAAGAAAAGCCTTTGTACTTTTTTTTTTCTTAAATCTTTGCATAGCTAAAATTTTGAACCAAGCGTGACTCGTCTGGAAGCTCCTCCAGGTTCTTGTAGGAATGTGTAATCTTTGGGGACAGGTAAAATAAAGTCTGCCCAGAAAAGGGGAGGCTTTTTATGCCATTGTAACTCTACAGCCATGACCATACCTGGGGTCACTGTGGTCACTTATGGCTTTCAAACTGCCCAGAGGTATTTTTAATAGGAATCTGATGGCGAGAGCAGCTTGGTGGCTTTGGCTTGTTCAATTTGACTCAATATTCTGCAAACCTCCGTGGATGAAACCCTCATGCCAACGTGGCATAAATCATCTCCATCCACATTGCATGGAGGCACACAGAGAAGGACTTTCTTGCCCAACACTGCGCCGCAGGTCACTCAACAAGGGGCCAGGACTGTCTCTAAAGGACAGTTCTTTTGGTCTCCTCTTGCTTGTTTTACTTACCCGGTGGCAGGGCACAGCCACAGCTCTTGAGAGGAAGGTAGGGCTGGTTGCCAGGGGCTTTTTGGGGGGCTTTGCAGCATTTTGATCCCGCTGGTGATGTTCCGGCCATGCAGGGACCTCACCCACTCTGAATCTGCCCATGCCACACCAGTCTGGACTGGAAATAACTGGCGTAGCTTTGCAGAAGTGTCGAACAAACGGGTCACTTTTGCAGTCAGACTTAAAAAGGAAGAAAACCAATTAGTCCTCTCATCCCTGAAAGAAGACAAAGCTGCTGGGGGGATCGTGGGCCAACAGACTTCAGACCACACTTCTGCTCCTCCTCCAGCCTGGCTCTCCTGGATCTGGGCAGGCGTTCAGGAGGAGCTGGCTGTGGGAGAGCCATCCTGTCTGCCATGCCAGCACAAAGGCTGAGCCAGGAAGGCGTAATTTTGCTGGGAAAGTGGTGTTGGAACTCCACAGCCCATGGCCAGGCCATGGTTCTGGCTCACCCAGAGCAGGTCCTGTGGTACATCATTCATGGAGGGTCTGCCCCAGAGCTGTGCTGGGGGCTCTGTGGAGCTGGATGTCAGCTCTGGTGGGCCTGAGGGCTGGGACTTGGAGGATGAGAAGGTGTCCTGCCATGGCAAGCACAGCAAGACAGTCCACATCTTGTGTCTGGATTGGAGTTTCCCAACACACTGCTCCAGGTCAAGGATGGAGGTCCCTCTGCTTCACGAATCTGCCCCAGCAGAGGGATTCCCCCAGCTCTCCCTGGGCAATAGAGGGCCTGGTCCTGCAGGACACAGAGTGTCTCCTCCTGGCTGAGCACCCCCAGCTCCTGCCAGTGCCCAGCCCAGCCCTCCATTGAACTCATTTCAGCCAAGGAAACTCCTTTCCCTTGCAGGCACTTCTCTGGCCAAACCAGCAGCCGCTCGCCGGCGACTCTCCCCCGACTGGAGATTATTTTGGAGTGTCTGCGGCTCAGTTTTTTTGTGCTCTGAGTTCTGCATGGCCCCAGTTGGGGATGGAAAGCCTGGCAGCTGCCTGCAGTGTGGCTGTTCTGTGTCCCACAGGGTGGCTGTCAGGGCAGGAGCCCACCGTCCCCGTGCCACTGTGGGGCCAGGGAGCTCCAAACCTCCTCGGGTGGTGCCAGGAGGAGAATGCACAGCCCCAGGATCTCTGGGCTGCCGTGCTGAAGGGCAGGATGCACGGAGCAGGGCTGGATAAAGGACCCCCATCCAAATTCTCTATTTCCCTGGGAAAGTCCAATACGAGCCCTCAGCGACCGTCCCGGGTGGGAAAGCCTCTCTCACTGTCCATGCAGGTGCATCTTGTCTCAATTTGCTCCAAGCCCAAAAGCAGTAAATAACATCTGCAAACCATTTCTAACGCTTCTGCCAAAAACTGGGAGATAAACCTGGCCGTCGTCTGGGCCGTCGGTGATGAATGCCGTACCTGCCGGCGGCCCCGGGCTTTTGGGGGGCAGCGCTGGCCCCGGGGGCGGCAGGAGTCGAAGCTGGGGGGTTTGGCTGGTGTGTTTTGGATCTGCTTCCGATGTGTTTTGTTTTCGGGGCTGTCTCTGCTCCCATCGAGGCGATGGCATCGCTCCTGCCGATCTCCCGGGGCAGGGCCGGGGCTGCGTAAGCCGCGCTGCCGCGGCCAGGGATAACACCGTGTGATTTATGGGAGCAATCAGTTGCTACCAGGAGCTGGTTAGGAATTTTCCGATGAAATGGGGATTGCGTCAGAAAGCGCTGAGTCATCTCAACTGTTTCATAAAAAAAAACACAAAAGATATATATATATATATATATATATATAAAAAAAAGATCCTTTGGCTTTGATGAACTTTTGGTGAAGCACAGACTGGATGTGTCTCGCCTGCTGACGGCTACCCCAGCCCTTGCCTCTGGAACGTGCTTCCCACTCTCCTGCATTCCTCCCCCTGGTGCTTCCCAGCCTGGGGCATCCCTGCAGCAGAACGGGGACCCCCAGGGATGGGGTCTCCTGGGGTCCCACCTCCTGCCAAACCCCCGGACTGGGGGGATGCCGGGGCCCACATGGACCCAGGCTGCTCTGGAGTTTTCAATGGGAAATAATTCGATGCTTTTAAAACCTCTCGTGTTCAGACTTTTCCCTCCTGGTTGTTCCAAAACGGAAAGGGTTTTCTCCTGCTTGTCTCGGGCTGGGATATTTTGAAATGCAGAAGTTGGGTGAACTCAAGTGCTAAATTTTCCCAGTGTCCTGGTCACAGCCAAACGATGGAAAATTGAAAGTTGCAAATCAACCTGGCTGGGTAAATTAGAACAGGCTGGCAGACATTTAGCCAAACAGAAAAGGAGACTTCATTTCCCATGTAAATTTTTTGGGATGGATTCTCTGTCATACAGACATCCCTGGGAGGACTGAGTCCAAATTAACAACACCGTGGACCCACAGTGATTCCTGCAGGGTGCTGGGAGCTTTGTGGGGATCTGTGCCCCATGGTGAGGGGATAGTCACCTCAAAGCCCTGTAGATAGGCACTCCTGGCCTGTGGCAAGTGGGGTCAGGGCTGAACATTGTCACCAAGGTCCAAGAGCAACCAGTGGAATAATCTCCAGCGATGGCCTTGGGTGCAGACCAGCACCAGGGTGCAGTGTCACGCTGGGAGCACTGGTATAGAGGGCAAGGAGGAAAGGCTTGAACTGGAGCATCGCTGGTGGGATGAAGGGATCATTCAGGTGGGCTGCTCAGAGCTGCTGGTGTGTCACCACTGCCTGTGCAGGGGGGACATGCTGAGGAACGCATCCAGATGTGTGTCACCATATAGGTGAGATGTCTCACAGAGAACAGACTCAATATATCATATATAGGTTACATAAACTGTGCAACTGTGGCCTTCTTTACCCACAGGCTTTTCTGTCTCTCTCACACACACGGATCAGATAAAACCCGTGCATGGCTGTCACTGAGCCAGGGGGTCTGTTCTCATCCCAAATGGCTCTTCACATGCCCCAAGCCAATTTTCTGAGCCCATTTTTTGTGTGGCAAAAAACTGTTTCAAGCAGCACGACTGCCTCAGAAAACAACACCAAAAAGAGCAGAACCTCTAAGATTTGGTTTATTTTTCAGCAGAAAGTAAAATTAGAAGGCTGGCAGATCGTATCCAGCCATCCCCTGCTCTGCCCTCCAAGAGGCAGGATGTGGCCAAACGGTGCCCACCAAGGTTCCAGGAGTGGTTTGGCCGGCGGTGCAGGGATGGATGTGGGGCTGGGGGGAGCAGGTGACGTTCTCCCACCCGAGGAGAGGGGACCAGCATCCTCCTGGGAGATGCCCGGGAAGGGGGGGAAGCAGAGCATTCTCCTGCGGGTCTCCAAGTAGAGGGAGTGCAGCATCCTTCCGGTCGGTGTCCCGGGAAGGGGGAAACCGGAGCATCCTCTGGGGGTCCCCAAGGAGGGGACGCAGCATCCCCCCGGTGAGTGCCCCGGGAAAGGGGAAGCGGAGCATCCTCCGGGGATCCCCAAGGGAGCGCAGCATCCTCCCAGTGAGTGCCCCGGGAAGGGGGGAGCGCAGCATCCTCCCGGTGAGTGCCCCGGGAAGGGGGGAGTGCAGCATCCTCCCGGGGGTCCCCAAGGAGGGGGAGCGCAGCATCCTCCCGGTGAGTGCCCCGGGAAGGGGGAAGCGGAGCATCCTCCGGGGATCCCCAAGGGAGCGCAGCATCCTCCCAGTGAGTGCCCCGGGAAGGGGGGAGCGCAGCATCCTCCCGGTGAGTGCCCCGGGAAGGGGGGAG
>VWZG01012370.1:1363423-1413126 GCA_013396735.1 Grallaria varia | reverse complement strand
GCCCCCCCGGTCTCGCCGCAGGAAACCGGCTGGCGGCCGCGGGCCGGCGCCGGGGGAGGCGAGGGGTTAACCGGGGTGGGGGCATCCCGGGCCGAGAGGTGTGAATTCNCTCCTCGCTGGAAGCCCCGGCGCTTTTGGCTGCCCTTTGAAGTCGGGAGAGGGAGAAGAAGGGAGGGAGCGTCTGGGGCCGCCACTGCTCCGCTCCGCTCCGCTCCCGCCCGGCCCCGGAGCATCGTCCCGCCCGGCCCCGCCATCGCCAGGTACGGCCCGTCCCGTCCCGTCCCATCTCGGCTCCGCGGGGGTCGCGCCCCACCGGACCCTTCCCCGCTGCCCGCGCCGCATCCTGGTCCTGCATCACCTCCTGCATCCCGGTCCTGCATCACCTCCCCGCATCCCGGTCCTCCATCACCTCCCGCATCCCGGTCCTGCATCCCCGCCCCGCATCGCCGTCCCGCGCTCCTCCGGTACCGGCGATGCTGCTCGGCGACATCCCTCCCTCCTTGCCTCCTTCCCTCCCTCCGTTCCTTAATTTTTCCTCTATTTAACCACGCAGCCCCGACCGCCTGTAGGATAAACTCGGAGCGCGCTCCGGTATTGGCTTCGAGTCAGGAGTGTCTGGGAGCCTTAATGAGAACCAAGTGTAAGGCAAGTCTCAGCCACCTGTCCCCGGCATCCCCGGCCAAGCGCTCCGGGCTCCCATTAATCAGTGGCTCTGCCTCTTGGAAAGGCTCCTTTGCGTGCTGTAACTCTCCCCTCGGGCAATCGCAGAGCGGATCTGGGGACCTGGAAGCCCTCTGGTAATTATTCTAAGCCAGATGCCAAAGCAGTGCTGGTATTGCCGGCAATTCTGCATTTTCCAAAACGTCTACACAAAACCTTTGCAAGGAGAGAGAAAAAAAAAAAAGAAGAAAAAAAAAAGAAAAAGAGAAGGTCTTTATGTTGCGGGTCTGCAGTCCTGCCCTCTCTCCCCAGGAGCAGCACCTCTCTCACCCCCCTGCTTCCCAAAGACACCATCTAGCTGCTTTTTAAGGGAAATTAGTTAGGGGAGGATATTTTTCCCTTTCTTTTCCTTACAGACATGAGCTGCTTTGATTGCCTGGAAACACGATTTCCTGAAACCTGCTCCTTTCTGGCTCTTGCAGTGAGGTTCACAATAAAACGTATTGTGGTTTTGAGCTGGGTTTTATTTAAGAAAATGCCATTCTGGGTTACTCTCTTTCATGAGGCAGACGGAGAAAGAGATGAAAGGCTGACATTTGGGATACTTCATTTCTGCTCTATAATTGTGGGGCATTTCTTTTCTATAAGAACAGGCTCCTTCCCTGGGAATCGATGGGAATTAGAGTGGAACAAATGAAAAAAAGGAGAAATAATGGCTGTTAATTGCATTTTTTTTTGTTTATGAAGCGTTTCATCTAATTCTTCCAGGAGCGGTTCTGTAAATGAGGGCATTTAAATGCACTGCTTTTATAGATCCAGGGACACTTCTAGTTACTTGCTGTGCGTTTGCTTTGGCGTCAGTCGTGCTCTCTTTCAAGACAGACTTGGAGCAGTGTCAGGTGCAGCCACTGGAAACCAGTGCAAAGCTGTGGTTTGACAGATAACAACCGAGCTGGGAAGTGAACCTGTGCCGTGTTAATGCTTCCACCAATTAACTGTAACTTCAGGCTCAAGCGCTTGCACTCACTGGAGGTCGGCGTCGCTTGGCCAAAAGGGAATGCTGGAAGAGACGGGTGCTGTGGAACCCAGGCAGCAAAGCAGCCCCTGCTGCTGCTGGTGGGGCTGGGGGGGATTTTTGCCCAGTGAGGTGTATTTGCTTGCTTTCCAGGATGAAGGTATCTAAGTGGAGGTGGAGCAGCATCTCCACCAGCGCGCGATCGCAGCTGAAGGGCACCCTGGCCCTCCTTCTTGTGGGCAACATTGTCTTTGTGATAGCTCAGGTAAGAGCATCACCTTGCTGGGGGGAAGTCCATGGGTTTTAAAATGCTGCAGTGTCTGGGATAGGAAGCCCCGGGGGCTTTTGCTCTGGGCATGCATCAGGTCTCCAGAAAGTGGGAGGACTTGGTTTAGCTCCTCTACTTGGGCTTATAAATTGTACCTTACCAGATACAATTATTAGGTTGTGTTTTCATGGCTAACAGTACTCACGGATCATTTCAAGGGCTCTGAAAGGCCAAGCCCTGCTCGAGGGTGAGCATCACTCAGTCTTTGCAGTGGCTGGGGCTTTTCTTTTACCTTGCATGGAATAATTTTAGCCCTTTTCCAGTAAACACAGAAATAATAGCACTCCCCTACCCAGCAGGTGATTCTGGATGAGAAATTACTTTGTTTCCCCTACAATAAGGGTTGTAGATGCATCTTTTTTGGCCTCTGCATGGTCACACCAGGGGGTGGGACGTGGGGGTGTCAGGGACCCTCCTGAAGTGGCAAACCTGTCCTTGTAAAGAGAGAACACAGGCTCCTCCAGCCTGCTGGCACCCAGTGGTACCCACTAACACATTCTTCTGCTGCAGAGAAGTTTTGCAAGGGTTTGCTGAAACTTTCAGTGAAGGTTTTGGTTGCAACCAGCTTTTCAGCTCCCTGAATTCTCTGTTGAATGAGAGTCAGCGAGCACCAAAAAGTCTCGGAGCACTTGGGGTTTTTTGGGAACTCAGTTTTGCCAACTGAGCGAAACAATGAGCATTTCCTTTCCTGTGGAATCCCAAATATTGCCTTTTCATTCCAATTTGTAATGAAAACACAATTGGAAAAATGCAAGACTTCTTGCAAGACGGAAACCTCCGACCTGACCTCAGCTGGAGAAGGCAGTGCCCTGATGTTGAGGGGCAGGTCAGGAGGGGATTGCCCTCCGTCCCCGTGCCCAGGCTCTGCAGGTTGGGCACTGACTTCTCCTTCTTTTCCCCACCCTGCTCCAAGCAGGATCTGACACAGACCTCCAACAGCCTGGAGGAAGGGGCAGACGTCACCGCATACTGGTGGGGCGAGTGGACCAAGTGGACAGCGTGCACCAGGACCTGTGGGGGAGGCGTCAAATCCCAGGAGAGGCACTGCCTGCGGCAGAGGTACGGTGTCTCCTGGGCTGGGAGGGACACCTGGCCCGAGAGGCCATCGCTCAGGACACGAGCTCTGATGGAAAGGCATCTGACAAGCCCTGCTTGGGCTGAAGGGATGTCCCTGAGGATGCTGTGCCCTGGGCGTCCCTGCCAAGCTACTCCTGCACTGGCCCTGCAGTTTCTCCAGCAGGGGTTAGTGCAGAAGGGCAGCAGGCACAATGTGAGCCCGTTCTCGAGGCTTCTGGGCACAGCAGTGCCCTGTGGTGCAGGGCTGGTTGGTGACCCGCTGATCCCAATTGCTCTGAGTGTGGCTCTGCCCTGTCCAGGCTGTGTGGGTGCCACAAAGCACTTTGTAAACTTTGTCCCCAGGTTCTCATCCCCATTATACCATCTAGAATAGTTGATACTTCAGATGACAAAGCCAAGAGACCTTTGCCACAAACTCCTGTGATAGATCCCTGTGTCCTCTACTACATGGGGGCTGATCTCATGGAGGGAAGGGGCAAATATATCTAAAAGCAGGAAAATTGTTTCTGATCCTTGTCTAACCATCATTTCTTTATTCAGAAGAAAGTCAGTGAGCGGGCTGGCTAATAAAACTTGCACTGGGACATCCAAAAGATACCAACTCTGCAAAGTACAAGTAAGGATATCCTTTGTCTTGTCGGGAACACTTGATGTAGAAAGTCACGTATGGCGTTTCTGGATCCCATGGAGAGGGAACAGCATTTGTCCTGTGGCTGTCTCCCTGTTGCCCCTCCAAGCAACTGGGAGCCCCTTCCTTTAATGCCCATCACCTTTATGTCAGGGTTTTGGGCCGTTTGCCTGTGCTGGGGGCCATAAAGCCCCAGCACGGATGGTTCTTGCAGCAATTCCCAGGGGGTTCCCCCTTGCTGTTCCTGTAGTGGGAGGAGAAGGAGGAGGAGGAGGAGGAGGAAGATGTGGCCCTAGATGGGGAAGGTGATGGAAACACTCCTTGCGGCTGGTTGTGATGTGTCAGAAACCTTTCCTGCACTTTGTTTCCATCAGGATGTTAATGTATCCTATTCTAGGAGTGCCCTGCGAACGGAAGGAGCTTTCGAGAGGAGCAGTGTTCATCATTTAACTCCCATGTGTATAACGGCAAAACATATCAATGGAAACCTTTATATCCTGGTAACAAGACATTCTTTGTGTGTTTTACAATGCTCAGCCAAATATTTTGATAGTTATGATGCTACAGCCTGCAGGAAGGCCCCTCCTCTGCTGTTTTAGTGATTTTTCAGAAGCACAATCAACTGTCTCCCGAGTTCAAAGGCATGTTTGGCAGTTGCAGGGTAGCTTAAAAATGAAATAATAACATGGATTTGCAGCTGCAGCCTGTGTTGGTCTCAGGCCCTGGGGACTGAGAGGCTGGAGGAGGATGTGAGAGCACGGGGTGATGGGCTGCGCTGGCAGGGGCAGTCAGGCTCACCCAGACAAGTGTCCTTTGAGCCGGGGCCATGCGGGCTGGGCTGTGTTTCGGTGACATTTGTTGCTCCCATGCCCTCTGTGTGCTCTGTCAAACGTCACCAAGATCCAATCAATCTGCTTGGTCACCCAAGGTGAGCGGCACAGAACTACTGCAGCAACAACCTGAGAGTCAGAGGCTGAGATTTTATTTAAGTTTATTTAAGTTTATAACAGTTCCTGCTGTTTTTGAATCTCTCTTTATGTCCTTTCCCCCTAGATGACTATGTTCACATTTCTAGCAAGCCCTGTGACCTTCATTGCACCACCGTGGATGGGCAGAGGCAGTTGATGGTTCAGGCTCGGGATGGCACATCCTGCAAATACACTGATTTCCGAGGGGTTTGCGTGTCTGGAAAATGTGAGGTTGTTAAACATTATAGCAAAAATATTGTTAGTAGCATTCAGAAAATTGCAATGGGTGCGCCGTTTGCCTGACCCTCAATGCTCTGTTTGTGCATTTTTTAGCCCATTGGCTGTGATGGCATTCTCTTTTCCACCCACACCTTGGATAAATGTGGAGTTTGCCAAGGGGATGGGAGCAGCTGCACCCACGTAACCGGCAGTTACCGGAAAGGAAATTCTCATCTTGGTAAGGCCTTGGGGACCGTGGGCTTTATTTGTATCAGAGGGCTGGTCTTAAAAAATGTACTTATTTTTTTTTTGGTAAATGGCTTTCAGCCCTTACCAACTGCCCAGCTTCACTTTTTCCCATGTGTTCTGTGGGTGTTACTGACACTTGTAAGTTTGGGTAGAGAAAACGTTCTTTAAAAAAACCAAACAGGAAATGTACATGGTGGTTGTCAGAAACCAGAAGTCTGTGATGCTGATTGGTGCAAAAAGGTTATGCAAGAGGCTGGTGTCTATTTTAGTCTTTTTTTCAGTCTTCTAGCCAAACCCAGGACACTCATGACCCAGTAAGACTGGAAATAAGTGATTTGTAATAACAGGAAGCGAAGATATTTTGAAATATATTTCAAAAATTAGTGTGATGTAAAGCAGCAGAACCTACTTGTCCTAAATATAACAGTCTGACTCAGGAATTATGATTAACGCTCTCTGAAGATCAGTTTGAGATGCACCAAGCTGCAGGAACTTCAGTGGCTCCAGGAGGACTTGTCCCATCCCACCTCTTGTCTAGTGCTAAGCAAAGGGGAGTCAGAGGAGAAACCAGTTTTATTTTCCTGCTGGTGTTTTGGGAAGACTGGCTAACACAGGGATGGATACTGAATCATGGGGCAGCTTCTCTAGTTGATAAAGCTGCCTTCAGATATGTTTTCTTACACCAGTTTCGACATCTGTGCATGTAAGGATTGCATGCTTTCCCCCCTTTGGATGTGTTTTTCCACCGTAAGCCAGGATGAATAGTTCACACACTTTTCTATTATCGATAAAGTCATTTTTGCAGCTTCACACCTACCAACATTAGGGGCTTTTTTTAAGATCCATAACACCTCAAAAATAATTTTGGGCCCAGGGCCAGCGCGTTTGCTGTATTACAGTGCTGACTGTGGAGCGTTTCATTCAGATTATTTGTTACAAAGATCCTTTCATTAATGTGTAGTTTCCCGTAGGCTACTCTCTGGTAACGCACATTCCCGCCGGGGCGAGGGATATCCAGATAGTGGAACGGAAAAAGTCTGCAGATGTTCTGGGTGTGTATAACCTCTTGGTACTTCCCTAGGATGCATGCCTATGCTGGATAATGCTTTTTCCAATGCGAAGCTGAAAGCAGTTTTGTCATCCTGGAATATCCTGAGTTGGACGGGACCCACAAGGATCATCGAGTCTATTTATTGCAGGCATGAGCTAAACCCGCAGTCAATGTAAATCCAGCCGTGTTGTCTAAGCCAGTGTGTTGCTCCTCTCTGCAGTCTGAGTGCCTGGGCCGTGTTTATCAACATTTTGATTGCTTTAGTGCAGAAACTATGGTCAATATTATTGTGACTTCAGTGCTGTTGACAAACACTCCCATGCTGGATCACACAAGGCCGGGTGATGTCACCTCTCTTGTGATCCCCTTGATGTTCTCCCACTTGGGGGATGTGCAATGGCCACATGAGAACAGCACCAAGGGGCTGTGACCTACGTGTTGCCTCACTGAACTGTTGGTGGCCACACCACCCATCTCCTGGGGGAGGTGGCAAAGCTGCTCAGGAGCACTGTGGAAAGAGCTGGACTTGCCCAAGAGAAGCACGTTTTGCTGCTGTCATGCTCTGCTGCCTCAGAGGCTCATGGCCATGTGCAGGAAGGGGGATGCCCCATCCCTGGGAGTGTTCAAGGCCAGGTTGGACGGGGCTTGGAGAAACCTGGGCTTGTGGAAGGTGCCCGTGGTTGGAATGAGGTGGTCTGTCAGGTCCCTTCAAACCCAAAACATTCCAGGATGATTCTATGAGTGAAGAAGGCTTGATTTAGTTACCAGTTCCTGGGCTAGCTCTGGGTGACCTGTCTTGGGCCACTGCTGGTTCAGGTGGCACCAGTTCAGGGCTCTCATGGAGGCAGCTCCTGCCCTTGGCCATCTGACAGTCTGCTCACTGTCTGCAGAGCTGGGGCTGTTGAATGTTCATGCAGTGCTGGTGCCAAAAGAGTCAGAGGAGCTGTGGGTGAGGGAAAGCCACGGCCCCAGGAGCTTGCAGTGTACAGGGACACAGGTCCCAAAACTCTGGGCAGGTACTCGCATGATTTGTGTTGGAGATAAGTGACCAATGCATTGTACTGTAGGAGAATTGTTTGGTTTATTACTGGGACACTCTGATTTTATCCCCTGAATGAACAAGGGGATTATCACACACCTTTGCTCTTGCATGCGACGGCCCTGACTTGTCTCTCTCGTTTGAAGCCGTGGCTGATGAAGCTGGGTACTATTTCTTCAACGGGAACTATAAAGTTGACAGTCCAAAGAACTTCAACATTGCAGGCACAGTGTTCAAGTACCGCCGGCCCATGGATGTGTACGAGACTGGCATCGAGTACATTGTTGCCCAAGGACCAACAAATCAAGGGCTGAATATTATGGTGAGCTCTGACTTTTCAGGTTCCCAAGGCTGGGGGTGACGGGGAAGAGAAAATCTACACTGGACTGAGGGATGGGTGGGCAAGGTGGCAGAGTCCTGCCATGGTTTCCCATGGGCAGCTCGAGCAGGGGAGTGGGAGCAGTGGCTGTGCCCAACACCTTGCACAAACCTCTTTTGTTTGTGTTGGTGCCCTCGGATGCAGGCAGGGCTGCGAGTAATGAATGTGGGCTTGGTAACTCCTCTCTGCAGGGAGAAGATGCCTCAGGCTCTGCAGGGGGATTTCTCTTCTACTCCGTGGCATTTTTATCCAAGTTACCTGGCAGGAGAAGTGAAAATATAGAAGTTGGGCCAGAAAGCTTAGACAAGTGCATCAGACTTAAACCCCAGTTCTTTCTTGAAAACAAACCATGTAAAACCAGGCATTTGGAGAAAAGTCCCTTAATTTTCTCCTGGGCTGGCAGCCAGAGCCCAGCTCCTGACATCTCCCATGTAGCCCCAGGCTCCTCTGGAAGGGGAAGGGATCGTTTCTTGGGTGCTTATAAAACATCGGACCAGTAAGAGGTTGTAGTGCCTCAGGTGGGAATCCCCAGCCCTACTCAGGATATAATAACTGCAGGGGGGGTGCTCTTTATGAAACCAAAAAGAAAAAAAATGTTTTGCCTTTTTGGTCAGTAACTTCTGAGGTGGGTCTCCCAAGTCTCTGGTCACTCAGTGGCTCCCAGTCCCTGAGTTGGGACTAACTTCCATGGCCAAAGAACCCTTGAAAAATTGTGGTGGGCTCCAGCTGGCAGAAGTTGGCAAAATGAAGGAAAGCAGATTGGAAATAGCAAAACAGGTGCTCACCAACTGTCAAGTCCAAGATGAATCACAAGCTTTGTGTGCCATACATTCACCGCATCTGCTAATCACTTAATTTGTTTGTTAGGTCTGGAATCAAAATGGCAAGAACCCATCCATCACATTTGAATACACTCTCCTGAGGAAGCCACACTCAAAAAATCTGCAGCCCATCTACTACACCTTCTCTGAGTCAGAGAGTGAAGAAAGCAGGGAGTTCGACGGAGATGTGCCATTGGGTTTTATCCAGCACAATGCAACGTATTTTGGGAAAATCTCCAGGGAAAGGGTAGACTTGGAGAACCAGGTGTTTGGAAGGCAGGACACGGAGGAAGATTTAAACTTGAGCAAAGGTCAGGAAACCAATGAGGTCTATGAAAGAGCAGAAACAATTGACTGTGAGCCAAAACTGAAGGGCAAACAACCCCAAGGTAAGGAGGAGACTTGGGCCTCACTGTTCTGCCTCTCAGAGCTCTTGTTGAGAAACGCTCTGTTTCTACCTCTGATGATTCTGTTGGTTTGTGTTTTGGAAACCTCGGAAAGTTCTTTAAAACATCTCTGCTCATAAATCCTCCTTGCCCTTCAGGTTCTGGTTTCTGGTGGGGGTTGGAGGGTGGACAGTGGGTAAAATCTCCCTGCTGGTGCCCTGCTGTGCTTTGCCTCATGCCAAGGACAGGGGGGAGCCCTGGGTACACCAAACTCCCTGTCACAATATTTTCTGTCACCTCCTACCCCTTCAGAGCCCCCAGCAGCCTCCTTCCCACTCAAGTCCCATGGACATCCCACCCCCAAGCTGCCTTGAGTGCTTTCCCAGCATGGCTGCATGTGCTCTGGGGCCAGGAGGGCGCCTTCCTTTCCGACCTCTGCTATTGCTTGGGGCAGTGCTGGCGGGTGCTGAGCTCTCCTCTGGCCACACTACAAAGGGAATAAGACCCATAAAGCTGCACACCCTTCCCAAAGGGTTACAATCCCATGAGATTCCCACTCCCTGAGAACCCAGCTCCTGCCTCTTGCCCCCCGGGTGGCTGCTCAGGCTCCGGCGTGTCCCCACTGCTCTGGGCTGCTTCCCCCTCCCAGCCTCAATGCATTTTGTGGTTGTCACTGTTGTTTCCCCCCTGTTGGCTCCAATCTAGATTCAAACGTAACCAGGTCTACTTACCAGACAGACCATGACGACAGAGACTTCGACCCCAGCTTCACCTCCAGGGAGTTCCTCTTGGAGAACGCCATCACGGACAAGCTGCTGGACAAGACCTCGGACTCCAAGGAGCTGGTGCTCAACATGACCATGAACAGCATCTTTGCCCAGGGAGACCCGATCAACTCGGTGGGGTCGCACATTGACAGCCTCTACGTGGACTACGAGGACACTGATGGTGTTGTGACCTACTCCATTAACAGCACTTACATGGAGCTGAGCAATGGCAAAGCCACCAACTCTTCTGCAGAGACACCGTTTTCAAACGCCACAGTCACCATGAGCATCCCTCAAGGGAACAGAACCCACAAAGCAAGGTAGGAGGCATGTTAATTAAAGTAGATCCTGTTTAGTGCTGTGCTTGACTCATAATAGCCCTGTGCTTAATGCAGACCCCATTGCATGGTTTCTATCTGCTTTGGAAGCAGAAGGTAAGTGGGGGTAGGATGGTGTATGTGAAAGCTTTCTGTTGGGAGTTAATTTGGAAGGAAGGGCCTGAGGTTTGGGAGCAGAATGTCAAGGGAGTGTTTAAGCAAGAGGAAAACTCTTTGACCTCCTCAGTGGGCAGGTTGCTAAGTCCATGCTGATGTTCGTCAGCTCAGGCATCGCTCTCTGCTGTCACATCTTCTTATCAGAGCCATGGCCATAAAGTAGCCTCTTCCTTCTGCCTTCTCGTGACCTCCTGCTCCAATTCCCCAGCCCCTTCCTCCAAGTTCTGATGCAGCAGAAGTTGGTCCTGGTCCCTTTCTACCCATCCTGTTGCCTGCTACCTATGGTCCTCCTCCCACGTGACGGCAGGAACATGATTCCAGCAGCTCCCAGGCATGGCCCGGCCTGGGAGGTGTTGGAGAGGCAGAGCAGGACACCAGGAGCTCCACTGTAGGTCCTACAGGAACAGCCTGGGTTTGTTGCCTCAACAGCTGCAGCAGCAGCACAGGTAGTCACTGCTTGGACAGGAGCATCACAAGCTCTGCAGTAGCAGCTCATTGATTGACATTGGGAGCATCACTTCAGGATTCCTTTGATGGCTGATTTGAGTGGAAATGTTATAAAAACCCTGCACTGACAGCAGGATGTGGTTCTGGGTTTGGTGGGTCGTGGGCAGGGTGCTGGAGCACACGGCATGGGAAGAGCTTTGGGCCCAGGAGTTGTCCCATCTGAAGAAAGAGAGCTGGAGGGGACAGCCAGGAGCTGTGCTGGAGGAAATAGGGATGGGACATCAGGGAAAACCTCTTGTCCTGGTGTGGGACAGGGTGAGGGAACCCCAACCCTGGAGAAAGGCGAAGCCCTTGTGGGACCAGACTCTTACTGAGGTCAGCCTAGTTCTGGGCAGGAGATTGGACCTGAGACCTCCCAAATCCTTCCCAGGCTCCATCTGGGATGGATGGTGCCTTTTTGCTTGGTTTCATTCCCTATCAATGAAGGAGCAAGGGAAGACCAGCTCTTTGCAGCCAGTCTGTGCACATGGGACAGTGTTGGGTAGATGTGGGGGAGTTTCTTTCTTTCTGAACTGTTGTAGTTCTTAGTGTGGATGGAGTTATCCAGTTACAGGAGCACCTTGCACCAGTGTGGTGTTCCCTCTTTGGGAACAAGCCCCACAGAGTTGGGGATGGGTGGGTGGCTCTTGGGCCATGGTAGGGATGCTTTTCCTCTCCTGGAGCAGTTAAAAAACTGTGGTGTGCTGAGATAGATCCAGTCACCCTTCATCCTTCATCCCATGCTGTGGTGTGCAGCCAGGGCTGATCCTGCAACACAAGCCCCAAATTTCCCCCTCTGATTAGAAATAAAAACTGAAATAAATCAGAGAAATGTGAGCCCAGGGACTCTGGATGTTGATCTGTGGTGTCTGTGTGTATTTGTCAGGATTATTCCTCTACTTTGGGGACCGTTTTGGGAAAAGGGACGGCCCAGACTTCAAATAGGCATGAGGGACTGGTGCTAACTTTTGGTGCTGTTGGTGCTTGAAAAGCAGAGGAAAAGTGCAGGCAGGGAAGAAAATAGTTGACTTTGTTATTAGGCTCATAATGAAGAGGAAAAATAAAAACAAAAGAGAAAATCCATCCAGTTTTGGGGACAATGAGCTGCTGTTTGCATTTAGAAGGGAACAGAAGGGCAGTTTTGTCTTTGCTGTACGAGGTCAGGGCTGAACTGAGCCCTGTGCCCAAACGGCTCATTCCTCCGTCCCTGCCACCTCCTTATGCATAGAAGCTCTTTTTTAGGATCACATACATTAAAGGGACACTGTTGAAAGATTTTTTTTTTTTTGGGTCACAGGCGTAGGATAAAACATATCTTGAAGATTTTCTTCTCTTCAAGGGAGAAGAGTCCTGGTCACCGGATACCCTCGTGGTTCCATTGGTGCCCCAGTGCAGGGTATTGAGTGAAGGATCTGAGTAATACCCATTTTCCAGGCAAATTAAAGGACAAGAATGCAGATGTTGACTATGTTTTAATGGATCTTACTGACAACTGTCCTTCGTGAGCCCTCTCCTGGCTGGCTGGCAGCCGGTGGCACATGGCAGGGACCTGGGGCTGGGGTGGGTCCCCAGGCAGAGCTTCTGTGGCAGATAAAACACTATTTATAGCGAGCCGAGGCTGCTATTTTTCCACCATAAAAAAAACCCAGTCACATTCATTTCAGTTCCATCTCAAGAGCAGGAAGTGACCATTTGCCAAACTGACAGAGGCAAAATCAACAGGGAAAAATGAGATTGTTGTTGTTTTTAATCCTTCTTGAGGCTCAGTGCTGGCGGTGGAAGGAGGGTGGGTCCGAAAGGAAATGGCTGGATTCTCAACAGTGTCCTTTTAAAGGTTGATTTGATAGGCTGGACCTGAACTTCTTCTTACAAACAACTAAATAAGGCAATTTCAGAGCTTCTGCTGCCTAGAAATCATACGAGCTGCATATCTCGCCAGGCCAGAGACAACTGGATATCAGGATACAACCTTGTATGCTATTCCAGTGTAGCTGTTTCGAGGGTTTGAACCAAGGTATGAGAACAGAATTGAAGCCTTTTGTTGTAAAGGTGCAGTATCCCTGATGTGTTACACCCTCCCAGCACGGGGGACTCACTGAACGGGGACAAGCTGCTGTTCTTGGTTTGATAAATGCATTTTTTGTACACTAGGCTGACCCCGTTACTCCTTTCCCCATGGCATGTTGTGTTCGAGCACAGCGTGGATCTGAGAGATGCAAATTGCTTCCTCAAAATAAAACAAAATAAGCCAAAACAAAACAAGAGTGGCAAAGCAGCGGGCAGACAGGTGGGCTTTGAGAAACAAGCTCATAAACTCCTGTGCCACGTGCTGGCTTTGGGAAGGAGTGAGCTGTGGAGATCAGAGCAGCCAAAATCTCTGCTGCATTGGGCAGCACGAGTTGGTTTGCCCAGCCCTGGAGACACAGGGCAGGAGATACTGCACCTTTAGTCACTGTATGCTGAGGGCCAGCTGTATTTGAGCAGAAAATGCAAACTTTGTTAAATTCTGAACTGTTTCTACTTGTGGGTATTTTTATCCCATTCTCTCTATTTCTAGACAGTGGAAGCTCTGCCTCTAACCGGGCTGGGGATTCTACTTGGGGCTCAGGACAGGTATGTTGTGAAACAAAAACAAAACAAAAATAAAATTAAAAATTGATTCAAACGAACAAACCTCCCAAAAAAATCACAAAAACCAAACCCAACCAAGGCCAAACAAAGCACATCCCCTCCCAAACCCAAACCCAACCAAACTGCAGCCTGATGTGTGTGTCTGACATGGCCTGTCACCGCTCGCCTTGTAAATGCCTTTTTGTTTTGTTTTGTTCCTTTTTCTTTTTCTTTTCTTTTCTTTTTTTTTTTTTTTTTTTGTTTGCTTATCGCTAGAAACAGATTGAAGTTGTTAAGAAAGGGCCAAGGTGTGAGTGCTGCTGACATGTACAGGTGGAAGCTTTCCTCCCATGAACCCTGCAGCTCTACATGTACCACAGGTAGTTATAAGAAGCAGCCAAATTCTGCACAACCGCTGAAATCACCTGGTGTGTGAGTCACTTTTATGTCTGTTAGGGATGGGAAGGAGCTGGTGACGTGTAGGGGATCTCATGGTCTCTGGAGCTGGTTCAGCACGACCCCAGATCTGCTCTGCCCCGGGTGTGAAGGTGGGGAGAGGAGCTGGGGGCTGAGCGTGCAAAGCCCACCGACCTCTCGGGCGTGTGCAGGACCAGGAGCTGGTGCCCAGCGTGTCCATCATCCTGCAAAACACCTCCTTTTGGGGAGCTCTGAACTTTGCCTTTGCTTCCCCTTGCTTTGGGTCCCCGCTGGGGCTCGGCAGGACCCCCAAACCTGTGCTGAGTCCCCTTTCTCTTCCCCCTTCCTCCCCGCTTTCAAAGAGCTTTAAGGGGTTGGAAAAGCTCAGCTGCTTCCCCGCAGAGTGAAATTTTGAAGATTGTTCAGCTCTGGCAGGGAACACAATAGCATCTGGCTTTTTGATTGTGTTTTGTTTCTCCCACTCCTTCTACCCTGGAGCCTGATCTCGGCTGCGAGGGTGGAAATCTGGAGCGGTGACATGGATGCCAGGGATATCGACACGGAGCCTCTATTCTTTGTGCATAGATTTCCTCTTTTTTTTTGCATAAATTCCCCCTTTTTGCCCCCTGAAAAGCTTCAAAGCACCTGATCTCTCTGCTCCTCCAGCCCTTGGTTAGAGGGTCCTGGCCCCTGCCCATCCCTTGTGATGAAGCAGGAACAAGGGCTGTGCACTCGCCTGCACTCTCCCTGGAATAACCCAGATCCTCCAGTGCTTCTGGAACTGGAAAGAAGGGAAGAGGGGAGAGCGAGGAGTTTACAATCTAAGGGACATCTCTTCAAAGAGCAAATGCAAGAATTTTATATCTGAAGCATTTGTTCTTGTCCAGCAGACAGACATGTGCCCACAGCAGGAGCTTTGCAAGCTGTCCCTCTCCCAAGATCTTGTCACCCACACGTTCTGGAACATTTTTGACTTCTTTGAGCCCCTCTGAACAAATATCTCCCTTGACTGGGCCAGGCTGCTCTGCCCTGGTTTGCAGCAAGTCGAGAGAGGTTTTACTTAAATTTCTTAAATTTCTCCCTTCCCGTTGCCTTTTCTTAATGACATATCGCAGAGAAAGCAAGGCCATGTCAAGAGCCGTAGATCTTTTTTTAGTTTCATGTAAACCATATGTTCCCAAGAGCTGCAATTCTTGTTACCTGTAGCCAGAGCAGCCTCCTGGTCCCCAGCCAGGTCCCAGAATGGACTTCCCAACATTTACTCTGGCACGGGAGGTTGTGGGGGAAAAGGTCTCGGTCTGACGACACTGGCTGCCGCTGCTTTGGGTGGGGGAGCAGGAGGGGCAGGGGCTGCCTTGCCAAGCCTCCAGGAGCCCTGCCTTGGCCCAGAGCGCTGGATGTACCTGGGGAGCACCTGGGTGCAAAAGGGGTGTCATGCACAGAGACAGTGGGTGGATGGAGCGGGTTGGGGACATTTTTCTGACGCCTCCACCCACGAGCCTGGCTGGGTGGGAGCTGCCGTTGCCCTCAGTATTTCCTATAAAAATGCATTAGTCATATATTGGTTTTGGTGGCAAGCCCTGGCAGGGGTGGCCATGCCCACTTTGGAGCTGGCCAGACCCAACCCAACCACACTGCTCATATTGGCTGGGTGGCCACCACAATCCTCCCCTCCTGGCAGTGTCCATCCCGCGAGACAGAAAGCCCATCTTGCTGCTGGAGGAAGTTTGGAAAAATGCAGCTAAAAAAAAGAGAGAAATCATTTAAAAAAAAAAAAAGAAAAAAAAAAAGAAAGACTTTGGATGTCAAAATCACCAAGCATCCTGTTGTGTGTGTGTATTCTCTTTGAAACCAGGAGTGATGTCCACGTATGCGATGTGCGTTCGCTATGATGGGATCGAAGTGGATGACACGTACTGTGATGCCATGACCCGTCCTGAGCCCATCCACGAGTTCTGTGCTGGGAGAGAGTGCCAGCCAAGGTACCACCTCGACAGGGCGCCCCTGGGGGGCTCCACACTTCCTCTGCTTCCCGAGGTCTTTAGGGGAGGGGATCAGTGTGGATTTGTGGGAGGCAGCAGGGACATCCCATGACAACCCCATCCCTCCTCCCCCAGCTCCATCTGCCCAAATTGCACTGGGATGCAGCAAAACTTTCCTCTTGAGTGCTTCAGCTCGAGCTTCCAGGTTAAAGTTTCCATAAATCCTGGCAGAGTGTGCACCTGGGGCTCCCATCGAGTCCAGCTTCGAGCAGTGCAAACTGTGCCACAAATCCAGCTCTCTGGTCCCTTCAGCATCCTAAACATCACTGATGTTTGCTTGTGCTGTGACAAGAGCTGGTGAGGAAGGGAACCTGTGCTGCAAATCCTTTTGAAGGTTCACTTCGGATGTGGCTCTTTATTCCAAGAAGTGGCCACAGTCTGGAGCCAGGCTGTCTGGAGCCAGGCTGTCCAGCTCGGGACAGCTCCACTGCTGGTCTGGAGCACAAGGTGTGCTTCTTGGGAGGTTCTTGGGCAGGACAGCCCCGTGTCTGTCAGAGGAGGGGATTGTCCTGCTCTGCTCTGCGCTGGGGTGACCTCACTGGGAAGTTCTGGGTGCCACGATATAACAAAGTTAAAAAGCTATTAGAGAGCATCCAAAGGAGGGGTACAAAGGTCGTGAGAGGTCTAGAGGGGCCATATGAGGACCAGCTAAGGTCATTTGACTTGGAGGTTTTGAACAACACTCTCAGGCACATGGTGGGATTGTTGGGGTGTCTGTGGAGGGCCAGGGGTTGGACTGGATCCTAATGGGTTCCTTCCAGCTCAAGATATGCTATTCTCTGACTGTCACAGTGTCAGACTATGGACAGGGCAAAGGGAGGAGTGAAGCTGTGGGGTCTATGGCCTGGAATTGTGTCACCAGTGAACAGTGCAAAGTGAGAGTGCAGGGATGGCACTTGGCTCCTAGAGAGTGCTGGGAAGAATTGTGAAGGAGGACGAGGGAGGAAAACACATGGAGTATAAGATCTCCTTGAATCTCTCACATTAAGGCTGAGAGCCAGGGCAGGCTGCAACTGAGGCACGAAAAGGGTGGGCACGAAAAGGAATGGCGCTGCTTCTGGGAACACACGTGCCCTGTGGGCACCATGGGGACTGCAATCTCTATTTGCAATAACTCTAATTTTTTAGCACAAGCATTTGGGTTCTTTTTATGCTTGGATTTTCCCACTAGTCTTTTATAAAGCAAATCCTCCTTATGGTTGTGCTGTTCCACTTCCATGGGCTTGCACTGTAGGGGAGAAGAGCTGCTCTGTCATTTACCAGTGATTGCAGCTCGGCAAACTGGGGAGCACTGGGACCTCACATGGGTCAGCCAGCATGTTCCTTAGCACTCAGGCAGATGGGAGGCTGCTTGGGCTGGCAGCACTTTTCCAACAGAAAATTTCAATTTTGACAGATGTGCATGGGAAAGGCCTTGGTTTCATCTCCCTTGTGAATTTAAGTGACACCTCTAAATGTGTGACATCTCCCTACGGCTGCTTGTGGAGCCTGGAGCCCCCCATGGGGTGTGAGGCCTTGTGGCAGCGGGGGACAGGGCTCTTCTGCTTGGAGAGTGGCAGCAGTGAGAGCCACGGAGGCTGCACCAGGCAGTCCCACACCCACAGGAGCTGGGAATTCTGATCTGTTTAGATTTTTATACTTTTAGCTCATTCTTTAGTTCAGAATTGCTATAATGTTGCTGTACTGCAAAAAACTTGACTTTTTATGTCTTTTTCCTTGGTTTACAAGCTGCTCCTCTCTTGTCAGGACAGTGGTGGCAGAGGACAGCAGGAGACAGGCAGTGCTTGGAGCAGATCCCAGCTCTTCCAGCCTGTCACACGTGGTTAGCAGAGTCAGAGTGATGGTGGGACGTGAATGTTTGTCCCAATGGGGCTCGGGCAGCTTTGTGTGACATTATTGCTGGGATTTGCAGGGTGATGGATGGTCGTGTCCTCTGCGGACTTTAGCTGAGCAGGCAAAAAAGAGAGGTCAAACACGGGCAAAGAGCATGACGGAGAAATGCGCTGGCACAGCCGGGGTCGCAGTGGGGGGACATACAGCCCATGGTGACAAATGCTCACTTGTCACCGAGGACACTGGGCCAGGCTTTGCTGTGCCATCCTCCCCCTTGACGAGCTGGTTGTAGCTGTGGGAATGATCTGGGTGAAACTGCCATATGTTAATACTTCCCATCCCTTAGGAAAACCTCTCACAATCCTTGGGAAAACCTCTCACATCCCTTGGGAAAACCTCTCACAATCCCTTGGGAAAACCTCTCACATCCCTTGGAAAAACCTCTCACATCCCTTGGGAAAACCTCTCACATCCCTTGGAAAAACCTCTCACATCCCTTGGGAAAACCTCTCACAATCCTTTGGGAAAACCTCTCACAAACCCTTGGGAAAACCTCTCACAATCCTTTGGGAAAACCTCTCACAATCCTTTGGGAAAACCTCTCACATCCCTTGGGAAAACCTCTCACAGCTCATGAGAAAACCTCTCACAATCCCTTGGGAAAACCTCTCAAATCCCTTGGGAAAACCTCTCACAATCCCTTGGGAAAACCTCTCACATCCCTTGGAAAAATCTCTCACATCCCTTGGGAAAACCTCTCACAGCCCATGAGAAAACCTCTCACAATCCCTTGGGAAAACCTCTCACATCCCTTGGGAAAACCTCTTGCACGCTGCCAGCTCCTTCCTATGGCGCCCCCCTCCCTCCGGGCAGGGGCAGGCAGGGTTTTCCCGCGGGATGCTCTGGCGTGCCCGGCCCCATGGCCCCTCTCTTCCCTCTGCAGGTGGGAGACGAGCAGCTGGAGCGAGTGCTCCCGCACCTGCGGGGAGGGGTACCAGTTCCGCATCGTCCGCTGCTGGAAGATGATCTCGCCGGGGTTCGACAGCTCCGTGTACAGCGACCTCTGCGAGTCCGCCGACATCACCCGGCCGGACGAGCGCAAGGTCTGCAAGAACCCGGCCTGTGGGCCCCAGTGGGAGATGTCCGAGTGGTCCGAGGTAGGTCCCGGGGGCTGCTGGCCCGGCAGAGCTGAGGGTCAGCACGTGTGCCTGCTCTTCTCCGTTCCTTTTCCCATTTAAATTCATCCACAGCCGACGGACGCGCGGCCTCTCAGGACGCCGCCTGCAGTCACTGCTTGTGGATCAACGTGCATTTCTTTTCCCTAAAATGAAGCCCTGGCTCCCATCCAGGATGGGGAGGTCACTGCCATTGGTCACTCACGGGGTGCAGGACCCCACAGCTCAGATTCTCCCACCGTGACTTTCTTGGCAGCCTCTTCAATCCCAAGATGCCAGGGAGGAGGTCCCACCTCACACATGAATTAAATTCCTCTAAACTTCCCTTCCTCATCTCCAATTTCTCCGCAGCACTTTGAGAATGAAACCTTTTCCCAGCTGTGCCTTGAGCTGATCCCCAAAGCTGCTGAGATGCTCTGGGGAGGCACAGTGCTGTTCCTGTCCTACCTCACTGGTTTGCTCAGGAAAACTTGTGGAAAGGGTTTGTGCCCTGAATTCTTTCCCAGGCACAGACAGTGCTCCAGCACATCCCTTACAAACATAAACCCGTGGCAACAACCAAACCAGTGCTGCTTCCTCAGGGCGCCTCTTCCCAAATCAAGCACAGACCTTATTTAAGCAAGAGCAGACTGAGCTCTGAGCTGAGCTCTCCGTGGGTGCCAACCTGCCCCGTGGTTTACATCATGAGGAATGTGACTCTTCCTCCTGGGAAGCTCCCAAAACACTTCTTAGTCATAATTTAAATGTCTCTGCTCCTCTGCAAGCTGGTGTGCATATTTTCCCTGGAGTCGATGGAGGGGCTGGTGCATTCCCTGGTGGTGCAGGATGTTTTGACTTTCCCAGGTGGGTAGAGAGGAGCAACCTGTGCACGTGCTGGCATGGTTTGTCCGGCAGAGCAAATCCAGAGTGGCTTATTTTACAGAAATCTGTATCGTCCTCCAGCATGTGTCAGGGACAGATTGCTTGAGACAGTCCTGGAGTAGATTGCTCTTAGCCAGCAGCAAAGCTAATCTGCTTTGGATCCCATCTGAGCTGGGGTGCCAAGTTGGCTGGGGAAATAGGCATTAAAAAAAAAGCACATTTCAGGGCCCTGAGGATTAACATCTCGGTGTGGTGCGTCTGAGCACTGTGCTGTTGACACTTTCCCTTGCTTTACGCTATGCATGGAGCAAATGTGTGTATGTGAGACGGTAGTAACTCAAATCCAGTTCTAAATAATGTCACCGGGCTGCACGGTGCCAAATTTATCCACGGCATAAAAATCTCAGCCGTGCAGCTCGGGGGAAAACGTTCTCCAAAGAGGGGGAAAGGAGCTGGCTGTTCCTGGGAAGGAGGCGAGGGAGATGTCACCCTGTCTCTAAGTGACAGCTAAAACTGCTCAGCTCTGATCAGGCATTTCTGGAGCCTTGGGGGTTCCACCCTCTGGCCTCACCTGTCAGAGAGCACAGCACCTGGGCAGGACACAGCCCTCCTGCACCTCAACCTGACGGCTGAAGCTGTTGAGGGGGTTTGGGGGAAGAGCTGTCTGTGCATTTTCAATGTGTGCTTTTAGAGTTCCATGTTGAAGCGTGGAAAAAAACCCCACGCAAAACAAGCGGCTCCCGGGTCCCATCATGTCGGGAGCCCCGACTGACGCTGTTCCTGTCCCCTTCCCAGTGCTCAGCCCGGTGCGGAGAGCGGAGCGTGGTGACACGGGACATCCGCTGCTCGGAGGAGGAGAAGCTGTGCGATGCCAGCGCCCGGCCCCTGGCCGAGAAGAACTGCACGGGGCCACCCTGTGACCGCCAGTGGACTGTCTCCGACTGGGGACCGGTGAGACACTGGCATGGCCAACTGAGTGGCCGTCACAGCCCAGCACACTTTGCAGTCTGGTTTGTCTCTGGCACTGGGAGTTTTAGGATTGGGCTTATCCTCCCTCGCAGCTCCCAGCTCTGACGGACCTGCTGGCAGCCTGTGCTTGGATCCAACCTCCAAACAATTCCACTGTTTTGGCTCTCCCAGTCCCCGTGTCACCTCTGCCAGCACTGTCACCCTGGGTCACTGGTGGTGTTCCCGCATCCCAATGGATCCCCTGGATTCCCCCTAGGTCCTTCTCGAGGGTCCTGCCTTGCAGGGGACGTGGTGCGGGAGGGGTTAAACCCTGAGAGACCTGGCTGAGCGCCTTAGTGGGTGTCAAAATCCCCCTGTCTGTCTGCTGCACAGCATTCCTTGGCAATGCTGATGCTCCATGCCCAGAAAATGAACCTTTTCCTTTTTTAACTCCCATTTCCCTTTTTTTCCCCCTTATTTTCCCTTTTCCCTTTTTTCCCCTTTCCCTTTTTTCTTTCCTTCTTTTACCCTTTTCCCCATTTTCCTTCCCTCTTTCTTTTCCCCCTTCTTTTCTCCTTCTCTCTTTTCTTTTCCTTTCTCCCCCCTACACCTCTTTATCCCTTCCTGCACAATTCGGCTCCAGAGACCCCCCTCCATCCCAAGCTATTTTTATTCAGGTTTTGATTCATTCCCATCAGCTAAAAATACGTAGTTTCCATGGCAGCAGCAGGCGCTATGAAACACCAAGAGTCTCTGCAAGAGCGGCCGCGAAAGCGCCGGGGACTGTCCGGCCCTTGGCTGCGGGGGCAGAATATTTGCAGCCACTTCCTTGGTCCCCTTGGCCTTGACCTCTTTGGGAGCCTCCTCTGGGGTTCCCTGCCCGTGGTGCTTCCCCTCCTGCCTGCCCTGAGACATGGCGAGTGTTGCTCAGCATGGCGGGGCCGTGGCACTGGCACGTGTTGCCCAGAGGAGCTGTGGCTGCCCCGTCCCTGGAAATGTTCCAGGTCAGGCTGGACGGGGCTTGGAGCAACCTGGTCAAGTGGAAGGTGTCCCTGCCCATGGCACAGGGGAGGGTGGAACAAGGTGATCTTTAAGGTCCATTCCAACCCAAACCATTCTAGGATTCTCTGAGGATTGTTAGATGTGATGGGGCTGCCCGGGAAGGATCTGCTGAGCATCCCTGTGGCTATTTTAACCCAAACCTAAAGAAGCACCCCATAATTTGGGGAAGGTGGGGCTGGGGAAGGAGTTGAGCCCCGTGAAGACCCCTCTGTCCACACGGTGGGACGGGGACAGGGATGGAGCCCTGCTGCCCCCCCTCCCCTGACCGCCCGCCGTGCCCGCTGTGCTTTCAGTGCAGCGGCGGCTGCGGGCAGGGCAGGATGATCCGGCACGTGTACTGCAAAACCAGCGACGGGCGCGTGGTGCCCGAGTCCCAGTGCAACCTGGAGGCGAAGCCGCTGGCCATCCATCCCTGCGGGGACAAGAACTGCCCCTCGCACTGGCTGGCACAGGACTGGGAGCGGGTAAGTGGAGCCCCTCTGCGCCAAGGGGTGGGTTTCGGGGGCTGATGGGGGCGTGAGGGTCTCACCCGGCCCCCCGCCTGCCCCTGTAGTGCAACACGACGTGCGGCCGGGGTGTGAAGAAGAGGATCGTGCTCTGCCTGGAGATCGTCAATGGCAAGATCAAGACCCGCAACCCTGCTGACTGTGACGTGGCCAAGAAGCCCGTGGAGGAGACGACGTGCTTTGAGCGGCCGTGCTTCAAGTGGTACACGACCCCCTGGTCGGAGGTGAGCAGGGACAGAGCCCGGGGGCGTACTGGGAAAGGCTTCCCTTTCCACATGTGATTGTCCAGTGCACGTGGAGCCCTGTCCCCTTGTACCAAAGGTCATGCTGCCTGCAGAATGCCCCAGGGTGGTGGGTGAACCTCTGCAGGACACGGTCCCTGAAGGAGCACCCAGGGGAGGCTTTTGCAGCACCAGCAGCTTGGAGAGAGTCTGCCCTGCTGTGGTGCAACTAAGACTGACTGTGCTCAGGTAGAACAGGATTGAGAGGGGCTGTTTGGGGTCAGCTGTAGCTTTACTTATTTTTTTCTTTATTTTTTCCCCTCTCTTTCTCTGGTGTCTTTGTTGGGCGAGTGGCTGGGGCTGTGCCTGGAGCTCACAGGGTGGCTGCCCTGGGGATGCAGGGGTTGGGGATGCAGGACTTGAGAGGACAGGTCGCCCCAGTACCCTGCATAGTCCAAAAGGCAGCTGGAATTTGGTGGTCAAGGGGCTAAGCCCAGCGAGCATGGGCTCCCTACAAGCCCCCCCAAACACAGCCTTCCTTGTCCGTGCTCCAGGCGCCTCATTTTGTTTAGTCTTGCAAACCATCATCGCAGCCTATAATTAGCCAAAGCAGCCCTGCTGTAATCCCAGCCTGAAGAGGCATCCAAAGGGCAGCAGGCAGCGAGTGCTGGGCGCAGCAGCAGCTCCACAAACCCAGAGTGGGATGTGCAGCGACCCCAACTCGGCAGCCCCACTCCTGGGGGGCTATGGGGGTCCTCGGGGTGGCTGCAGCCACCCTGGTCCTACAGAGCAGCAGATGGACTGGGCCAGCTCGATCACAGCCCCTGGCAAAGGGCAGCAGGAGGAGGGAGGATTTAAGTGCCAGGGGATGGGGCCACATCCCTCTATCCCCGGGCAGAAGCTCATGGTCTGGCAGCGAAGATGGAACAGGGGGCCAGCACTGTGGTGCTGAGACAAGGCGTTCAGTCAGGAGAAGAGTTCTCCTCTTGCCCTAACACCTCTAGAGAGCGCATGTTTTAAAGCAGATTGTGGCTCAGCACAGTCCCCCGTGAGAGCAGGGTCTTGCCTCACCCTCCCTCTCTGTTCCCCAGTGCACAAAAACCTGTGGAATCGGTGTGAGGATGCGGGATGTGAAGTGCTACCAAGGGAAGGACATCGTCCGGGGCTGCGACCCGCTGGTGAAGCCCGTGGGCAAACAGACCTGTGACCTGCAGCCCTGCCCCACAGAGCCCCCAGGTGAGCCCCAACACCCCGTGGCCTTGAGTTCTCCAAGGATCCCCCCAAGCAGCAGCGCCAGCACCTTGGCTCCCACTGCCCCCAGTTGGAGAGTCATCCCAGGGAGGATGTACAGGGCCAGCTCTCCCTCTGTGCCCAGGCAATGTGGTGCCATGCACCGGCTGTTTCTGGAGGTAACTCCGTCAAACTAAAGGACTAAACCACAGAAGAGGGATATTCTGACCTTAAGATAAAATGGATATTTGGAGGGTTGACTCTTGTGCTGCTTCTGTGTGATTCCAGCTTAAGCCTAGGAAATTTCATCTGTGCTATTATTTTAATGATTTTTGGTCTCCGAGTGTCCTGTGGGATTTGTAACTATCTCGTTATCTGACTTGTCTGCTGGCTCAGAGTCCCTGTGATCTTTAGCAAAACACGCAGTTCTAAACCTTTAATAGGATTTGGGAATAAGGACGGTGTGGGAGAAAAGCATGAAAATGGGAGGCAGATTTGGGGCCAGCTCCTGGCTCAGCTCTGGCCCCGCTGGGTGCTCCTGGCTGTCCACCCCTTTAGGATCTGGGATGGGGCATGGAGCTTGTGAGCTGCCTCATGGCCACCTCATAACCAGCTGCCTACCCTATGAGCAGCCTGGTTTCATGCATCCTATGGATTTTTAGCAAAAAAGATATACACATAAAAGTGTAAATCCTATGAATTTGAAGAAAAATATTACTCTGAAAGGATCTGGGAGAGTATTGATGCAGCCTCTGGCCTCCTCCTTATCTCCAGCATCTCACTTGCTCCTAACTGTGGCTGTGACAATGCTGCATTCTCCCTCCCTTTTTCAAATTGCCATTTTGGGGCAGAAAATGTGAATGTGTTGGAGTCCCCCCCACGCCCTACCAGGGTGGGCCCTTGGCTTGGGAGCAGCTCGGTGCCAGCCTCCCTTGGTGGCTCCAGCAATCCTTGGCCAGCTTTGTTTCACAGCAAAGAGCTTGAGCTTCAGGGCTGGGACCAAATGAGACTCCCCAGGCCAGGCCAGGTGTGATGGAATGGGCCAACCTTCTTGCTCAGGTTGAGAAGCTCCGTGGTGTTTTCCAGGGGATGCCCTGCCAGGTATCGTGGAGGTGGCAGCTGCAGCCAGGGCGTTGCGTCGCTCAGCCCGTGGCAGCCCACGGTTTATTTTTCATTTCTTTCCCACATCGGGCACGTTCTGTGTTCTCTCTCCCAGACGACAGCTGCCAGGACCAGGCAGGAACCAACTGCGCTCTGGCCATCAAAGTGAACCTGTGCAGCCACTGGTACTACAGCAAAGCCTGCTGCCGCTCCTGCCGCGCGCCCCACTCCTAGTGCCGGCTGCGCCCCCCGCAGCAAGGGCCCCGTGCTCCATTTAGCAAGAGCTACACATCCCACGGACTGGTGATCAGGATGCCTTAGGGTTGGTTTGTATTTCCCCACCGATGCAGAACTCCTCTCCTTGCCCCGTGCCGGGGTGACTCGGCGCAGAGCGGGCACCTCTGAGCGCTGGGAGCCCCCACCCCGTTATCAGAGCTGTACAGAAAGTCGTGTATATTTGATTCCCCCAAAACTGCAGACACAGCCACGTGTTTCACAAGGTCTTGCCCTTTGGTTTCTTGCCCCTGTGCAAGTTTGGGTTTGGCGAGGGGAAGGTGTGAACTCTGGGAAGTGCAAGTTTCCCTTCGCCAAGGGGATCAGTGCCTCTCTCCTAATTTATCCCGAGACCTGCACGCTCTCGTTAGCTCCACTTAATGTGGTGGGAAGCTGATTCTCGTTTGCTAAATGAACTCAAGCCCTTTTTTGTAATATGTAGGTGTATACTTTTTCAGAGAATTTTATCTTATAATCAAATGTTAGTTCCGTAGTCCTTACAACCCCCCCGATGCTGACATATTGTATATAATATGGAAACATAACTGCACTTTATATCACAAAAAAGACGTGCTCTTTTTTAATATATTTGTTTACAGACAGTGAACTTTATCCATATAATCATTAATTTGTACTCGTATGTATATTTTAATAAAGTTGTCATATTTATGGTGGTATTTTGTTTTATTCTCCAATTTGTAGTGGGCTACTGGGAACACCAGAGTCAGGGCTATGGACTCGCTGGTGCCCAGAGCAGCTTGAAATCAGGGCAATCACAGCTGCTTGGAAAGGGATGAAAGGAAAAGTCCCAACAGCGGGAGGATTTTGGGACCATTGCTTTGGGATTGTGTGTGCGTGGCTTTAGGAAATGCAACTCTGAAGCTCCTCAGGAGTTTCTGAGTAGAGACTCGATACAGTGGCAGTAAGAAAAGGACTTTTCCATGATCCCAAGGGGATTGTTGCTCCGTGTTTCTCCAGGTGTGATCCCCAGGGCTGAGCCAAAGGCTCACCACCCACACTGGTGTGTGCGCCCCAAGTGCTGCTGCATTGCTGCCCCCAGCAGCAGGGACCTCCTGCAGCCACATGGGAGCTTGGTTGGTCGATTGAGGGGCAAAAAAAAAAGCCTCAAACCCCATGTCAAAGTAGTTTATTTTTATTTTTTTTCTTCTTTTTTTTTTTTACTTTTTCCCCCACCCCAAGATTCCCAAAGTCCTGTACAACAGTTCCACCAGGTGAAGGTTAGTGAGAGCCAACCGTTTGCTCAGTTTCCAAGCTACGAAGGACGGAAATNCCACCCCCGCCCATCCCGCCGAGAAAGTCGAAGATACTCATTTGCAAAGACTGACTTGTACTTCAAAAGATTTCCTGTGGAATTAAAAGCCCTCGTGGTTAAAAGTGAAATACCCAGCGGGGCTGCAACCCAGCATCCCGTGAGCCGATGGGGCTGGAGCCACGGCTGTCTCTTCCTGTAGCATCTTTAAAAAGGAAAGCTGAGCTGGAGCACAGCACTGGGGCCACTGGAGNCAAAAAAAAAAGCCTCAAACCCCATGTCAAAGTAGTTTATTTTTATTTTTTTTCTTCTTTTTTTTTTTTACTTTTTCCCCCACCCCAAGATTCCCAAAGTCCTGTACAACAGTTCCACCAGGTGAAGGTTAGTGAGAGCCAACCGTTTGCTCAGTTTCCAAGCTACGAAGGACGGAAATAAGGAAAAAAAGGAAGAAAGGAAGGCTGGGGGGAGAAGAAGTGTGGTCACGAGAAACGCGGAGGGAAAGGGCTCAAGGCGTGGAAACAAACTCCGGTGAGAACTGTACACGGGAGCACGGCCCGAGGGGCTGCATCCCTCCGGAGCAGAGGCATCGCGCCCCCGGGATGCGGCACCGCAGGGACCAAGCCCAGAATATCAAACACNAAAAGGAAAGCTGAGCTGGAGCACAGCACTGGGGCCACTGGAGTCTCTGTGCAGCCAGTCCATCCTCTGCCTGGTCTGGCCCAGCGTGAGGCTTTGAACCTGAATAATGTACAATCCAGGAGAAACAGGGTGTTCTCTGTTGCACAAACTGGGAGCACGGTGAGGTTGGAGGGGAGCAATGGAGACAGCCAGGAGAGACCAGAGGAGTGCGAGTCCCCACGCAGACGTTGCTGCGATGTGCAATCCCTCTCCTAAAAGCACTGAAATACTAAAAGGGTTCCTTTACAGCATGCTTGGTGCAGAGGGACAACCTCGGTGACCACCTCTGTGCCTGCTGCTGCTCTCCCAGCACTGCCCTGGCAGAGTAGGGACACAGCCAGGCTGTCCGGGGAATGGCTCAATGAAAAATGCAAAAGAGGAGGTTTCTCCTAAACCGAAAGCGTTTTGACACGTTTCTGGATGGGTAAAAAGCATCATGGATTTTTAAAACAAATAAACAAACAAATGCATGTAAAAATGTGCATGCAGGGGATGGGCACATACACAACGACCCTTGTGACACGGACTTCTCAACCAGAAGCTGCATATGGCCTGACTCAGACAGGGGATGCTGATTATTCAGAGGGGTATGGCTCCATCCAAAAGTGTGCTGTGTGTCACTTCCAGCCAGGTAATGCCATGGGTTTGCACACCCACCGCAGCCCAGCTCCTCTGCGGGACTGTGGGGCCACTCTGGGAGCTCCAGGGGCTGGGCCATGCTGTGCACCCACCCACCATCCTAACCCTGAGGGGACTGTGCCCGTCACCCAGGAATTAATGACCGACTGGAGGAGTGAGACGGGCTGGGAACAGTGTAGGGCTGTGCGTACACACACACACACACACACACACACACACACATTCCCATGGCTGCAGCGGGAGCGGTGCAGGGAAGGGTGGCAGAAGGGTGGGCAACAGCAGCTCTGCTCTGCTAGAGGACCACTGGGTATGCTGTGTGTGTGTGTGTGCGCGCGTGTGTGTGTGCATGTGTGTGTGCGTGTGCATGTGTGTGTGTGTGTGTGTGTGAGCACATCACATCACATCAGGGCCCCCATGGCACGGCAGCAGCTGGCTGCTGACTCGCAGCACGAGCCATTTTGCAGCCAACCGTGTGCCCCATTATTTGCTCATCATCCCTCGGCGTTCCAGCCGAACGGCGAGGAGGGGCGAATGCTCTGTAGAAAAGGATGCTCAGTATCAAAATCCTCTTTATAAACTGAAAAAAACCCCCCAAAAACTGCAGTGCTGGGCTAGAAAACCTCAGGGCCCAGCCATACCCATCCTCCCCCACGCTGCCCCTTTTGGCTTTGCTCTGCTGCCCCCTTACACTGCCATTTAGCTCATCGCTGCCTTCAGCCCGTAGAAACACATTCACTTCTTTTTCTTTGTTTTTTTTGTCCCTTTTTCAAAACTCTTCCACGAGCTTCACCGAGCTCCTCTCCCCGGCGTTCAGAGCCCCGGCGGGGCGGGCAGCCCCTCAAACATCGGTGCTGATGCTGCGGCTGCGGGAAAACGCCTCCCGCATGGCCGAGAGCCGGTTGGGGTTGAGAGCCTGCAGGTTGGACACGCTCACCGGCAGCGCCAGGTCCTCCTGGCTCACCGTCTTGTAGCTGACGCGGTCGCCCCCGTTGTGCAGCTCCTCGGGGGGCTCCTGAAGGAAGAAGGTGGGGGGCTCGTAGGGGCCGCAGCCGGGGCAGCTGGAGCGGCTTGGGGTGGCCTTCTTGGTGAAGGGGGACGAGGGGTAGAGGGACGGGCCGTTGGTGAGCACTACGTTGCGGTTGCAGTGGAGCGGCGGGACGTGGGAGTGCACGGCGAAGTCGGGCTCCTCCTCGTCCTCCTCGGATTCATCCTTCTTGCAGCAGTAGTACTGAAATGGGATGGCTCAGCTGGCGCCCCAGGCCTCCCCCACCCTGCCCCTGAGGACCAGCAGGGCTCCCCTCCCCACCGCAGCGCCCTTTGGGGTCACACCCCCCAGCCTTACCTGGAGCCTACAGTAGCAGAGGACGGCGATGATACAGAGTAGAATGACAGTCGCTAATATTCCACCTGTGATGACCACGGTCCCGGCTGTCATCCGCCCTCTTCTCCATTAACAGCCTGCAAAAGCGGGTGCACAGGAGGACAGGGTGAGGCCAGGGGTGCTGCTGAGCCCCAAACCCTCCTCTCACCATTTGCAAGGGGCCAGAAAACTGGAGTAGGGCAGGATCAGCCCAGAGCCCAGCACTGGGCACCTCTGGTGTCCCCATTCCCCTTCAATGCCACCCTGCAGGTGCAGTGGGAAAAAAAAGTCTTCATGAAGCGGGTGAGAGATTGAGTGAGAAGCAGTTCTCGGGTCACATCAGGCTCTTCTGCAAACAGGACGAGGCACCCAAGGGAAACAAAACCTCACCCAGGCTTGTGGTATCCTCTCAGCTCCTGCCTGGCAGCAGACAGCTTTGGTGACAGGAGAGAGAGCTTTGCAACATGGATTTCTGAGCCATATACATTTTTCTCTGAGCCTATAATCCATTTTTCCCCATGAAAACAATGTGATATTTTAATTTGGAATAACTAGAGCTGCTAAGTGAGCCCTTAATGACTGCAGGGACAGGCATGCTCCCCTCCCTGAGCAGCAAGCTGGGGAACAGGATGCGTCCCAGGCACCAAGCTCCTCCACTTCACCATGGCCAAGCCAGTGTTGGGAGGCTGTGGGGCACCCCAGAGTGATGTTTTTGACAGCCCTGGGTGAGCTTTTTGCTCCCCAATGCTGTGGCTGGGACACAGTGCACTGACCATCATAGAGATGCTGTGGCTCCTCTTGGCCCCGTGCATGCATTTTGGGGGTACCATCAGCACCTTTCTCTGCCTGCAATACCCCTTAGAGGAACGTGGGAGCTGACACAGCACTGGCAGCAGTGGAAGGTCCCTGCTCCTGGCACTGCTGGACTCACTTAGAGGGTGGACACTGTGCATTATGTGCAGCACGAGCCTCACAACACCAACATGAGTCTTGCCCTGAGCATCCTTCCCCTGAGAGCTCCTGAGAGGGCTTGAATTCCTCTCCATCCCATGCAGAATAAGACACAGCTCTTTGCCACAGCAGGGGTGCTGGGGAGAGGTGTACCTGCCTGCCCACACCTGCCAGCAGCTCTGGAGACAGCAGCACTAACACTGGCACACCCACAGCCCCAGCAGCCCTTCAGCGCTGCAAACCTGGGGCTGGGAGCAGGAGAAGCAACATAAATTAAGGGAGAAATCATACCCTGACCACCTACTCCATAAGTGCTTTAACAAAGCTGGCCTCCAGCTCAGGCTATCAGGTTAAACCAAAAAAACCAGCCACCCCAGCCCCAAATTACTTCAGCACCCGAGGAAAAGCAACTGTATCTGTCAGGGATTTAACCTGCTTCCAAAGAAAATAAATCTGTGCCATATTTTCAGGCGCTTAATGTCCTGCTAAAGTTGGGCGAGTGCTGAATGGATAAAGCAGTGTCACGTTTTATGTTGCTGCTGAGAAGAACGGGAGGAGGGAAGGGAATTTATACGGATGGCTGAATGGCTTCACACACCGGGCAAGTGCCGGGCCAAATCCTGCCCTCATTCCTTGGGCAAAATGCTCTGAGGGGGCTCAGGGGGAGCAACGGAGCCATTGGAAGGGTTTGGAAACAATGCGTTAGTGATTTAGAAACTCTGGTTCCTGTTTCCAGAGGGATGGAGGTGCTTGGCCGCAGACCTCGGGCAGCAGCAGGTACTGGCTGGAAATGCCCACCCAAGGCTCCTTTGCTGCTCCCGTTTGCAATCTCCATCCTGCCCCGGAGCCAAGGGGAGGGTGGGCAGGGCTGGCTCAGGACCTGGCTCGGAGATGGCCAGACTCAGCCGTGCAGCCTCTCAGGGACGGCTGTCGCGCCCCTCAGAGAGGATCAGCATCTCCCTGCCAGCCCACGATGGGAGGTGGCAGGCAGGGCTTTGCCAGGGAGGGCTCCATGAGTTTCTCACTCGTTAATTAAATCCCAGAGGGGACGAGCGAGGGCTGCACAGAGCCAATTTTCATGGTTCTTGCCCAGCCGTGCCCAGCCAGATGTGGCATCGCAGCCACTGCTCCCTCCAGAGCAAGACCATTTGCATCGTGCCCTTTTTTCCCCTCCCAAAACACACTTCTCTGATTAAAGCCGTGTACCTGGAAGCATTAAACCCTCCAGCGTGCAAAGGGGGAGGAAAGCAGAGCACGCGGAGGCCCATAAGCTGAACAATTCCTGTCTAGACCTCCTTTTTACATTTGTTCCTAATTTCACGCTCCACAGGCTCCCAGATTCATATATTTAGCAATAAATATCCTGGTAAAAGGAAGTGCTCTGCAGCTCTGCTGTGGTCTTGGGGAAGGTATGCGGGAGCCCTGGTATTGGGAAGGCAGGCACGGGAGATGCAGCCCCAGCTGACAGTCACTTGGCTCCTTCCTTGCCCCTCGGTAACGTTACAAGCCCTCCAGACACTGAGGATGCCTGAACCTCCCCAGGCCCCCACCCCATCCAAATCCAACCCCCAGCATGTCCTCCATCCCTGCCAGGCAGCAGGAAGGGGCTTCAGGAGGGCTTTAACTGTTTGTCCCCAGCCCAGGAGCCCTTTTGCCGTCGGAATATGGTCCCCAGGGGTGCAGGATGACAGGGGATGGTGGCCCTTGGGGTTGAAGGGAGCCACTGCACCGGCGTGGGCACACAGGGCTTGGAATCAAGGCTTCCCCCTTCCCTGGCTTTACCTTCCCAGAGTGCAAAGGATGGGCTGTGCTGCAACAAACCAGACACTGCACGGATGCTGCAGGCTGCTCCTGCTCCAGCTGTTTGGTTTTAGACACAATCCTCTGCCACGCGCCTTCTTTTGCCACCTCGCTGCATGTCCCTGCCATGGCTGAGGATGTGGGTTTTGAGGTCGAAATCTTCACTAATGGCCAGGTCTGCATCACTTCCCTCGGCCACTGCCATGAGTGGCTGACAGACCTTCCCAGCCCAACCCAGGGGCTGGAGGGGCAGAGGAAGCTTCTCATGAGCAACAGAGAATGGGGCTTGATAATGCAGAGGGGAAAAGGGGTGGAATGAGAAATCATCCCAAGCCACCCCTCTCAGCATCTTGAATACGGCCCCTGGAGCTCAGAGGGTGCCCGGTGCAGGGAGAGGCTGCTCGCAGCTGTGCCTGGCTCCTGCGGACAGCTCTGTGCAGCCAGAGCCTCCAGGGACAGCTGCGTGGGAGGAAGGCTCTGCAGCAGCTGGGGGGGCTCAGCTCGGCCCATCCGAGGGCTCCGGCTCAGACCCGGCTCACCACGGTCCCCTCCCAACTGCTGAGCTCCAGGTCCAGGTGCTGGGGGGCTCCAGGCACGGCCAGAACGTGTGGACTGGCCTGACCCTGCCTGCAGAGGGAGGAGACCTGGGGATGGAAAAGGACACAGCTCCAAGGTTTCTCTGAGATCCTTAAGCGCCCAGTTAAGGCAACTTCTAGGATTTACAGGTATTAAGAACAATCTTCAGGACAGACCTTTAATTGAGTGGGGCTTCCACCTATCCCATCCCATTCCATCCCACCCCATCCCACAGCTACTCCCATCCCCAGGGCAACACAGTCACTCCAAAGCCTTTGGCACTAGCTGAAAGCGCAGTCGTGGCAGGCACTAGACAGAGGGAATGCTGGTCCCACCAGAGTTGTACCTGCACAAGAAGACTGTGTCTGACCTGCAAAGAGCTGTAGTCCACAGCATGTTCTACTTCAGTGCTACCTGCGTCCCCCAGCAGCCCCGGGACCTGCTTCCTCTGCAGCCAGAAGCACCACAGCCCACTATTCAACATGGAATTTGGGAATTGCCCTTATTCACCTGACCCCAGGAGCTGGAAATTTAAACAAAATTGCCAGACTAGGTACGAAATGACAAGTGGCAGCACAGACACCAGTGCTGGCAGGATTGTTCTTGTCTGGCACCCAGCAGTGGAGCATAGAGGAGCTTAGACCCTACCATAAAAAACACACAGGGATGAACACACAGCCAGAGGGACACTCAGCCCAAACCTCAGCATGAGACCCTGGTCCTCCTCCTCACTGTTCTGCTGGTGACAGTGTTGGGGATCAGCTCTGCCCTGCAATTCTGAACAGCCAGGATGGAACGAGGAGGAAAAAAAGGCAAAAAATCCCCAACCCAGCCTTTGCAGGGAGCGGAGGAGGCCAGCGCCGTGTCCTGAAGTAACACCATCCTGCCTCTCTTGGCTCTGCTCAGCACTAGCACATCCCTGGCTGCGCTGTGTGCTTGGACAAGTTGTTTCTGTGCTGAGTCCTGCTGCTGTGCGTGGGTGTCCTCCAGCACCCCGGGGAGGGCCTCTGAGAGGGGAGAGACCCCATGTCCTCACACAGCCCCCCAGGCTGACCCAAGTGTCACCACGATGGCTGGTGGGGTGGGCGAGGTCAGCTTGTTGGGTCGCTCCAGGGAGAAGACCCAAGGGAGAGACCTCAGTGGAGGGATGATCAGTTTGGGAAGATGAAGTTCTGTGTGGAAAGTGGGAGTTGAGTGTCTGTGTAGGGGGGAGCAGAAGTCTGACCCTCCGTGGTGGAGGGTCATGAGCTCTTCAGGTCTTGCCCTGGGTGGGCAATGTGGCCATTTCCCAGCTCATCCATGGGCAACAAACCAGTGCTTCTGACCAAGGCCCACTTCAGAAGGAAGGAAAAGAGCTCAGCAAGAGGCCGAGGAATTAGGAGAGCATGTGAATGATGCTGGTTGTCCAAGATATCCCTTCCCCACGTTGCTGGGTCTTGCTGCTTTCCACCCTGGTGCAGGCAGCTTTTGGGACCCAGGACCTTGGCCCAGAGCAACAAGAAATCCTCCTGTAACAAACTGGCCAGGTAGGGCAGACTGAATCTGAGCCCTGGATGCTGTAAAGTTTCAGGGTGAGCCTGGCTTACATTCCTCTGCTGCCCCCCCAGTGCCATGTAAGTGCCACAGCTCTGCCCAAGGGTGAACCCCGGAGAGCACCTGTGTGAAGGAAAGTCACTTCCACTGGCCTGGAAAACGGGAAAGCAGCAAATAAACTGGGAGCCAAAACCAGTTTGGTGGCAAGTACAGCCTCCCTTCTGCATTTCCCCCAATTCCTGTAATCCTACCCAGTCAATGAATAAGAGTCAGGCTCTGGGAATGGCCAGGCAACGTGCCAGCAGAGGACTTCGCACTGACAGAGCCAGCGGACAGGGCAGCTGCCAGAAACACAGGCAGAGAACGTGGCTTTCCATATGAGAAACACTTCAAGCAGAAGGTCGGCATCACTCCTGTTTGCTGCCTCTCTCCTCCTGACCTGACGGCAGCGTTCCTGGCCTGGGGGCTGCTGCTCTGTGCAGGCAGCAGGGATTGGAACAGCCAGGCTTGGCTGCGGGTGGGCTGGGGAAGGGCAAATGGGGGTTTGGTGACTGCAGAGCCATCACTCTGACAAGACCACCTGAGCGCTCTTCAACGCCAGGACGAGATGAGACCTCTCATCATTCCATGCTTCCCCACCTCAGCACCAGTGCTTTCCCCGTGGGAAGCCCCCCTGTCTCCAGGCACTCCATACTCCAAGGACTTCTGAATGTTTTATGAGCACTTCACTCCCTGCTGTGCCCTGTCTGGAGAGCGCTGTTCCCAAATTCCCAGGCTCATCCACAGCAGACGGGTCCTCCTGGGTGCTGGAGGTGGCTCAGAGGTCCCAGCAGCCCCATATTCCCAGCTGCACCTGCCAGGACCACGCTCATCCCATCTCTGCTCGGACACCAGCCCTTTGCAGAGCAGCTCCAGCTCAGGAGGGGCTTTTCCCACCCTGAAAATGGGGGCTTGCACCACTACTGATAGTCCCTGGAATAAGAGGAATTTTTGTAAGTCTGTGGCATATGGGAGAGGGCTCCACCAGCTGGGAGATCCCTGTAGGGCTGCTGTGGACATTTCAAAGGCAACTTACACCCAGTGCCTGATCAATTATTTATCAGATAGGACATTGCTGGAAGAGTGCTGAGCTCTGCAGAACAGGATCCCGGACACCTCCGGGCAGGGCTGGGATGGCAGCTTGGGAATCAGGGCTCACAGAGAGCCTGGGAATGGCCGAGGGCAGGAGGACAACACCATAGCTGTGGAAAGGTTTTAGTGCCCTGGCAGTGCGAGCTAAGGCTGGAGGTACATCAGGCTCATGCAGGTGGAACATGGGGATGATATGGGGATATATCCCCCATATTTGGATCAATCATAACCCATAATAAACTCCTCCAGGGGGCAGGAGTGGCTCTGGACTGTTCCTGTCCCCTCTGTCCATTCTCATCTCAACCCTTTACAGCCAGAAAACCTTCCCTGGTGCTCCCAGAGCAGCGCAGAGATAAGAAACGGGTCACAGCGAACTGCTCCTTCTGTCTGCTCATATTATAACTCAATATAACTGCATATAAAAATGGTATTACATACAATTAAACCCCAGAATTTTATAATTCAGAGTGTCTTGTTAAATATTACAAGGCCACCCAACAACTCCCTGTTGTACAAGCTTTGTCCAAATACCAGAGACACGCTGTATCTGCATCCCTGAAGCGATGGTGCTGACACAGAACCACAGAAGAGTTTGGGTGGAAAGCCCTTTTAAAAGTCATGGAGAGTGACCCCCACAACCTGCCAGAACAGCCACGCTGCATTCCTGTGGGACAGCAGCTCGCTGACAACAAAACCCAGCAGAGGATGCTCAGGCTACTTGCGAGACACATCACACAGCAACAGCCGCTCCGAATTTTGGGTATTCCCAAAGCTCAGAAAAAAGCAGAAGTTCACGGGACAAGGAGGGATCCTCTCCCACCAAGTGCCACTCTCAGTTTTTAAAGCAGAGATTAGCTCTACGTGTGAATTTCCAGCACACTTTAAGCAGGCTCCCTCCGAGGCTCATCGATCCAGGGCATCCCTGCCCCGGCAGCGCGTGCGAGGCAAGGCGTGCTCTGCTGTAATGAGGCAATAACGGCACTCGGCACAACCAAATCACGCCTCACGAGGAATAATATTTGCACAGCTCATCAAAGTGGCATTAAGGCTTAGTAAGCACAATGTCAGGCAGGAATTTAAATGACTGCAGATGCTAAAGGGAGAGCGGCGGTGCCGCTGGGGAGGGATGGGGGGGATGCTGAATCACCTGGATGCTGCGTGCACTGCCCTTGGGAATGTGCCCTTCCAGTGCCACTGGGGCCACCCTGAAGGTGCTGCTGTCCTCATTCCAAAAGGACCAGGGAAGGTGACTGTGGACACTTCAGCATCTCCGCGAATAAAGCAGGGTGAGTTCACCCTGCTCTGCCCCTCTGCGAAACTGAACAGACACATCCTAAAAGCATCAACGGGGGTTCTGGGGACACCAAGAGGGATTTTGGTGACTTGGTGTTGACCAGCAGCACATCCCTGCACACCAGCCCTATGCTGGCATCAATCCAGGAGAGGTAAACCCCCCAAAAAATGGGCCCAAGGAAGGAACTGGTGCAGAAGTGACAGACTTGCCTCCAGGTCCGACCATGCATATGGGGAGCTGTCCCAGTGGGAGCTTGTAACCAGCCAGTCTCTGTCAGCATCTAAGCACTGCTGTCAAACCACACCAGAGGATTTTACCCTCCCCAGTTTCACCTTTCCCTGCCCAAACAATCACACTTTGCTTAAGTACCAGGAATTATTTCCATAAATCAGCTGGAAGGCAGGCCATAATCCCGAACACACATAAGCAGTCTAAACAACTTCTTCCTATTAAAAAAAAAAAAAAAGAAAGAAAAAAAAAAAAGAAAAATAAAGATGTGCTGTCTTTCCACCCTGCATCATTTAATCGCCTCTTGAGTTATGGCTTAGTCAGTCTGAGTTACTAACATTAGAAAGAGCAGGTTTTGGAATTAGCAGCCTGAGATAAGCTACTGCAACCATTGCTGAGTGGGGAAGAAGTCAGAGTGGGGAGCAGCCACCTGCCCACCCTGGGATTCTCTCCCAGCAGGGCAGTTTTGCATCCTGGAAATGGCCCCACACAACCTGAAAAGCCTGGGTTAGCCTACTGAGAACTAACAATGACCCTTACACCTGATCAGTACTTTTTGCTGCACAGTTCACTGAACAGGCAGTGCTACCTCTTCATCCCCATCCCACAGAACAGCTGACCACAGCCCCCAGCAAGGCACAGTCAGAAAGATCAAAAAGCCTTAATTGTCAGAAAAATGCTGCTGAACTGATGCGCCAAAGGAAAAAAAAAAAGAACTCTGTCCTTCTGAAAGAGCAATTCTTTCCAGAATTGCTCCATTCACCTGTATTTTGAAAGCTCTTCGTGCCGAAAACCAGATGCTGCTGTCCCAAGAGCTCTGTGGGAGCCAGTTCCTTACACCAGTAGCTTCCAGCAGCCCGCCTGCTGTCCCATCTCCCAGCAAGTGCCTCGGGAACAGGGTTTCACAGCTCAGATGGGACTGCTGGGACATGAGGATGGGAAAAGACTCCCAGAGAGTCACCTGCTGAGCTCTCGGCCGTTCACAGCCCTGGCTGGGAGCTGGAGCTGCCTCCTGGTCCCAGGGGACGCCAACACTGCAGCTGGGATGGGTTCAGCACTCCCGGCCACAACAGCCCTGGGAACAAAGCTTCTACAGGCCAGGGATGCTGCACAGAGGGATAACAAGGTCTCGGTACCCTCCGATGGCCACGCAACAACTCGCACTGTGACTCTCCCAGCTTTAGCTCCCGGGATTTGTGTCTCCGGCCATGCAGCGGTGCCTGCACGGAGAATCATTCCTATGGGAAGGCACGGACTGAGTCATCTCTGCTGCCATCCAGCCCTGTGCTAATAGGAACACTGCATGCTTCAGAGGCTGTGTTTGCACCTTTTAGCTTCTGCCTGGGGCAGCCACAGAGCCACCCAGACCCCTGTGCTGGCAGCCAGCCCCAGCTGTGTGTTCAGCCTCTGCACACATCTGAGCTAAAGCCCTGGCTCATCCCAGGACCTCTGGCTCTCCAGCTCTGGCAGGACCATGCCTGAGAGGGAAAGTGCTGCTATGCCAATACCCATTTTACAGGCAGGGAAACTGAGTCCTGGCCTGGTTAAGGCTCTGATTTCAAAGCCGGATTGCTTGAAATCCATCAAATATCAGTCCACTCCAGACTAAGTGGCTCCACCTAGGCCAGGCCCTGCGGATGAGCAGTGAGCTGGGAGCAGCTCCATGCTCCTACCACCCCTTGCACTGGTGGTTGGGAAGGATGAGACCCCACACCTGACCTGGTGGCCCCGAGATGTCCTGAGAAGCTGATGAGCCATCGATCCTGAGCCGCAGATGAGCCATCAGTCAGGGTGGGGGAGGAAGGGCACGCACAGTGTACATTTCCAGTAAGCAGTAAATCCAACAGCTTTGCATTTCCAAGAGCTACGAACACAGCTCTGTGCGATGGGAAGATCCTCAGCAGATTAAAGTCTTTGAGAGCTGCACACCCTGCTCTCCTTGCTCAGGATTCATGAATCCAGGCTGGGGTGGGGGCAGCAGGGAGCTCCTTGGTGCTCATTAAAGGCAGCAGCCTGAGAGTTCCAGGGTCACCCTCCATCCAGCCACCGTCACACTCAGGAGGGGAACCAGCACCCCTCTGCCCTTTCCCCCCTCTCCTGGCTGTGGGTGGGTGGCTGATGGTTGGTGACACCTCCATCAGCCTCACACTGTCCTCCCCAGCATCCCTGACCTGCCCTGGGCTCTGGCTTTCCATGCAACCCACTTATTCCTCATCAGTCCCCCTCCTCTGCCCTTGGGACTCCCACTCCCTGCAGTGTGACCTGGGTCTGTGCTTCCAGCTCCTGCTGCTGCGTGACACTGGGGGACTCCCTGGGTGCTGCAGGCAGCAAGCAGCCCTGCCTGGGATCTCCAAAGAGATATATGATCCTGCCTTGAGAAAAAAAAATTATCAGAAAGAAACTGCAGGGAGTTTCCATAGCTACAGCTTTACATCGCCCTGGCAAAGGCTCGGGTTCAACCCGTGTAACGAGGCACAAGCAGAGTGTTTTTCCCACTACAGCCCAGTATGAATAAAGAAGAGAAGAGGAGAGAGTGAGCTCGGGGATTTTGGAAATAACATATAAATGTTAAGGACCGGCACATGAGGCAGCTACTGGCACACCCCCTGTGCCCTTGGGCATGGGCTGCACTGGCAGGTGGGGAAGGAAGGGGTCCCACAGCCCCCCTTCATCAGCACGGTGAGTGAGACACACACACACCTTCCTTGGTGCTGCTTCATTCAAATTCCTGTCTGCGTGGTGCTCCCAGGGCTGGACTTCAGGGAGATGGGGGGGTGGCACAAGCAGTGAATCTGCAGGGATTTGGTGCTGCTGCCAGCGCAGAGCCACTGCCACAGCACGGCTGTGCCTGTGTGAGGCTTGTCTGGCTTCACATCCATGTCTCGTGCAATGTAATGTCACACACTCAGGGCTGGCGTCAGCACTGCCACTGGTGGGGAAGGACATGTGCACTTGCAAACTGTGCGTTTGCTCTGATCACAGAATCACAGGATGGTTTGGTTTGGAAGGGACCCTACCATGGGCAGGGACACCTTCCACTGGACCAAGCTGCTCCAAGCCCCATCCAATCCATCCTTGAACACTTCCAGGGATCATGAACAAGAGGACAATGGGCTTCCTCATTGTTTGCAACCCGGAGTTTTTCTGCAGGCAGTCAAATCTCCTTATGTTATCTTTTTTTAATAAGGATTTATCATCGCTGCATCAGAGGAATTAATAGAGACCGTCTGAGCGGGCAATTTTCATATTCTGGCAATTCACCATGAAGCAGTTCCAGTAAATTTTCCTTTTTTAACTCACCTTAATTTTGCTACAGCTTTTCCTGGGAGATGACAGGGGGAAAGATTTAACTCAGAGTGAAAAAACCCCACCTCAAACCAACAAAATCATAAGCGAAAAAGCAGAAAAGATAAAGGAACTCTCACAGCTCAGCTGAAAACCCTTATTAGGCGAATAAAGAAACTGAGAAAAACCTTCACACAAATTGCTCTGCTCAAACCCATGTAGGATTCACCGAGCTGCCGGGATCAAATGTTTGAAATATCGACTGCTCTCAGGGACAGCATCTCTCAGAAATCAAAACACGCGTGATGGATCTTTTTGCCTGTCGTCAGCACTGGGATGACACCTCCCCTGCCTTTGAAATGACTCCTCGAGGATGGAGAGGCCCTTGAGAGCGAGGTGCTGGTTCGTGCTCCACATCTGCCACCTCCTCGCCATCCCCAGGAGCCGAAGAGACGCTTCCACCGGCTCCAAAACATGGAAAGCTGAGGTAGATGAGGATGGGATGGGAGGCTCCCACCTGCACTCCCCAGCTCCTCATCAGTGCTGGCAGCTTCCCGAGTGGGCTGCAGCTTCTCCTTTCCTTGTTTCAATGGTGCCTGACTTGGCAGCACCTCAAAGGGCCAGAAAATGCCAAGTGTCTTCTCTTTGGAAGCCAAGCCTCAGAGCAGGGCTCTGAATCCCATCCCTGAGCCTTGCCAAAGACAGGCCAAGGGACCCACAGCAGCCCTGGGGGCAGTCAGAGCATGGAAACCCCCAGGGATGAGCATGCAGAAATGCCTCCATGCCTCCTGGAAAGCAGGAGGAGACTCCCTCCTGAGTGCTGCCCCACTCCACCCCCAAATCCCAGCTGGATTTCAGCTCTATTCCCTTGCACGGTGAGCATCCTTTGCTTGAACACTCTTGCCAGGACTCATTGGGAACTAGGAATGTGCCAGTATTAAATAACAGAGAGAATGTGGAGAACTGGGAGCCCAGAAACAAACCAGCAGAACCTTTCAGAGAACCAACATTGATTTTCTGAGGCTTCACCTCACCCCATAGAGCCCTCCATTGACATCCTGCCTTAATGGTGAACCATACAGAGAGCTGAAGTTTGAGCCTTACAAAACCCAGACCTGCAAATGTGAGCATCTTCCCTGCCCAGTGCCCGGGAGTGCCCCTTGGCAGAGAAGAGCCCCTCGAATATTGTGATGGAGCTGTGCCCGCAGGATATGCCCCCTTGGAACGTTCAAGAGATTCCTCTGGGAATCAGGAATGCATTCACTGCTGTCCCCAAAAATAAAACACCCTCCAACCTGGCTGCCACCACTCCTGGTGACAGTGGAGAGAGCAGGAGTGTGTGGGAGCCCAGGAATTTCTGCTGTGATCACAGGATGCTCCGGTTCTGCTCCTGGTCGGTTTAATTGGGATTATCACAAAATTGCACAGGATGGTGATATTCGGGTTACGAGGCAATGTTAGCAGCCGTATCAAACAAAGCCCCTTTCATTACGGGTTCTGGCAAATCTTCTCATCCGTATTAATTTTTGGAAATCTTCTCTTTTTGAGCAAAACCACAGCAGCAGCGCGCCAGCGTTATGCATCTCTGAGACTGAGCAACTCTAATCCTCTGCAGTCGACAGTTCTGCCATAGCCCAGCAATGTTCACGCTTTATATTTACTACCAATCAAATCAGACAGTGTTTTAAAGACCAGCCCTTTGTCTGCCAATCTGAACATTCAACAATACATAATATTTACAAAGGTATCCAGAAAACAAATAAGATTAGGGCTTGTATTCTCAGAAATCGGTATCACGGTCTTGTAACCTGTGTTGTTATAGTTAGAAATACAACATAAACAAAGATGTGATGCCAGAAACACAAGGGAAAATAGGTGCAACTAAGAAAACCCCACTTTCTGTGGGCTGAATCTGCTCCCACGAGCTGCTGTGAGAATCAGGAATAACTCTTGAGAAAACAGTAATGCTGAACTGTTGCAAATCAGAAAAAGAAAAAAAAGAACCTGGAACTGTCTGATATTAATTGCGTTTGTCTTTATCTCGGGGGGCTGTGTCTGCCCACAGGATGTCACATCCAGTGCCCCACAGGATGTCACATCCAGTGCTGGCCGCAGAGGACCACAGAATCATAGAACCACAGAATGGTTTGGGTTGGAAGGGACCTGAAAGATGATCTCAGTCCACCCCCCTGCCATGGGCTGGGACACCTTCCACTAGCCCAGGTTGGTCCAAGCACTGTCCAACCTGGCCTTGAACACTTCCAGGGATGGGCAGCCACAGCTCCTCTGGGCAACCTGGACACCTCCAGGTCACCCCTGCAAAGAGAAGTGCCCTGGGAGCTCCTGCCCGAGCTGGAGCGAGCTCAGCAATGCCGGCACTTGGCACTGCAGACCAGAGCTGTCCTTGGAGTCACCGAATGGTTTGGGTGGGAAGGGACCTTTAAGGGTCACCTAGTCCAGCCCCCTGCTATGAGCACGTACCCTGCTCCAAATACACCTTCAACTCTGGCATAATCGGTAAGAAAAAGGATTTGGTGACAGCTGGACCAGAGGCATCACCTGCAGGGGTTGGAGAAACACCTCAAAGCCCTTTAATGCGTTTGGGAGGGGAAGGGGCGCTGGTCCCGCTCCCGGCCAGGGGCAGCTCTCGGCAGAGCTGCAGCCACAGGCAGTGGCAGAACCACAGGGCTTCCTCCTGGCGCTGTTGGCACAGGGAAAGGAAACCCACGGGACAGCCATAAATTGGAATTATTACTCCAGCACCTCCTTTGTGGAACGTAACAGTAAACCCACAAAATTTGCCTAACAACAAAGGCAAATCAACACTCATTATCCTTCCCCTCCCAACTCCACTCCCACTCTCCCAGCAGGGTTATTTTTCCCCAGATCCCACTGCTAATCTTTCTAGGGCTTAGCTACCCATCAGGCGACACCAATCAGACCAAGACACCTCCTTCCACTTCCACATGAGAGCCTTCCTTATAAATTGCATCCCTGTAAATCCCTGCTTGCAGAGATGGGGAGACATGCCCAACAGTGAGTCCGTGCATTCCCTCGGCCACCCTCCTGCAGCCAGGACACCTCATTGCTTGCTCCAAGCTGAGCCTCCAACCTGCATTTTCTCCCCAGGACAGAGCTGAGCTCGGATTGTCACAAAATGCATCCTGCTTTTGCTGTGTAACTCAGGTGTAATTCGTTCAGTAAAGAGCGACAGCGTGCCCGCTGTGGTTCTGTGGATGCAGGGGTGGGAAGGTGGGAGGCAGAAGGAGCAGTGCTGCCTGCAGGGGTGATGAAGGCAGGCACCACCAGAGAGAACCTCCCTGCACTGCCCTGCACTGCCCAAGCTGTCCCCTGGCTGGGAAGGCAGGCGACAGCCAAAGGAGAGAGCTCACGGTTTGCCAAAGCTCAGGCAGGAGGACCCACGGCAGGTCTTGAACCAAATGCACACTTGACAGCAAAGGGGATCCAGATGTAAAGCCCAAGCAACACCCTCTGCTTAAATGGGGAAGCCAATGCGGGTTTCCAACAGGAGAGCTGAACTAGGACTGCACTGTCCCTGCTGGTCACCTCGGAAAACACTGTATTACTTCCTAGGGGAAAACTCCCGAACATCGCAGAGGGGCCAAGGTGGAATATTGGGAACACAAACGAGCAAAGCTATTTGCAGGTAAGTTATTTTTCTCCCAGGAAGTGGCGCCTGTAAGCGATGCTTTAGCAGAGCTGAGATCTGCTGCAACGCAGCCGCTTTGGGGACTCGTCTGGTGCTTCCCTGTGAAATCCCTCTCGCTCCCGGCACGTTCCAGCAGCATCAGAGCAAATTCCAGCCCCGGTGGAGCCCGTGTATCATCTTCTACAACACAGTCCATCACATCTCTTTGCTCTGATCAGCGCCAGTTTGAGTCTTTGAATATCGAGGCATTTTGATCCACTTCAGCTGAAGTGACCTGAGCAGGGAAGAGGTCGGGGGAGGTGACGAAGCCACCACAAGGCTGTGGTGGTCCCCTGAGGGTTTCAAAGCAGCCACATCACCCAGAAACCTTGGTATTCATCTTCCCCCAGCAGCTGCTTTTCTGGTATTTATACTGATGTGTTTTCCCCTTTAATCCCGAGTTCTCCATGAGTAAAGAGAGGACCTGGCTTTGCCTGTTGCCTGACCCCTCTGTGGGTACAAACCAGCAGGCAGGGCTACAAGAGGCCACTCTTGCCTATTATGGTCCAGCCTAGATTTTCAGGTAGCCAAGGAACGAGGGGAGACCCTGCACAGAAAAAAATGCAACCACAAAGGACTTTCTCTCCCAGTTTGCTAAGAGTCCCCTCCAGCAGAAGGGAGGGAAATCCCAGCTTTGTGGCGTGCCCACTGCTTGCAATTCCCCCTTTATAATGAGCTTATGAGCTTCTGCAGCTCAACCCCTTTGATGAACTTGTACCTAGAGCAAAGCCAGACCTAAAGCATGTGGTGTGGAGGGCTCCATCCCCCGCCCAGCAAGATCATCTCCTTTATCCCCTGCCCAAGAGAGGCCAACCAGCGCTGCCTTGGAAGAGCCTAAGCTGGACTTTAGTAGCAATTCAAATTAAAAAAAAAAAAAGAAAAAAAAAGGAGAAGCTTTTTCACCAAAGCCCATTTTTCAGGCTGGCACCTTTCGATGGCTGTCTCACCACAGACGTTTCCTGTGAATGGCACCTCCAAAAGGAAGGAAGAAGAGGATGGGGCTGTGGAGCAGCAGGGCAGGGCTGGAGCACCGGTGGGCGGACAGAAGGGAAAAGGCAGGGCTGGAGTGGCAGGCTGGGTGTGTGGGATCTGAACAGCTCCACACGGCTCCAAACAGCCCTTCACTAGCACCGACTCTCCCTGCAGCACTGACAGAGCCTCACGGCAGGGCTGCTGGAGCCAGTGCCTGGGATGGGATGGGATGGGATGGGATGGGATGGGATGGGATGGGACGGGACAGTCCCACCACAGGCAGAGTATGGCAGGGGCACCCCTGGAACTCACTCCCACTGCCCTCCCAGAGAAAAACACTGGCAAAACAGAGATGTGTGAGACCATAACAAGATTTCCTCCCCATCAGGGCTCTCCAGGGGCATGAAGTTATCAATGAGCATCAATCCTGCTTGCCCTGGGGCCGAGGAAAGCAGCCAGCAGTGGCTCCTGCAGGTGTGTGAGTGACAGCAGAGCCACATCTCTTCCCTCCTGCCACGTGAGCAGCATCCTTGTCACCTGGGTGAGGGAAGGGGAGGATGGCTGGCGCTTTGGCATCAGTCAGAAATTCACTTGCCATCCTTTTTCTTTTTCCTTTTTTTTTTTTTGTTGTAATAAGCGGGCTGTGAACTGAACAGGGAGGTGATGAATAAAGACGTGGGCTGCAGAGTGTCTCCTGCTGTGGTCTCACGGAGCCCTCCGAGCGCGGGCAGCCCTGCCAGCCCCCCTCTCCCTGCACAGCCTCCCACCCTCGTCTCAGGTGCTCAGAGGCGGTTGCTTTATCCATTGCTAATGACATTTATTTTCTTCTCAGAGCCTCGGGCAGGGCTCTTTCTCTCGCCCTCCCTGCTGATGTGAATCCTGCTGCCCTATTATGCTGAACTGAGACTTTTTTTATTGCTGAACTGCTGGTGATCTCCCCTGCACCTCCTGCCTCTGCCCCCCAGCCTGCCCTTCCCACAGCCAGGCACACGTTCCCCGGACTTGATCCAAGCAACACTGAAGTAAAGAGAAAACCTCCCCCAATTTTCAGGTTGGATCAGGTCCCTCACCTGGCGAGCATGGGTTCAGACTTACTTTTGGGTTTCTGGTAACTTTCTTCTACAACATTCTTCAGAAAAAGGCAATTACCACAGCGCTATTAAAGCTTTCCCTACTGCATGGCCAGATAACTTGCTGGGAGCCTTCTGAAATAACCTTTAAACAATAGATCCTGTCTTATTTACTGAATGTTTCTGAACTCAACAGTAATGCATCCAGATGTCACCCCTGTCTACTGTAGGCCTAACTATTTCTGGAAACACACCAAAGGCAAATTGCTTGGATAATGTCAGATATTGTTGCAAAAAGAATATGACAAGTTTCCATCTCGTTGCTGAAGGCTGCAGAGCAGAGAGATGTTTCCCAGGGCAGCAGAGCTGGGCGCACCTTCCACTCAGCTCCACGCAGGAGCTGCATCCCTCCCTTCTGGCAGATCATGGGCAGGTACCAGCAGCTTTCCAGCTCAGGAAAAAATTAGTGTAGCTGCCAAGCAAAGCTCGGCATGCTCACAACATCCATGCTGGGGTGGTGTGTGACTGCAGGTGGCTTTTGTCCTGGAGGTGGGAGATGGGAGAGAGGCACTGGAGACTGCAGGAATGGGCTGAGATGTTCTGGTGATGTCTCAGCCCGTCTTGTGCCATTATCGTGAGGGAAGTCAAATGTCAGCTCTGACCCATCACAGGTGCTTGGTCAACAGGCAAGAGAAGACTCTGCCTGAAGTGGGAGGGTAACAAAGCTGCCCAGCCCTCGACTCATCTCCTCTCCACTCCGTGCCCTGCCAAGGGGAGCACACGCACACGCTGATGGCACCCAGCAGTGTCCCAGGCTGCAGCTCACAGTGCTGCCCCTGGCTCCAGTGAGAAACCCCTACTCTTGGACACGTAGGATGGGACAAAATCATCATCGTTGTCATTGTGGCCTAAATCTAGTCCTGTCCTCCCTCCCTGCTGCCCCTGACACAGGCACCTTGAGGACTACATCTCCACAGGAGCCCCGTCCTCCTGCTGGTGCACTGAACTGCCATTAACAGATCACGGCTGTTATTTGCCTTTCCAGGGAGAAATAGGTCCAAGGATATTTCAAAATGTTATTACAACCTCTAATTTTGTTCCCCAACCTTTCCAGCTGCCCTCTGCCCAGGGCTATTCTTGCAGGGCTTGCAGGTTCCTGAGGTCCCAGCCTTGCCCAGGCTGGCCTTGGCTGTGACCTGAATGTGGTTGAAAGGTCTGAAGAAGGTCAGAGTCCATCACCCAAGCCCATTTGTCATCCCTCTGCCAATCTCCAGTACTGGGATTTATCCTGTTTTCTCAGGCAAAGGGTGAACCAATCCTACCGTAATAAATCAGATCACAAGGAGAGAAGGAGATAACACATAATGACATGGGAGAAAGCGAAAATTAGACGGGGAATGAGTCGCAAGTTCAACCCAAACACCTGCTCTTCAAAGTCATAAGTTGCATCACAAGCTGTGGCTGCTGCCAGCAAGCTGCATCTCTTCCCTGGCCATGGCCTTATCTATATCCATGACAACAGGACAGGCAGGTACCAGAACAGGCCAGGTGAGAAGGCACCAAGTTATCCCTGTTTCTTACCCCAGCACCAATACAGCTGGAAAGGTCTGAGTTAGGCAAATTTCTTACAGCTTGGCCAGCTGCAAAACCCCTCATTGTCCCACGTGCTGGGCTCGGGGGACATACCCTGCCATGCCCAGGGGACAGTGGCACAGACTTTTTCAGCCTGTGAGGATGCAGTGGAGCTCTCTGGGCTGCACATAAATGCCTGAGGGAATGAAGCACATTTATCTCTTTGAATCTGGCACCCAGTGAAACTTTTAAAGGTCCCAAGAGGGTGTCCAGGCATGGCTGTAGAGTCAGTGGGTGCTCTTCAGCTTCAGACATGGGAAACCTTTAGAAAGACTTGGGTCAATAAGCCATGGGTCCTCTGTCCCTTGGTCACTTCTGAACACACACTCCTCAGAGTGCAAAGCGCGTGAGACCAAACCGTCAGCCTTGACTCTTGCGTCACCTCTGTGAGGGTTTAGGGATTGCTGCAGTTGCAATGAAAAAGGATCAGGAGGAGAAGTGACAGCTACACCGGGCTTTGCTGGCAAACAAAGAGGAACACGGCAAAGGCACAGACAGTAACCACGGCGCTGGTGATGCTCTGCAACTCCTCCTGCTCAGGTGGGCACAGGGATTGAAGAGCTGCCTGGGTTTGTAATCCGTGCTCACTGACAACAAAACAGAGAGGAACAAATGCTGTTCCCTTCCTTTCTCCTCACATCCCCACTTCCTTGCTAAATGAGAACCAATGTACTGAGGGGTGATAAATCAACATCAATCACTTTGTGGGGGATTTTGTTGAAGTTCTTTATCTCCACTGAGCACCAGCACTGTTCCTTAAGAGGTCCTGTCATCGTTCGGTACAGAAATCCTGACATGCAGAGGAAGGAGGTCACACTTCTAATTACATCTGCATGGTCTTTAAGGTGTTTAAAATCTCTTTTCACCAACTGACAGCCCTAATGCATCTTTCTGCTCATTTCAGCGAAGATGAGAACCAGCCACAAAGGCTGCAAACAACCTTCAGTTATTCACACGTCATTGCAACCGGGCAAGAGCCTAAATACAGGTGTGGGATAGTTCAGGCACTCACTTCATGCACAATTTATGTAAACGACTTCCCTTACAGCTTTATAACTTCGATGCTTACTCAGTAAAGACAAGATAGGATGACTAAAAAACCCATCATACTGGGTACTTTTCCTCAAACGAAGCCACCCCGGAGCACCATCTGCGCTCTAAAAATTGGGATAACCTGTCAGGATTCCTAAAATGACAGACATCCGTCATGACAGACTGAAGTACATTATTTTCCCACCTAGGTTTTATGCTGATTTCGCTGATCATTTTAGGCTAGAAGACAATCTGTTGAGCCTCAAAGTGCCGTCTTCTTTTACCTTTAATTTATTCTGTCAGAAGACTGTCTACCTTAATGAGTATGAGCACACCCCCACTCCCTTCCAAGTTTGGTGATCTGTTATGTCAAATATAAATAATCCTGTCTGAAACTGGTCGATATGGGGAAATGAAAAGCCATCTTCCCTTGGGGGATTTTTCTCTCCCTCCCACAGCTCCCCCCTGAGCCCTCAGGCTACCTTTAATGTACCGAGCAATATCCATGTGTCTCTGAGAGCACAAACCTGGATGGCTGCTGTACTCACGAAACAGTGACAGAAACAACACACAGGTAATTGTGGCATCGCCTTTCTTGCTTCTGGATCCCTCCCCATCACCACTGCTTCATTGAGTGTGAGCTCGTGGGCTGCTCTGCTGCCTAACCTGAGACCGGGGTGGTCACCCCAAACTCCTTGGGATGGAGTGGGGGATTCTGACATCCTTTTGGAGCCAGGGCATGAGATAGGAAGAAACCCTCGTCCTAGACACTTGGCTCCCGGTAAGATGTCCAGGCAGGCTATTAAGAGTGGCCAGTTCCTGTACTATGCTGAGCACACGAAGGGGGACGAGATGGAAGAGAAGGACACGACTCGCACACCCAGGAAAGGCATGGGATGGGGGCAGCATTCCCACTCCATCCCTGGAAGACGCTTTCATGACCTCCTCCACAGCCATGGCTTTGAGACTGAAGATGCTGTTGAACCAAGGAAAACCAAGTGCCTGGAGCACCTCAGTGTTTTTGACGCTGGTCTAAGGTGGCAGGACTTGCCCAGTGCCCCCGAGACAGACTATTGGGGAGCAGATGCTGTGCAGTTCTCCACGTCCTACTCGCCCCGTCTCCCTTCTCCAAACCCCTTCCCAGCCCCACTCCTGCCAGCCGGGGCTATCCTCTGCCTGTGCCCTCCTTGCGGGCATCCCCCGGGGATGCGGGTTTGGCCGCCGGTTCCCTCGGAGCAGCGATCCCAGGCAGTTCGGGATGCACCGAGAAGCAAACGGGGGAAAACCACCGCGAAAGACCCCAGCGCTGGGAAACACGGGGAGAAGGGGCCCGGCAGAGCAGGGAGAGGAGGGGGGATATGCCCGCGGCGCCTTCTCCAGCCCCGCTTACCTTCAAACGGGGGAATCGGGCTGGATCGCTCAGGTGAGCACCGCGTCTCCCGAACTCTCCCGCTCGCAGAGCATCAACGCCGGATTAAAAAAAAAAAGATAAAAAAAAAAAAAAAAAAAGGAAGGAAGCGGCGGTCTGAGGAGCAGGGAGCGGAGCAGGCAGCCGGCAGCGAGCAGCAGCAGCAGCATCAGCCACCCTCTCGACACATGGCCGGGCCGGCGGCGGCTCTGCGGGGGACGCTCCCGCCTCCCCGCCCCGCACCCCAGCGCCGGGGCCGCCAATGACGGCGGCGGGGGCCGAGCGGGGC
>VWZG01012370.1:1263213-1363393 GCA_013396735.1 Grallaria varia | reverse complement strand
CCCGCACCCCGGGGTGCGGCTGTAGGGCCAGAACCCCTCCCGCACCCCGGGGTGCGGCTGTAGGGCCAGAACACCTCCCGCACCCCGGGGTGCGGCTGTAGGGCCAGAAAACCCCCCGCACCCCGCGATGCAGTTGCGGGGACCGAACACCCCCCGCACCCCGAGATGCGGCTACAGGGACAGAACACCTCCCGCACCGGGATGCTGGACACGGCGGGCAAAGCGGGGACGGCCCCTGNGTGCGGCTGCAGGGACCCGACACCTCCCGCACCCGGGGGTGCGGCTGTAGGGACCTGACACCTCCCGCACCGGGACACGGCAGGCAAAGCGGGGACGGCCCCTAGGAGGTGGGTCACTGCCCAGCCCAGAGCTGGGGCATCCCTCTATGTAGACCCAGGTCATCCCTCTACGGAGCCGGACCAACACCCTGCAGAGCCGGGTCACCCCCTCTGGTAGCCGGGTCACCCTCTCCTGTAGCCGGGTCACCCTCTCCTGTAGCCGGGTCACCCCCTCTGGTAGCCGGATCATCCCCTTCACAGAGCCACATCGGCCACCACAGAGCCAGGGGACAGCGGTTTGGCCAAGGGAACCTTCGTCCCCAGTGCTGGCACAGGAAAAGAGTCCCCCTCCTCATCCCCAGTGCAGGAAAAGAATCCCACTCCCCATTCCCCGTGCAGGGATAAGGGAGGGAAAGCCCAGACAAACCCTACAGAACCCCCTGTTTAGCCCCACAAAGGTCCCAGGGCATTTTACGGGTGTCATGACTTTGTTCCCTGCTCCTTTTATCGGGAGCTGTGCTGGGGTTTTGGCAGTTTGGTTTCATTAATAGACACCCCTGGAGAGGGACTGTGTCTCCTCTTCCCAAATCCCTGGCCATTCCAGCACAACCTCAGCCTGGTGTCCTCATCCACAGCTTTCTCCAAAGACGCTGCTGCCGTGCAGGGCACATTCAGTGGTGGTGATTCACAAGGTTTCTTTAGTGTCGAGGCAGTGATTCACAAAATTTCCTTAGCGCTGAGGTTGGGATGACCTCCCAGAGCTGAAAAAAGCAGAACTTGGGGGCAAAACCTGAATCTGAGCTGGCATTAGCCCTCTAGCAGGTGGGCACCACCTCAAGCACCGATGAAGGTTGGGCACCACCTCAAGCACAGATGAAGGTTGGGCACCACCTCAAGCACAGATGAAGGTTGTCCCCCAGCCCCAAGCTGGTGTGACAAGGGAGCACAAACTGCCCTGACTGCCACAATGCATCCCTTGAGCTCTGCAGCCACCAATCCCCAGGCTCCCAGCAGGGCTCTCCTGGGCACGAAGGATGCTCAGCGTGTCTCTGGAGGCTGTGCCAGCCCTGCCTCATTGCCCACCCTGCCACCAGCCTCAGGTGCCATCACCCATGTTGTCTGCAAGCTGGCACAGGGACCCTTCTGCAGGCCACTGCCTCTCCCAGCCTCCCAGTGATGACCCTGGGAAGACCAGCACATGCAGCCTGGATTGCCTCTGTCCAGCGAGATGCATTGAGTCTTGCAGCATTCATTTCCCTGGCCTCACTGCCATTGGCACTCCCAAACTTATTCCCGAGAACTACCTCAATTTTTTCCTTTGGCAGTTTCACCTTATTGATACTCGTTCTGCCCTTCTTGACTGATGAGAAGAATCAGCGCTTTTATAGCACATCTGCCCTTTTTAAGATGGTATCACTGATAGTACTCCTTTAATCTATAGAGAGGGAAAACATTGCATTTAATTAATTGCTCCCCAAATAAACTAATTGCCACCAGCAATTTCAGCACACTTTGCACGCAGTTCAAACGCCTGTGCAGAGATCTGAAAGGCAAACCACTCACTCTGATGACAAGAAATGAAAGTGAGGGGGCAAAATGTAGTTTATCTTTAGAGAATCTACTTAAGACTGTTATTGTTTAATTATTGTATATCGTATCACTTAGTACTGAACAGTCTGTGTTCTGGTTGCTGTTCAGTTTTTCTTCAAGGTTGCTTGAACCACGTGCAAAAGATACTTAAGAGCTCTGCCGGGGAAAAAAAAATAACCAATTTTAGCTTTTATTACTCGTGCAGGTCAAATGCCATAGTCTGGCAATTCATCACTGTATCCTTGCTCAGAAACATGAACGATAGAGGTTCTTTGCTTGTGCCATTCATTTTGGTTTCTATGCCTGGGCTCCTGTACCACAATAAACACCCTCCTTGCTTCCCGGGGAGATGTCAAAGTGATTCTCACTGAGCTGAGCCCAGGATAGAAGGAAGGAAAAACAATGTTATAACAAGGACTTTAGCAAATGCTTGGGCTGCCTTGTGCAAGTACAGAGCTTTTTTTCTGGACTCTAGCATGAGGTTTGCTTGCCCTAAGAGCAATTCCGTGAAGATCAGTTACCTAGGAAGGAGAAAAAGGTTTTCACAATATATTTCTATACTGCAGTGAAGTACAACACCTCTGTCGTGAGCATGGCCTGGTGGTGCCGGGGGCTGTGCAAACACAGAGCGCAAAGAGCCCTGATTCCCTAGACTTTGCAACATAAATTTTTGCAGAAGGAAAGTGCTAATTAGCATCCACAGTTTGAGAGCCAGTTGATAGCCTCGAGAGCTGGCAGCTGGCCAGCCACAACTTTCATCACCCCCAACATTTGGGAAGTGTCCTGTGCCTGCCAAGTCTGTGGGATAAACAGACCAGCAGCAGCCAGAAGCCAAATAATTTGTAGGTCTTAAGTACAGTGTTCAGGTTATGATTGCCTGCTTCCCTCCACCCCCACCAGTGGGTTATTCTCAATGTAAATCCTTCATCGAGTTCATGTATTCACGTTCCTGCAACCAAAAAAATCTTGGTTTCCTCACACTTGACTCAGGACTTGGGATCAAACTGCCCAGGAATATTGTATGATCTTCCCATCACTCAGCATCCTAAGCCACTCTCTAGGTTTTCTTCCCCACCTCCAGCTTCCTCCATCCCCAGGGAGTAACTCACAGTGTGTGGCCCTCACAGAAGGGAAGGTTCTCATTTGGTTGTCATGACTCTGGAGGCATCTTCCATCTGAGGCTGATACGTGATCGAAACCCACAACCAAACCTGGGCATTGCTGGGAGCAGTTGGCTGCCGAGGTACTGCCCAGTTCCCTGTGTGTATTCCCAGTGCTCCAGTGGCCTCGGGGACAGTGGTGGCATTTCTAGACTGAAAACTCTTTCTGCAGCTGCATTTTGGTGGATGTGACACAGACCGAGTGCGTGGCCTCCAAGGGATGCAGTAAAATAAACACACACCCGAAATGGGGTGGCAAAGGGCACTTAATATTGCTAAAGGATCCCACTGCTTGTGCAGGGCTTTGCTCCAACAGGAAATCAAAGTGTTAGGGCTCTATAAATGAACTCCTGCCCATCGCAGACCCTGGGAGCAGGTTCAGATGCCGCAGCCAGGTACGGTGACAGCACAACCTTGTCATCACCTGCCAAATACACTCTTTTTCCATTCCTAAGGGAAGAGCCTTTTCCTTTGCAGCTCTCTGGCATTTATTTTTACCTCAAGCTCCCCAGCAGTAAAGAGGACTCCGTGTGTGCAGCTGTAGCAGGATGCTCTGAGGCTCAGCTCCTCACAGTGACAGCTGCCCTCTGGTCCTGACGGCAGCGCTGGGTGCTCTTTTCTGTCTCTTCCACAGGATTATGGAGTTTGCTTCTCTTGGACAGTCTCCAAGCTAATCCCAAATATTCACAGCAGTCTCCACTGCATCCTCCTCCTCTCTCTGGGATGTGGGCACATGCACGCAGCTCCTCGATCACCTCTACTGGATTTAAATGCAAATTTTATATTGGTGAGAAGAGTAGCCTGACCCCCCAATTTGTGCTCTTCCACAGCAGCCTTTCTCCTTCTGCTTTAACCACATACAGTGTCGGAACCACCTGGTTTATAAACTCAGCCCTAACAACTGCCCATAAGTGGGTCCTTGCACCCGCTGCTCCCACTGCCGTGGCTCAGGATGCTGGTTCAGGATGTTACTCAGGATGCCACATGTTACTCTGAGAGCTTTCTGTCCTTGAAGGCGACAACCTCAGAGTGCCAAGGGATGAATCTGCCTAAAAGAGTCAACAAAGGAAAAACAGAGAGGAGCTGCTGCCTAAATCCATATTTTGAACCCGAACAGATGAGCTACCCAGTGCCCCAAGCCAGTGTGGCCCAGGCTTGCTGTGTAAATCATCCCCAGCCAGTGACCAGCACCGTATGTCACAGCTCATGGGGTGACATCAGCCTCAGCTGGAGCCACGTGGGACAGAGGGAACGTGCACTCAAAGGTTGCTCCGTGGCAGGGCTTGCCTGGCACATCAGGTCACATCACAGACATCAGCTCCTGCCTCTGTGCCTGACATGACGTGCCAGACCCTCTGGAATGTGATCCTATGGGTGGAAGAGCCACCAAAAGGAAGGGCAGGAGGGGAGGTTAAGGGTGCTCCTCACACCTTCCCTTTACTCAGAGGGGTGGATTTTGGGGCACTGCTGACACCGAGGGGGTGGGAGGTGCTGGGGGAATAAATCCTTCCATGGGCATCTGGGCTACGGTGGGAATAGTGCAGAGCCTTCTGTCCCAGACCTGGAAAGCCAAAGAGATCGTGTCTCCTGCAAACCTTCAAGCTTATTGAGGTTGTCAAGGGGTTTGTAGGGCAAGCCCTCCCTGTACAGAAGCCATGTTGAGTTTTCTGAAGGAAATCTCACTTATCCACAATTTCTGTTCTTTAACAGACCTTTTGCTAACTTGTTCTTTGCAGAGCTCAAGCAGGCAGGGCCTGCAGCCTTTTCCATTCGAAGCACCAGCCCTTTTGCTAAGCTGATAAAACTGCATCTTCAAACTCCTCAGGCTCTTTTGGCCCCATGTCTTCTCGAAGCTGATCCGGCTTGCTGTGTAATCTTCAGGAAGCTGCTCAGTGCCAGGAAGGCATGGCTAGAGGAAGAGCGAGAAGAAAGGCTGGCATCAAAGAGCAGAGCCTCGTGCAGAAGGGCTCAGCACCAGCCCACTCCCCTGGAAATTCATGTGGCAGACGGCTCTGGACCAATGCCCACAGCAGATTCCAGCTCCTTGTGCTGTTATTTCCTACCAAACCAAAGAACTCTTCCCCGCCATTCCAGGGATGGGAAAGGGCACTTTATGGAAATTAAGGTGGGTCCTGAAAAATCATGGATGGTGGGTAATGCAGGAGGGCAGTGCAGGGTGTCCTATGTCTGAAGAGCAAAAAATTAGATTTGGTGTGTTTTTAAATGAGAAATCAGATCCTTCCTTACCAAATTGGGTATTTACCACATGTCAGATGATGAAGCATGGAAAGATGTCATCTGGGATGGACAGGGAGAGCAACAGGAGAGCAAACAAGTGGCTGGATAGATGGTTGTCCCATGGTGAAGGGCACCTGGAAGGCCAGGAATGAGGTGAAACAGCCATGAGTTGGGAATGTCACCCACAGGTGAGCATGGAAGGTGGGAAAAGGAAGGCACTGAGGTAGCACCTGCTGAGCAAAGAGCCTTCTCCACGGCAGGACTGGAACAAGCTTCTCGTGCCTCTCCTGCAGAACAAGGCTAGAGCAGAGTTGGTCCTGCTCGCAGCATCTTTTGCGGGGATACGTGAATCTGTGTTACAATGCGTGGAGATGGTTATTGCAAAGCCACTTTATTTATGGTGTTTTTATTGGCAGGGGAGTGGGAGTGCAATACAATTTTAGCCACTCTGATGTCTCCATGTCCCTTACAGCCCACCTCCATTCTAGAGCAGATTTTTTCCTCACATTACATGATTCCTCAAACTGTACAGAGGACTTGCTGCACCTGAAATGGTACAAAATTAGGATGGTCTTGCAGAGCAGGATGAGGTGTGGGCAGTGCTAGGAGAGCTGATGACTGTATGTCTCCACCACCATCACCAGTCCTGGTCCACACCAGCTGCAGGAAGCAGGACCTCTTTGCATATGACAGGAACAGTGTAGGACCAGGATTTGTGTGAAGCTCAGCCAAGATGAACTTGAACATTAAGAACGACGCACGTCACACCATGAGCTGCAGGAGTCCAGATCTCAGGCATGAGCACCAGACAACAGCATCTTTTTTTTTTTTTTTTTTGGATCCATTTAGAAAGACCCTATTGAAGACTGGAAACAGTCTCCAGAGCTCCCAAGATATGACCACTACTTGGTTATGCTGCACTTCTCAAAGCTCACACAAATCTCTCCCACCTCCCACTGGCACTGTCCCCTGGATTGCACCACCCTTTATAAACACACCCAGAGAATGCTTTTGTCTCTTCCTGTCCTTTCAGATATTTCGGGTATTTGTGGCAATCTCTCCTGTTTATATAACAAAGCCACAGCCCAGTGTTTGTGACACCATATCCATGGAAACCCTAATATAGCATGCACAGGCGACTAGATCTCATTAGGTGGCTCAGCTGCGGCGCTGGGGAAGGAGTTTCTCTGGGCTGCTCCGGTGGGCAGGGGCCTGGCTGCACACCCAGCCTCGAGCACCTCCTGAAGAGGCAGCACCTCCTGAAGAGGCAGTGATGCTCTCCTTTTGCTGATTTTGGCCTGTCTCCTGCTCTCCCACCACCAGCCCAGCCACCCACCTTTTGCTCTGCAGATCGTCTGTGGTTGCACAGTTGGACCAGGAAGAGAGGCAGAAGTGATGGAGATGCTCAGTCACGGCAGTCCCCGCCAGAGCAGGATCGAGCCATGAAGAGCAGCTGAGGTCCAGTTCTGTCTCTGACTCAGGGAGACTGCTCTGGTGGCCGTGGGGAGGTCTGACTGCACGGCTGGGGCTGGGTGCCCTTTGGATGTGGTCCTTGTTGGGGATAAGGCAGAAGTTTTCTTACTTGGTCTAAGAAAAAGGAAGTTTTGTCCTGAGGAAGGCAAAAGAGGTTAGGAGAAAGCAAGAAGCTGGAACAAGCAGAGGCTTAGCTCTTCCCCCTTCTCACACCATGTCAGGTCCAGCCTGAGTCAGACACTGCCAAACCTCATCAGCACCGGGCAAATTTGATCCTGGTCTGGCTGGCTGTGGACGGGGGCTGTGGATGGCAGAGCCTCCAGGGCATGGAGAGCTGCACCAGCCATGTGGGAGCGGACAGCAAGCTTCCCTTGCCTCCCTGCCCCTGCCCAAATTGAATTTCCATTTCTGTTAGCGAGGCAATGGATTATAGCTCCGAGGGGTGCTGCCTGCTTCAGTCCCTAATTTGGCGCATCAATCGTGTTTAAACCTACTTACCTGTAAGGCAGCTTTTGTTCCAGGCAGGCAGCCCTTGCTCCTGCCGACGGAGGCAGCTGCTCCCCCAGCTCCCTGCCACCAATGTCAGGCCCTTCTGCTTTCAGGGCTCTGGAACCCACAGCTTGTTCTCCAGCTTGGCATCCAGGGTCATTAGTGGCAATAAAAAGCCACAGCAGTTTGTCACCAGGAGGGTTTGGATGCATGGCTCTGCAGGCGGACAGGGTCAGCAACACCATGTTGGCGATTAATGCTGCTGTTGGGGCTCATCCAGCATCCAGCACAGTCAGGTTGGGGCTTGGGGGACTCAGCTGAACACTGTCCATCAAAAATAGCCCTTCTCTGGGATTCACAGCACGCTCCGGGTATTCCCTGGGCATTACTGCACCCTTGGATCTTTTCTGCTGGAGCGTTTGGCAGGATCTGCCTGGAGAGGGCCGTGAGGTGTGTGGAGACCTGGAGACTCATCTCCAGCACAGGATGCTCCTGTGTCAGCACCAGTGCAATTGTGCTGGCATTGCCTGCACTGAGAGCTCACAGGTGGGCTAAAAGCTGCTGCTCTGCCTTCAAGGAAAGGGGCTGAACCGACAGCCCTCCCAGCACTGGGACCGTGGGAAGCTGCTCCACGTCATCTCTGAGCGGCCAGAGTTTCAGAGGCAGGAAACTGGCATTTCTACATCTCACTGAAATCTTAAAATAAACACCCGGAGCGATGAGGGGAAAGCTCCTTGCTCCTCACCTGGATTTATGAGCCACGATGAGGGAGAAACTGGAGGGGGGAGAGGGAGATATACATTTTATTTTATTTCCTCTTCAAATAAATTCCCGCTGCTTATCTGCAAAGTTCAGCTGTTTTCGAGCTGACCTGCCTGTGTTATGCTGTGCCACTGCAAATTCCTTCTGTTCAGGAAAGCTCAGGAGCTCCACTTGCACGCGGCAGCAACCTGGGGTTTCATCTCTCTCTAATAGAGAGAGGCAGAACCAGTTAGAGAGGACCCCCTCCTGCTCCCCCCTGCCATGCTGACAGCTCGCCCTCTTCTCTTTTGAATGAGGAAACAAAGCCAAGAGAGGTGGGTGAATCTGCCTGGAGGAGGTCAGGGATGGAGAAGGACAAAAATCTGCTCTCAGGGGCTTTTGTAACACAGCCAGACACCTGCCCAAGCACCGGGGCTGGGAGATGAAGGACATCCATCTGATGCCTTCAGTGCATCCAGGGATGAGCCCAGGGGCCTCAGGCAAAGCAGGGGATCCTTCAGGAAGGTGAGCAGGGCCGTGGGTGGCTTGAGGTGCAGATCCAGCTCCTCCAGCAGGAGCCCAGGGCACTGCAGGGGCTCCATTCAATAAGTGAATATGACCCCACCTCCCAGAAATGCCATGCTGGGTCTTCCCAGGCATCTCCAGTGACCTCCTTGCATGTCATGCTGCCCAGACATGGGCTTTTAAGGCTGACACCAGCAGCAGTTGGAGGGCTGGTTGGGAGTCACTGGGACTGGAGTCACTGGACTGGAGGGGTGCGAGATGGGGCTGAGGGACGTTCACCTGGGAGAGCTCAGCTCTCCATCTCTCTCTCTCTGCATTGGCCTTTTGCCTGATAAAGCTGAATGAGAGCCCAAACCCCCCAGCCAGCAGGTCACCCGACAAGGAGAGATGCCCCGGATCGATTGACGCATTCCTGAGTAATGGTTATGTCTTAGGACAGTAAAACCTCATCGAATTTAACATAGAGAGGCACACACTGATGATTCATTAAAACACCCGGGCGCTGAGCTGAATCTATTTCCTCTCATTACACGGGGCTGGGAAACGTGGATCTGCCCCTGTGACATTGCTGCAAGGACCAGGAGTGAAACCCGAGACCCAGAGGGGACCGGAGGGGACTCCGCATGGAAGGCATCCGAGAGCATCTCCTGTCACGTGAGCTGGCATCAATAAAACAAGACCACGAACTCCGAGACTAAAGCAAGGCAGTGTGTGCGTATAAAAGGGCTCGAGGCAGTTCATTATAATTCCAATTAACGTAGAAAAGTTAATAACCGAAAGAGAATACACAAGACTTTAAACGAACGAGAAGGGGGAGAGACAAAAGGTATCTTTAAACTGGAGCCAAAGTCTCAGCCACTACAAAAGCAAAGAAATAACAAATATTTATGATGTCTAATAGCCCAGGAAGGTAGGAGCTTCGATTGGAGCCAGACTGGGGTGGGAGAGTAAGCTGGGCTTTGCATGGGAATCCTTATTTTTGGATGCTGTGCTGGGGTTTGGAAGGGTCAGAAATAAATCACACAAAGGCAAAAGAGGAGAGGAGAGACAAAAGAAGAGGAGAGATGAGAGAAGAGGTTTCATTTCTGGCTGTTTGGGGGAAATCAGCATTTTCTCTGGTATTTAACTTTGCAGGGAAAATATTTCAAACACTGTCAATAATACCTAATGGTTGTGATCAGGGCTCCTTTGTGCTGATTGTCTGTCCAGCTTTGGGGTGAACCCAGGCTGGGGTACATGGGGACCTAGGCCAGCGGCACCACGAGCAGGGCAGAGCACGTCCATGCAGGGCTCAGCAAGAGCAGCCAGTGAGGAAACAGCCCTTTCCAGCCACTAAGGAAGATTTAAGAGCGAATCACATCAGCCCAGTCGAATTCAATTGCTATTGATAATGTCCATGTGCAATTAGAGCCAATTAAGGGGAGGCAGGGAATGACAAGTGTTTGGCCAGGAGGTGGGGCGGGGGCGGGGGGTCAATACAACCCTCCAATTTCCCAACAGCTAAATTCAATTAAAGAGTATCGCTTACCCAGCTTGCCCAGGAGGGCCAGCACATAAATGGGCAAGGCCAGGCGGTGGGCGCTGTCCTGGCAGCATGCAGACCTCCGGGAGCAATCCCTGCTCCTGCCCCAGCTTCAAGCTGCGGGAAGTGGCGTCCATGTACTTCACCATGATCGCCGTGTTCCTGGTCATCTTGGTGGTGGCCCTGCAGGGCTCGGCGCCCCGTGGGAGTGATTTTCCCTACAAGGTGCCCCTCGATCCCCAAGGGCTGCTCGAGCTCTCCTGGAATGTCAGCTACCCCGAGCAAGCCGTGAATTTCCAGCTCCTCATCAGGGACCTGCAGTTCGGGCTCCTCTTTGGGATGTCGGATAGGGGCGAGTTCGAGAACGCAGACCTGGCCGTGCTCTGGAGCGACGGGCACAATTCCTATTTTGGGGTGAGTCACCTGTGGGTTTGCATGGATGCTTTTGTGGTTCTCTCCCTGCGGGTGAATCGGGCTTGTGGTTTGGAAGAGCGGGGCTGGTCAGGGCACAGCACACGCTGGACTGTTCCCACCACTCGACGGGAAGGGGTCCAAAAGGTCTTGGAGGTTTCCATCCCGGAGAAACCCATAGATCAGGTGCACACGATGGGTTTGGCATGGGAATTAATCCCAAAGAGAGAAGAATAAATAAAACAGCACATCAGCAAGGCTGAGAGGAACCAGAACTGGGATGTATTGGCTGTATTTAGCCACAAAGAGCTCCAGTGGGTGGTTGTACCAACTGGCTCACGCTCGTGTACACAGGATGCAACAACACCTTGGTTCACTTCTGTGCTGCTGTCAGTCACGTTAAAAATTAACCACAGCTCCCAGTGATGGCTCTGAGACAGGGCAAAAGTCACCAGCCAGAGAGGCTGCTCCTGCCAGCACCAAGAACCTGGCTGTGAGCTGCATCCGACACCGGGATCAACAGGATAACAGGGCAGCCTGGGCTGCTGTCAGGATTTAGACTTGCACATGTATTTGGGTGATATGTAAACATGGTAGCAAATTTGCTCGTGGTAGCAAATGGGAAGGAGAAACTAGTTTCTGATGGTGCTGTTTGATATTGCTGCTGCAAACTTCCTCCCTTCCTGACACAGTCTGCTTGTCCGGGTTCTTGTCTGGGTTGTCTTTCCACCCCTGGGCTCTGCAGTCGTATCCTCAGACCACCACGTTAAGCTCATTGCGACTGTGCTCGGCTGCAGAAGGCAATTCCCTTTTTTCCCCGTGTGAGGCTTTCCAGTCAGTTAAATTTTGCCTCTCTGCTTACTTCAAATTAACCATAAAATACATTCTTTTGCGATCAGCCGCAATGTGATCTGCAGTGTAACGAAAGCATGAGGAGAAGGGCTTATTATCTGCACTGTTTTCCTGCTAATTACAAACCATTCAGGACCTGGGGTGGCCCGAATGCTACAGTATTTCACAGCATCATGTTAAGAAAACATAAAGGATCGTTTCTAATCTGCCTCCGTGTTCTCACCGAAAGACAAACAGCGCTGAACGAAACACTGGGCAGCATTAAGGTTTTCTCCTTCACTTGGTGCTGAACAGCATCCTGCATGGAGATTTCAATAAATCTCTCCAGTGCTGGTTTTCTCTCTCCCAGCAGCCTTTCTTCTGGATAAGTATGTCAGCTGTTAGAAAGATCCAAATTTGCTTAACCCCCCATGTACTACAAGATTAATTTGCACACCATATTCCTATGAAAACAAATGTCATGCAAGCTCCATGTAGCTGATTTCACTCTCCCCCTCTAAGGACAATATGTTCTGGAAATATGACTCTATACTTCTGGCTGAAATTATGCCAAGTTGCTTTATTCTTTTTCTTCTGCTTTTTCCCCTAAGATAAGAGGACTGATGCCACTTTTGTATGGTACGGCAAGGCACTTCTTGGGTGCCTTTTCTCACTAAACAAAATATATCTATGAGAGAAACAAAAGGTCAAGGCAAGACTCCTGTTGAGATCCAAATTATTGCAGGATTTTATACTCCAAACCTTCAAATCCTGAGGCACAAGAGTAACCTCCTGCTTTGCTTCTTGGTGTGGATTTGTCACTATCCTCAACAGCGAGCAGTTTTTGGGAGGCTGTGCTGGGCTTCCAGAACAATCTGGCCACAACAAATTAAGGACTTTGAAGAATTCTGGAGCTGACACTATGACCCAGCAAGGACCTGATCTTAAATTGAGAGCAGCAGGCTTGTGGCAAGGGTTTTGGAGAGCACATCAGTCCCCTCCAGAAGGTGTCCCCCCTGACAAATACACCCAAAATTCAGCACAGAGTGATGCAACACCTTCACGTGTCCCTCTGGGCTTTCCTTTCCTCACCTGTCCTTTCTGCAGTCACATTTTGACTTTTAAAGGTCTTTCTGCAGACTGTGAGTGCTGGGTCAGGTGTTTCACAGATCTGCCTGTGCTGAGCACCAAGAGCCTCTTGGCAGGGGCTGTTCCAGCACAGCCCTGCCCAGGGGAGGCTGCAGAGGGGCACGGAACAACCAAAAACACAGGCTCCTCCACCTCTGGGAATGCAAAAGGAGCGCCTCAGCACCTGTGGTACCTTTGGAGGTACCTCCTGGCTGATTGGAGTGCTCCTTCTCTCACAGGATGCCTGGAGTGATTCCAGGGGGCAGCTCCACATGGACTCGCAGCAGGACTACCAGCTCCTCGCAGCTCGGAGGGCTCCTGAGGGGCTCTACCTCCTCTTCAGAAGACCCTTCAGCACCTGCGACCCGAAGGACTACCTTATAGAGGTACAGCATCACCCTCAGCCTGCTGTGGCACCCCCTCAGCCCCATCCCAGCCCCAACCCCCAACCTGCACGGTTATGTCTGATTTTGGAGGCAGCATCAGGTGTTTGTGCTGTCTAAGGCAGAAGGGAAGCGAGCTACAGCTGTCAGTCCTGGGACATGAGTAATGTTTGGCACCATCTATTTATGACCCCTTATAAACCTCTATAAAGTGTCGATTTTTAGCTCCTTTGCATCATCGGCTCCTGTTGAGCATGTGTTAGATCTATATAAATACCTCCTGCATCACTCTGGCCTGCCGTCTGGAGCCAACTGTTGGGAGTGTTACGGAGAAGGGTTGGTGGATCAACAGGAGGCAAAGAGGAGGGTTGTGGCAGGAGCTGGAACAAAGGGACAGCAAACAGAGATGCTGGGCTGTAGCTGTGCGTGCCTTGGGGACCTCTCTCTGCGTCCGCATTCACCGCTCCCCTGTGAGATGGGATTTGGGGGAAACCTTCCCAGTGGGGATGTCAGACAGCGTCAGAATCTCAGCCATGGACCCCAGGTGCGGGCAGGAACCGGTGGAAGGCTCATCTCAGATGAAAGCCTTTGTGGGCAGGATATTTTAGAGCCAAAGTGGGCAGAGTGTCCTCGAGTTTTTGTTGCTGGTTTTCAAAAGCTTGTCTTGTGATGAGAAATGTCTACTGTCTGCCAAAATTCTGAGAGCCCTGGAGGAAAAAAATCTGTGTGTGAACAAGGAAAAGACTTGCGGGTCTTATTCTCTGATCCTTTAAGAAAAGATTATTCTCTTTTTCCTTTCTTCCTTACCTCTTGTCCAGAGCTCTCTGTGTTCAGCAGCACCTTTCTTGCTTGCACCAGACTTTTCAGCAAAGCTTCTTGTGGCACCTTCCCCCGCAACAGAAGCTGGGTGAAAAGGGACAATTTCAGGGAGAAGTCTTGTTTCTGCTGTTACTGCCCAGGCCACCTCCTGGGACTGGGCTGCAGGGTGGGATGAATCCTGCACTGATATGGTTGTCCCAGCCCAGAGCTCATGAGAGACGAGGGGCTCTGAAGGAGCAGAGAGGATATGTTACCATTATGGAACTGATGCCATCTGGGGTAAACTTTTCAGGCTCTCCCACCTGGTGGAGAACCCTCTGTGATCACATCAGCCAAAGAAATGCCCCAGAATCTACAGTCTTCCTGGGACAGCACAGCAAAGTGAGCTCCTGGTGCAGTTGGGGTGGCTTCCCATATGGGAATGGGTCAAGAGACCCGTTTCTGGGTTCATGCCAGAATAATGGTGCTAATAATGGTGCTAATAAAGGCACTGATAGTCCATGCAGCTCATGTTCCTACATGAAAGCTGACCTGATGTACTTTGCTGTTGCTCCAGGATGGCACCGTGCACCTTATCTATGGGATCCTGGAGAAACCAGTGCATTCCCTCCAAGCCATCAACATCTCTGCCATCCACGGGGGCCTGCAGAGGGTGCAGCTGCTGAAGCCCAACATCACCATCCCTGAACTGCCCAGGGACATGAAGACCATGGAGATAACTGCCCCCAATGTTGTCATTCCCAGCCAGGAGACAACCTACTGGTGTTACATGGCAGAGCTCCCAGAAGACTTCTCCAAACACCACATTATCATGGTAAGAGGTAGGAGCAGAGGGCTGCCCTCCCCAGGGCTGATCAGCAATCGTGTTCACATTCAGCCATCCTGCAAACCCTGTCTCTTCCCTGCCCTGTTGCAGGGAGGCTTTCAGACCCATACGTCTTCTCAGGCATGGTCCCAGAACATCTCCCAGAGCCATCCCACCAGCCAGTAGCACCCTAATCTCTCTTAGACAACTCCAAATCAGAAGTTTCTCTGCAGGAGGTGGCCAGGTGGTGTCTTTCCACCTGTCAAATCCAGGGCAGGCTCAGAGATGACTCCCTGCAGAAGGCAGAGCTGTGGCCATCAAGGACACACTTGCAGTAGGATTATGGCACACAGTGAGGAATACATAAACATGGGAAAGAAAGGAACAAGACTGGTGGATGCAAGGAGGATGTGAACTGGCTTTTAAGAGATCAGGCATACTCCAAAAAAAAAGGGCTACAGACACAAATGCAACCTGTGTGCATTGCCCAGACATCTTGTAGGTGCTTGGGTCACCTCCCAGAGGCAGAACCCTGCTGGCAGCAGGTGCAGGGAAAGGAAGAACCACTAGGAAAGCATCACCCCAGCAGGTGTGGAGGTGGCTCAGCAGGTCACCTGGCCCATCCAGAGTCAAAACCACGCAATGAAGAGAGGGAAAACCTGGTACAGGAGCTGAAGAGAGTGCTCAGTGATTTAAAGGGGAGAGACGGTGCTGCAAAGGAAAGCTCAGAAGGAGGATTTTCTCTCTAACAGATGGTGTGAAGTGAATCATCTGTGTGTAAGTAAAAAGTGTGTAACTCCTGATACCTTCCTGCTGCTGCAGATCACTTCTGCAGCTGGCACTTTTAGCCAGAGCCGTTCCTCAGACTTGTTTTAGTCGCTCTTTCTACCCCAAATTCCCCTTGCTGTGCCCCAGGCAGCTGTTGGATAGAAATAAAACCCAGTAGCTGCAGCAGAGCTACCACAATGTGGCCAGGACCCTTTGTGGGAAAAAGCAATGTTCCCATAGCCACCTCAGCCCAGCAAACCTGGTAAAGGACTCGATCATCACAAAGAAGACCAGGGTCTTCTGCTGATCTCTTGCTGGAGAAAAGATGAGATGTTTGTTTTCTGGTGGGCTTTGGGTTGGTCCCCAAAGCCAACTAAGAAACTACATGTTCCCAAGACCGCCCTGAATGCTCTCCTTGGGCCCTGGTGCTGGCTTAACCTCATCTTGGGAGCCAAAATATAAGGTGAAAGCTCTCGGCCCTTGGTGCCTCTTGCCCAGAGCAACCTTCCCTCCCCACCACGGGGCAGAAACTGTCTCCCATTCAGTAACAGGTACCAGCTTTGGCTCCTGGTGGACCCTGCAAGACTGTGTGCCCTGGGGATGGACTCCCAGCAAACAGCCTCAGTGTGGCCTCATTCTTGGATCTGCTTTGCAGTATGAGCCAGTGGTCACGGCGGGCAACGAGGCCCTTGTCCACCACATGGAAGTCTTCCAGTGTGCTGCAGAGTTCGACAGCTTCCCCCACTACAACGGGCCCTGCGACTCCAAGATGAAGCCAGAGCGGCTCAACTACTGCAGGCACGTGCTCGCAGCGTGGGCCATGGGGGCACAGGTGGGTGCGAGATGGGACCTGTTGCCTCCCAACCCTTCCTGATCCCCTCTTGGGATTGCCCCACGTGGGTTGCTCCCACCCCGTTCCCTGCTGGTTCAACCCTGTCTGACCTCAGTGACCTCTCCCTGGACGTGTCTGAGTTCCTGCCTCACCTCAGCCTGCCTCGCTGGTGCCATAAATCTGGATTGCAGGCATGAACCACTCTGGGGTTTCCCCATTCCAGATCCTGGCTGTGATCCAGTGCAGTTTGTCCCCATTCCAGGCGAACACTGGGACAGGGTGCCCAGGGTAGTGGTCACAGAGCTCAAGGATCATTTGGACAGTTCCCTCATGGACATGGTGGGATTTCTGGGGTTATCCCATGCAGGCTGAGGAGCTGGACTTGATGATGATCCTTGTGGGTCCCTTCCAACTCAGGGTATTCTACAATTCTACTGGGAAGGTTATGCCATTGCATGTACATGTGGCATGGAAGAAGCCTTTGGAAGCAAAACCAGCTCACCAAGCACCATCAAGAAGTCAAATCACGTCCCTCAGCCCACGGTGGGGTTCAGGATTATATCCAGACATTTCCCTTAGGCTTTTCAGCCTTGTCCCTAGGAAAGTCTGCTCTCCTAATGTCCTCCCTCTGCTTCCAGGCTTTCTACTACCCCGAAGAAGCAGGTCTTGCCTTCGGTGGCCCGGGCTCCTCCAGATATTTGCGCCTCGAGATCCATTACCACAATCCCTTGGTGATCAAAGGTGAGGCTGTGGCAGGAGAACTGGGGTGATTCCAGGGAAGGACTGACATCCTGTTGGGGAGGGCTCGGGCCAAAATCATAGCCCGGTTTGCAACTTTCTGGAGCCCTGATGGTCCAGATCTGCCCCAGCAGGAGGAATACATTAAATTCACGCCATGCTGCCGCTTTTCTGCTCTCAGCAAAGTCATCCTCACTGAAGGCTGGAGCCCATCCTTGTGCAAGCCCAGCGGTGGGGAAGGACGCTCAGGAGATGAGCCTGTGGGCAGGAAACTGCCCCTACAGAGCTCCTGAAGGGATGTGATCCAAGGCAACACCAGCATTTAGTTGGGTTGTTCTTAGGATGTCCTTCCAGTTTCCGTGCAAGGTGGTGGTGATGGATCTCAAAGCAAGAGCAACAGCGGTGCCAAGTCACCAGACAGAAAGCAGCAGCAGCCTGTCTGGGGATGGGGGGATGTGGATGTTGTTTCACTGTACTCCTGCTTTGATAACATTGTCAGGAGACACATTGAAGGGGGGAAAAAAAAAAAAAAAAGGAAAAAAAAGGATTCCAAACAGCCCAGTTTCTTCATTAACATAAAAACAAGTAGCTTCTTGGCTACCCAAATGTATTTTTAGGAGACCAGAGCATATGCACTGTAGATCAGTCATAGCACATTCGGCAACTTGAGAAGAAACATGTCTATAAATACAGAGCTCATGTCTTTCATAATTTATCTGCTTTTGCATGTTAACCAATAGTGTCTCCCTCGTTATTCTTATCCCTGAGTGGGCTCCAACCCAGAGACAGGGAGTTCAAAGCTGGCCTGAACCCCTCCTGACCTACTGACCCTGCTCTTTGCCTTTGTTTTCATGGCTTTAGATTTGCAGGTGTCTCAGTCAAGGGAGACGTAATGAGCCACATTTCTGAGGGAGTTCTCCAAAGCACCCCATGCTCCATCCTTCAGCTTTGGGGAGTCCAAAGGCAGCCCTTTTCTCACTCTCCTGGGAGCAATTCAGCCTTAGGTCTGTGTCTTCTCTAGGGGACCAGGCGTGTCTGGGACCACTCAGTAAAGACTTGCATGAAAACCTCAAGGATTTAAAACAAGATGACCCGCACAGACTTAGAAATCTACGAGGGAGAGGCTGGCGGTGCAGCACAGCATTTTTCACACCTGACCTTGCCCCTGCAGTGACTTGTCCTTGTCCTCTGGTCCATCAGGTCGCCGTGACTCCTCGGGGATCCGACTCTACTACACGGCCACCCTGCGGCGCCACGACGCCGGGATCATGGAGCTGGGCTTGGTCTACACGCCCGTGATGGCCATTCCCCCCGGCGAGGACTCCTTCGTCCTCACGGGCTATTGCACCGACAAATGCACCCAGCTGGTGAGTGCCTGTCCTCTCCACCCCGCCTTCACCTGGGAGAACAAAGTTTACACGTGGCTTTTCCCAGATGGAACTGAGCTCCCAGCTCCCAATTCCCAGTTTTAAACTTACCGTGAGGTTGTGCTGAAAAGGAAAATGTGCTGCGTTCAACCAACGGAGAGCAGCTGGTTGGGATGTGCTGAGCCCCCCTCGAAGCAGCTCTCCTGGGGATCCCATCTGCTCCAGCTCCCCGGGGCACCATTCCCATAAAACTTACTGCGGAGCTGGCTGTGTCCCAGCGGTGCTTCCCTCCGTGGGGAGGAGAAAACTGGCTTTGGCTTCCAAGGAGCTTGCCAAGAGCTCTCGTGAAGATGGTTCCAAAATGCCCACCTTGCTCTCAGGAAGGTTTTGGTGGGTGTCCTTCTAGGGCCTGCTCAGAAGGAATCATTTGCCCCACCACTAATGAGTGCAGGCTCAGCTGCTCCTGCCGACCCAGCGTTGGTTTGGCAGCAGGCTGAGAGTCTGTCCCTCTGCCAGGAGCTCAGTGACACCCTGCCCAGAGTGGACAGTGACCCCCTAAACCCCGGTGTGAGAGTCAACACAGGGACAGCCGGTTCCCAGTACGTGGGAGGGGAGAGGGATGGGGTCAGCACGGGGGGCTTGATCTCTCTTTCCCCCAGGCTCTGCCCGCTGCCGGCATCCGCATCTTCGCCTCCCAGCTCCACACTCACCTGGCAGGGAGGAAAGTGGTGACAGTGCTGGCGCGGGATGGGAGAGAGAGGCAGGTTGTGAACTCTGACGGGCACTACAGCCCTCACTTCCAGGTACAGGGGTCTGCAGGGGCAGTGGGGTCCTGGCTGGGTGTCACCCGTGGGGTTGCCCCGGGCACAGTGCCATGGCACTGCTCTGATGTGACCCCTTCCCTTCCTTTCCCTTCCCTTCCCACCCAGGAGATCCGCATGCTGAAGGAGGTGGTTGCAGTTTTTCCAGTAAGTAGCTCCAGAAACCATGACGGCTTCCAAAGAGCACACCCTGGGCACCCTGTGTCCTTCCATCGCCCCATCCCCTCCAGGGCCCTCCCGGGGGGCTGCAGGAGGACAGCGGGGTCCCTGGGTCACATCTGCCACCCTTGCGCAGATGTCTTGGGGACACCAGGACCCATCTCATACGGCACAAAACTGGTGTGTGGGCAGCAGGGAGCTAAATTAAGCACCTAATTTGGCTGGGCTTCGTCTAGCAGAGGGAGGCTCCTCGGGGGGTGAGGATGAACCACGGTGGTGCCCTCTCTCCTTGCTTGGTGGAAGGAGAGGAAGAGATTTGGCTTCAGTGGTGGGAGTGGGTGGTTAAACGGGTGAGGAAGAACCTGGCTGCAAAGTGGAGGACATCTGTGAGACCTGCTGTGCCCCATGAAGCTGCCCAAAAGACTCATCCCCCACTGAAACCACAGCCAGGGCCGTGCTGGCACCCTGTGGCTGTTGTGCTATCAAGCCGGGTACAGATTTGGCATTTCAAACTGTTGCCTAAGTGCAGGAGGTTTTTTTTAGGTGTTTCAGCCCTGCAGAAATTCTTAAAAAAGCGAGGAAAGCAGGAAACACCATCCCTGGGATACAGTCCTGGGGAATCTCCACAGGGGATGGAAGTTTAACAAGCTCTCCTGTGCTGGTGGGGAAACAGGCAAACAGGAAATAGGGAGAGCAGAGATCTGCTTTGTTGTATGCCCCCCAACCCCTAAATCTGGCTGTGTTTGAACCCCCTCAGGGCGATGAACTCATCACCACCTGCACGTACAACACGGAGGAGCGGAGCCGAGCCACGGTGGTGAGTGCAGGGGCAGCTCACCTGCCTGGCTGGGGCTGAGCTGTGTTGGCACCCCAGCCTTGGGGGCACCCACAGAACGGGCACCTGCACGAGCCCGGGCTGACTCACAGCCAGAAACCAGAGGGAGGGTGGGAAGAAGGGAACTCACAGCACTCTGCTGCCTGCAGCGGGGATGGCAAGGTGCTAATTGTGAAGTAGCATGTGTCACTCTAATTCCCATCACAAACTGTTCCGCCGGGGATTAATTGTAATTAAAGAAAGTGGCTTTTTTTTTTTTTTTTGACAGTGCGTGTTATTTTCTTACATAGGCAGCAAAAAAATTAAAGAGCCTGTCAGAGGTACCATCAACAGGGACAAAGCTAAATATAGCAGAGGGATTATAAGAAATCTGCGTTTTAATGTAAACCACACAGTCTAGCCTCAAAGTCTGTCCTTGCCCAAAGGGCAGATGGGCAGAGCACTGCCCAATCTGTCCACCTGAAGGGATGCATATATTTATATCTAGATATCCAGATATCCAGATATATAAATTATAGCTATAGATACATGTGAGTGTGCACATAGGGGTGTGAGCTGTGTGTCTCCCTGATGACTGTGCAGCCCCAGCAGGGCACAGCCAGACCCCGCTGCCACCGCCTTTGTGTCTGTGCTGCAGGGAGGGTTTGGCATCCTGGAAGAGATGTGTGTGAACTACGTGCACTACTACCCCCAGACACAGCTGGAGCTGTGCAAAAGCGCTGTGGATCCAGGGTACCTGCACCGGTACTTCAACCTCGTGAACAGGTACAGAGCCCCTGCACGGCGGGGCTGAGGGACCACTTGGATGGTAACACTGGAAAAAAAAAGCACCAAATCCAGGTTTTTAAGGGTGGTTGTGTGGTGAAAACATCTGTGTAGGGACAGCAGTCCTGGGAGTGGACTTCACAGAAAAAGTCAGCGCATGACCATGTGCTTAAGGGTGAAATATTCCATATAACACAAGGCAGACACCAAGCAGCTGTGCCAGGGAAGCTACAGCCCATCCATCTGGGATGAGAGGGGACCATGCTGACCTTGCACAGGGTGTCCTACCCACGGGCAGTCAGCTGGCCCCAAATCCTCCCCTGCAGGTGCTGGCTGCTCTAGGCTCTCCCTGTGCCCTGCACCGACCTCAGAGCCATTCCAGCTCAAGCTTTAGGCAGGGAGGAATTAGTCACATCCAGGTCTGAGAGGGGACAGCGCTGCTGTGCTTCAGTGTGGCGTTTCTCCTGCCCCAGGTTTAACGACGACGAGGTCTGCATGTGCCCGCAGGTCTCTGTCCCACAGCAGTTCTTCTCCATCCCCTGGAACACGTTCAACAGAGATGTGCTAAAATCCCTCTACGGCTTCGCTCCGATCTCCATGCACTGCAACAAATCCTCGGCCGTCCGGTTCCCGGTACGTATGGCTTCACTCCCCAAAAAACTCCCAGCTGTAGGTAAAAAGCAGCTTGGCAGAGCTGTGGCAAGGTCTGTGTTGAGCACAGGGGTCAGGTGTCCAGTGCTCAGGACACATCCAAACCCAGGGAGCTGGAGCTGCCAGGAGAGCCTTGGCATCAGCAGGACACTGAGCCCAGCCCTGCTGCTTAAACAATCTGCCCAGAGCCCACCATGGATGTTCCCGGCCAGGTTCAATTAGGAGATGCATTTGCATAAAGTGATTTGGAGGCTGCTTTTGCTGAGCACTAAAGCAAGGCCAGCTCCAGATTCAAGGAGAAACGTGAGGTGGTTTTTAGGATGTGGGCAAATCGCATCAGGTCCCGGCAGAGTGAGCTCGTTACGCACAGCATCTGCGCAGTGAGCCAGCAAAACGTGAAGGATAAAGGACTGTGAGGTCTTTAAAGAGAAAACTGGCCCAATGATGAGGGACATAATGATGATGGTGATGATTTAAAACCCCTGATGGCATCAGCTCCCAGTGCCATTTATCAGTGTAATAACCTTAGATGAGAGCCAGTGCTATCCACTGCAGTGCAGGAGGATGCTGAGCTGATTGCAGGGCTGACCATCAGCTTTCTGCCCCAGAAAACTCCCTCCAGCCAAGTCCACTCTGGAGTGGGCAGAAACCTTTGCAGTTTCCTGGAAACCCAGCCCCTTTCAACCGTGCAGAGCTTTGCTGCAGGAACAGAAGTGGTGCAGAAATTTCGTGCAGCAGGAGAGTTATGAATTAAACCTTTAATTACAACTCTCTTGATTTCAGAGAGGTCTGGGGGGCTTCTGGGAAGGGACTTGGGGGGAGCAGAGCAAATGCTGGCACAAAGTGGGTCACGAGCATCACAGCGAGGGTGAAGGAGCTGAGCTGCCTCCCTGCTCTGCTGGTGTTTCAGAGTGAGCCTGACTTTGAGACATCTCATTTATTCCATACTGTTTCTGCCAAGAGAAAAGCACCAGCTTCTAATTAAGCTCATGTTTTTGCAGTTCAGTGATCCCAAATGTGACGATTTCTGGAAGGAATTGAGTGCTGTTAATTATCGAGCAAAATCTCAGGGTACCACTTGTGAGTGGCAGCGGGGACGGTGCCATCCCCAAGTGCCCGGCACCTACAAGGGCTCACAGTAAACTCTCTGTGTTCAGATTTCTACTCGAAAGTACTGAAAACAACTACTCTTGAGACCCTCCTGGTGCCTTTGATCTATCTGAAAAGCAGGCACAGGCTTTGGGATGTATCAGCAGGACAGACGCCATAGCAGATGGGTTCAGGACTGGAGCTGAGCCCTGGAGCAGATGCACCCTAAACATCCTTAACTGCTCCCAAAGGCAGAAGGGTAGAGCTGTTTCTCCAGCGGGTGCTGTCCACTCTCTGGCTGCACCCCATGAGCTTTGGAAGGGTCCCTCCATCCCATTCCATCTTTCCCCAGGGTTTTCCCGGTGTCGGTGCAGGCTCTGGCCCATTTCTCTTGACACACCACAGGAAATTTCAGCCGAAAACACAAATTCAACTTTCCTCTCGCTGATGACTCACGGCCCTACCTCTCCTCTCCAGACCTCCCTCCTCCTGCTCACGCTGACATTTCCGCATGAGCACTCAGCCAGCAGCCAAAGTGCAGCATCCCCAAGCCCGAGCTGAGCCCCCCTGTGCCCTCACAGCCCCTGCCCACGTCTCCACAGGCCACTAACCTGGACCAACATGGCACATCTGAGTTAGATCCTGCTTGGTGGGCTCAGCCCGCGGCGCTGCCTGGACCTGGCAGGTTGCTCTTTGCAGGGAGCATCCCCCAAGACAAGGTGTCTCCTCACGTGTGCAGAGCTGGAGGTTTTGTCCTGCCCGTTGTCACCCTGAGCCCTGATGGCTGTGACAGCCCTTCCCCAGCTCTGCCACGCAGAACCTCACCCAGGCTGCTGCATCCCTCCTGTTCCAACAGCGGCTGTATGGGAACATCCACCTGGAACGCTGCAAATTCCTGCCACTGCCTGCTAGAGAGGGTTTTTCAGAGCATGGTGGGCCTGTGGGATTCCCTGGGTTGAGTTGCCTCCATCTGATCCAGCGGGTAACGCTTTTTGGGGTGGAAACATCCTAATTGTGGTAGATTTGTGAAACACAGTGCACCGCAGATGTCTGTGCTGCTAAGGGGATGTGTAAGTGCTGCTGTAATATGAATAATTAGTAACATTTAATAAGAAAACATCTTGATTTTGGGCTGAAAACACTTCAAATATTAAAGCTCAGCGGAGAGACAGGGAGAAACATCAAGTCTCCAAGTACATGAAACCCTGAGTTGCTCTCATGGTGCCAAATTCTCTTGCAGGGCGAGTGGGAGAAGCAGCCGCTTCCCGTCATCACCGAGAGGCTGCAGGAGCCTGTCCCCCAGTGCCCGCCTGCCCCGGGGCCCCAGCCTGCTGCACCCGTGCCCCTCAACCTGGGCAAGCTCAGGAGGGACTGACACCATGCCTGTCCCTTCCATCACGGCGGGAAGTGCCTCCAGGCAGGAGCATCCATGGGGAGCATCCCGTCCCTCTCCTGGCATCCTGTGCCCACGCAGCGATGCCAACCGGCGCCCTGGCCCCTGCAGGGAGGGCTGGGGCTCACAAGCTAGAGTTCAGAAAGTGCTCTGGAGATGGAAAGTGCTATATTTAGTGTGTTATTAGCAGCCCTGGCTCTGAGTAATGGTGCTTTCCACCCCCGGAATGAGAAAGTGGAGGTTTGCTATTGTGCTCAACCCAGCGTGGCTCCAGGGAGTGGGGGGAGAATCTTGTTTTCCCGCAGGGAAACTGAGGCATGGACATGTATGGGAGCAGCATCCAAGCCTTGCCACTGCCCCGTGGTCCCATTGAGCTCAGGATGGCTCCACGGGTGCTCTCCCACCCTGGCAGCCATGGCAGGGATGGAGGGAAGGGGAGAGGGATGCCACAATGCTCACCTGCCACTCACCTCCCCACTACAAGGGACTGCAGCTCCCCACATGCTCCTTCCCCAACTCTCCCACACTGGGGGTTGTTCCTCTTGATGCCACCAGATGCCAATGGCCAGGGACAAATGATACTCCTGTGACGGGGCTTAGAAAGAGAGAGGGATGGGGTGGGGAGGCAAAGGGAGGGTGAATGACAAATCCTTTGTCAGGAAAAATTGCTCCATTAAATATCTAAATGTAAAATAAATTGCTTTTTGCTGTTGAGCTCCAAAGGGAGAACACTCAGGAGGAGCAAAGGAAAGGCTGGATGTTGCTGCAGGAGAGTCCCTGTCCATCCCAGCTGGGTGCCTGCCTTTCCTGGGATCCAGGGCAGGTAACCCCCAAAACTTGCCCTCCCAGCCCCCTTGAGTGTGAGGGAAATCTCAGGAGAGAGCACTGCACATCAGAAAGACCTTTTTAAAGCAAGACATGATCCTCCATGCCCAGAGTGGACCCTTGGCTTGGCAGGGAGGCAGCATAGCTGTTTCCTTGGGACAGCACTGTGGCCACCTCCTCCTCTGCGCCCCCGCCTGCCAGAGGGAGTGCAATCACCTCCTGTTCAAGAGAAAAATGCATCTCAATCTTGTTTTTTAATGTTTTCTGTAAAACCAAAGCATTTCAGAGTTCACGCTCTTGCCCTTGGCGCTTGTGGCACGAGGTTAAGGAATTGAAATCAGCTCTAAAGAGGGTATGAACCAAGCAAACCTAGTCAAGGGAAATAAAGGGAAAAGCATGGAGTGAGATTATTTCTTCAGGCGGGTGAAAGCTTCAGCAGAGACCAGGCCCTTCCTGTGCCCAGCAAGGGGACCAGAGCAGGGGCTAATTTTGGGACAGGCTGGAAGTCACTGACCCTTCCCTTTGGCAGCAGGGGGTTCATGGCCTGTGTGCGTGTGATGGAAAACCCTCCCCGATGCCCCTGAGCCTGGCTCTGTGACACTGGAGGCTGCAGGGCTGGCAGCACACGGCTCAGCCTCTGCGGGCACCCTCCTCTCTGGCGGGAGCTAAAAGGAGCCACCTCCAAGGTGACCTTCAGGAAGATGCCAGTGGAGCAGAAGGGATGTGCTGCCAGAGGATGGGGACAAGGACAGCCGTGGTGGCGGTGTCCTGGCTGCCCATCTGACACCTGGTCCTGCCTGTGTTGGGAGCAGCCCAGAGGCTGTGGCTGCTCCATCCCTGGAAGTGTCCCAGGACAGGTTGGACAGCGCTTGGAGCAACTCGGTCTAGTGGAAGTTGTCTAACCCAAACCAGTCAGGGATTTCCACCATTCTACGACACACAAGCACAAACAGGACTGGCAAAGAAAAACCCTGCAGCAGGCAGAGCATCCCCAGCAGGAGCCTGTGCCCCAGCCCCTTCCCTCCGTGGCCTCCATGAGTACTCCCACCCCAGCTCAGGGTCCCCAGGGCACAGCCAGAGGAGGTGACACCCACCGGAGTGAGGACAGACACAGTATGGGATCAGAGGGACGGCAGGCTTGGAGGCTACAACTGTATTAACAGCAGAGTTAGTTTAAAAAAAATAATCATTTCCAGGCAGTGTGAAACTACATTTTGGGGGAAAGAGTTTCCCAGTAAAGTCAAAAACTGAAACAACTTCACATGCAGCCAGACAAAACACTATTTTCAGGCCAATTAACCCATGGAAAAGAATTATTGCTGCAGTGGCACTGCTTCACTTGGAAAACAGCGCAACAGAGTCTTTGGATTTTTTAGAATCTCTTCCTCCTCTGCCCTCTAATTTGACCCAAATTTGCTTGGTGAGTTCGCTGCAGGCTGTTGTCCCCCTCTTCCAGCTGACCCCGGAGCCAGCTGGGGCACCCGGGGGCCAGCAATTCATCGGCAGCTCCTAATGGGCTCTTCCCTCTCCCCATCCCGCTCAGTAAAAGCCCTTGACGCGCTTGTTGTCGGGGTCGAACGGGGACTTGGTGTGTGCCCGGGCAGGGTAGGTCACTCCCATCCTCTCCAGCTCGTAGCTGCCACTCTTCACGAAATCCAGCGAGACCTGGGGAGCAGAGCCATGGAGAAACCCCCTCTGGGTGCTGAGAGACACAGGGAGGCACCAGCCCCCTACCACCATCCCAGCTCCATCCCTGGGCAAGCTCCCACCCCGCCCCACTGATCTGCTCCCTGCAGAAAAGCCAGCTCTGCCATTCCAAGAGGATGCGCGGAGAGAAGGAAAATAGATGTTAAAAGCACTTTGCTAAAAGAAAGGGGGGGAAAAAAGTCAATATTTGAAATGTTTAGATTTTTTTTTTTTGTTTTTCTTGTGGAGTTATACAATGGAAAGGAAAGAGGCGGTGGGAAAGGAAAGGAAAGAGGAAAGGGAAAGGAAAAGGGAAAAGAAAAAGGAAAGGAAAAGGGGAAAGAAAGGGGCAACATTCGCCATGGGGAGAAATGGGGGTTCCCAGGGGCAACTGGACCACAAAGCCACTTGACTTGGGACTCTTGCATTGATTCAGGATGAAAAATCAAGGCAAGCAAGAGGATGAAACTGTGAGGATATGCAGAGCTCCTTGTTGGAACATAGAGGGTCCCTGGGGATGTCATCTCCAACCCTCTGTCCCCACACGGGTTCCCTGGCCTCTCACTACAACAAACTACTTAATAAGGGTGTCTGATTGACTGTCCAGGAGTCTCCCAGGCTTAATTAAGAGCCTGCTCTGCTCCTGTTGGCCACTGCTCCCCGTAACATAAGTTAATTCACTACTGCCAATTACATACTCTGTTGCAATTAACATCTGGGGCCAGGGAGCATTGCTGGGACCTCGCAGGGTGACAGCAGGTGAGACTGACCTTGCCACTAAGCTGTGACACCCCTCACCCTCCACTAGGGAAGCACGAGGGAGCTGCTGCCCCATCTCACACCCCGGACAACAGCAAGGGGTTTGTGGCCGTGGCTCAGAACCAAACAAGGGTGCCTGATCCCCCCGTGAGCCCCTGGCGTGGGGAAGGGGGCACAGCCATAGAGGGTCTGCACTCACCGGGCCCCCCGCAGGGTCACGGACGTAGCCGTAGGCAATGGTTTTGTCGATGGCAAACCCAAAATCTGCCCGACGGATGTGGCCGACCACCTTGCCGTCCCTCCAGACAGCCTCCAGGCCGAACATCGGCACCTTCCTGCAGGGGGAAGGCAGAGCTGCTGGCAGCAAATCCCCACTTCAGTCCCCCATGTGCCAGAGGGGTTTTTGGGGACCGTGTCCTGCCTCTCCCCTGGCCAGCCCCAGCCCCAGGGCTCCCATTGCCCGCAGGTTCAATAACCTCCCTGTGCTGAACCCAGGCTTTGGCGAGGTCTCTCCAGCCCAGTTTGCAAAACCTCCTGCTGCTCCAGGGAAAGGAGATCAACCCACTCCCCATCACACCGTTTCCAGCTCCCGTTAACCACCCGACAGGGAATTCGCAGTGGGATTTAAATCAGAGATGGAATTAGAGCATGGCAAACAGCTAAGCTGGCTCATAACCAAGCTCTGTGTGTGTGTGTGTGTGTCTGTGCGCGCACGCGCACATGTGTGTGCGTGCGTGTCTGTCTGTGTCTGTGTGTGTGTCAGTGTGTGTGCGTCCGTGTGTGTGCGTCCGTGTGTGTGTGCGTGTCTGTGTGTGCGTGTGTGTGTGTCTGTGCGCGCACGCGCACACGTGTGTGCGTGTGCGTGTCTGTGTGTGCGTGTGTGTGTGTCTGTGCGCGCACGCGCACACGTGTGTGCGTGTGCGTGTCTGTGTGTGCGTGTGTGTGTGTCTGTGCGCGCACGCGCACACGTGTGTGCGTGTGCGTGTCTGTGTGTGCGTGTGTGTGTGTCTGTGCGCGCACGCGCACACGTGTGTGCGTGTGCGTGTCTGTGTGTGCGTGTGTGTGTGGGTCTGTGTGCCTGTGTGTGTCTGTATCTGTGTGTGAGTGTACCCCCAGTGTGTTGGTGGATGGGATGGTGAAGGTGAAGGTGCTGGTGGTGGGGTGGCCGCTGGCACTGGAGCCTGGTGCTGGTACTCACTCCTCCGTGGTGAAGCAGACGAGGCGGCGGAAGATGCCCTTGGCTTTCTGAGCCTCCACAGCCTCCCGACCCAGGAAGGGAATGCTGGACTTGAGCTTGCAGGTGAAGGCTAAGCCTGCTTCTAGCGGGGTATCGTCGGAGCGCAGGTCCGCGTGCCAGTGCCGGTACCCTGCAGGGAGCAAGTGTGGGTCACCCTGCTGACCTCTGTAACAGCAGCAAGCCCAGGGTCAGCAGGAGACCGAGACATCACCCCCACCTCCTGGACACCCCTGTTACCCTTCACTCACTCGGCCCTGGACAAAGCACCCTTGAGAGGAGCCCACATTGGAGAAATCACAGTGCAGAGTGCTGTAGTACCTCCGCACCTCTAACCCACCCTTGAAGCTGGGAAAAAGCACTTTGCCCTGGTCCCCTGGCCAGAGAAAAAGCAAGGAACCTTTCTCGATGCTGAGGCTGTCGATTGCTCTGTAGCCAGCGTTGGCAATGCCGTGCCGGGCCCCCGCCTGCATCACCGCCCGGTAAACCTTCACGCAGTCTGCCTTGGGCACGTGCAGCTCCCAGCCCATCTCGCCCACGAAGGACAACCTCATGGCACGGACCTGTAAACACAAGAGGCCGACCATGCCTGTGATGGAGCCGGGCTGTGCAGGGCGGGAGAGGCTGCAGAGCCACATATTCCAGTGTCGGGGAAAGACTGGGCACCCTGTGGGCATCGCGTGGTGGAAGGCTCTTCTGGGCTTTTCCTACTGCATGAAGCCAGTCAGACTGAATTTCTCATCTCTGCACAGCCTAAGCCGGCACCTCAAACCTCATCAGCGCCCAGGAGGGATGGCCAGTGGGCAGAGGTGGCTGCTGTCAGCATCCCCTGGCCACTGATGGCAGGGCTGCTGCAGCCAGCCTGCCTGGGGTTAGATGGGATGCTCCGGCTCCAGCTGAGCTTTTGTCTCCCTCTGCTGATCCATCGAGATGGGAAAGCTGGTCCTCAGCAGGACTGTCCTGCTTTGGGGCACTTGGAGGTTGGTGTCCCCCAGGGATTTCCCAGCTTGGGATGGTGGTCCCACAGCAGAGGCACCCAAAGGCTCCCGAGCAGGGGCTGAGCCCAGTGCCCCAACCCACGTCCCACTCACCTCAGGGAGATGCTCAAGCTTTGCCCCCACAGAGGTTGTGCCCCAAAGCTGCCAAATTAGCTCCCCAGCGAAGGGGGTGAAGCTCCAAAGAGGAATGTGCAGATCAGCACAGGGGACTCTCTGCTTCTCCCGGGAAGCCTCATCCCCGGAGCTGGAGCCTGCCTGCACTCCCAGGGGAACACACCACGCTGGGACTGCCCTGCCCGTGTTCCCCCAGCAAGCTTGCCTTCGTCCTCCTCTTGTCCCTGTGAAACAGTCTGCATTCCCAAAGCTTTCCAGGCCAGTTGGGGCCAGCCCAGCTCAGGAACCTTCCCTGGAGACAGCCCTCGAGTCTGAGCTGCATTTCCCTCTGATTCATCCCATTGTATTTCTTCTTCACTTCCTCCCCCACAAAACCCCTCTGGTTCATCCCTTTGTGTGCACATCAACGACAAAAACATAGCTGACTTTGGGGGAGAGACAACTCCAGAGCTGTGCTCCAGATTGTGATCTGCCAGTCTCACCCAAGCAGTTCTCAGCTCGGAAGAGACTTCCAGGCTGGTTCTGTTGGCTGGACCAGCCTTGGGCCCGTCTTGCCCATACTGGCTCCGGGTGTCATTGGAGCAGAAGATGCATTTTGCCATTTGCTGAGCTCTTACTCCAACCAGAGCTGGTCCCAGCTGTGCTCTCTAATGCTGGGGACAAATGAGCACAGACAACAAGCAGCTGCTGCCCAACAGAGGCAGAAGCGCCAAAGGGCTGCCTGGGCTCTCTGCTGCAAGGATGGCCAGAGGGCATGGCTGGGAACCCAAATCCATGCCCACTTTCCCTAATATCCCCATGCAAAAAGAATGTCCTCAAGCAGAGTTTAAGGCAGCTTATAAAAAGCCTTAACTTTTACAATAGGAGCAGAGAGGAGGATGGAACCCCAACCCACAGATATTGGGAATTTATCTTGAGCCTCCTCCCGAGGAGCCCTGCCAGGACTCAGCCCTCCCTCGGTTCCCACAGCGAGGCACAAAGGCTGGCAATCACCTCTCCAGGTGCACAGACACAAGGGGTGCAGAGAAGCTTTTTCCCCTCCACAAAGGTGTCATCTAATTAGGGAACAGCCAGAGATGAAGCTGCTGCAGCCAGCTTCCATCTTCACCGTGGCAGGAGATGCTCTGGGGACTGACAGGCAACTTCCCGGCTCATTAACCCTGTCTGCAACTGCCACTGAAGTGCACACTACCATCAAGAGCAAGTTCCTCCTGGGAGAAAGTTGCCCTCACACCACTGCTGCCCTGGGTGAGCACAGCACCACAGAGAACAGGAATCCGTGGAAAATCAGGGTGCCAGTCACTAGCTTTGCACAGGCAGGGGCTGAGGTTGCCCCCACACCTTTGTACCCCAGGCAGGGTCCACATCCCACCACAGAGGCCAAGGGGATGCCAAGGGGTGGGCTCAGCTGCTCCAGTGGCTTTCTGCTGAATTCCCCCTTGGAACAGGTTTTTCTGTCAGATATCAGCTGGAGCTATGGAATAGCATCAGCTCCTGGGTTTTCAAGCAGCAATTCAAAAGCATTCTAGAAAATGAAAACCTGAACTTTCCTCTGTATCCAGCAGTGAAATTCAAAGGGGGACCTTCCTCTACTGTTCAATACAATGAGAACTGCTATATATAAACTCACAAACCAGTAGGTAATTTCCAGAGTCATTAACTCTGCTGGAACTCTCCTTTCACTCCAGCTGATTTTGTTCAACTACTGAGTTAATGCATGAAAATCCCAGCGATAACTTTTTAAAGATGTTGGGTTCAGCTTAATCCCCCTGGAAGGTGATAATATCAGCAAAGGCTTCAGCCTGCTGTCCTGAGAAATCCTCCCACTCTAATTTCGGTGTGGGATGGAGTCCCTGGTGTTCATCATTCAGTGGGGACCAAAGGAGACCTCCCAAAAGGTGGCCCTGGCAGCAGGCAGGGAGTCCCCCCCGCCCAGCCCACACCAATTCTGACAGTCAGGGAATTCACACTCAAAAGAAGACAGAAAATTTCTACCAGCTATTTTTTCCTCACAGGGCTGGATTATTTTTGTATAAACTTGAAGTGAAATGCAAATAAACTAATCACACCCTTGGAGACAGGAACATTTATATACCTTTCCCAGGGGATAAGGAGATTATTGCGAGATGATATCAACTTGCTACAGGTGTGACAACGGAGGATGTGGGGAGAATTATAACTTACCAATGGGGACTAAAATTCAACATTTCGGACAAGCTGCATCAGTGAATTGGCTTTGGGGTCCCCCAGGCTACTGTTCCTCCCCAAGGGATACGTTGTGGGTTTTCAGTGCATGGAACACAGGGTGCACTGATGGTGACGGTTTGGAGGATTAATCTGACTTGGGCAAAATCTGTGACTCAGTTAAACCACCCTAAACCCCGAGCAGGGTGTTGCTCACAAATCAGGAAGCCCTAATTTGATTTAGCAGCAATCCCTCCAGCAGGCAGCTGCAGTCGAATTAAAGCCACTCTAATTCTGAATGAAAAGTGGCCGCACGTGGCTTAACCCAATTTCACTAATATCCAACCTGCCTCCAGCTCTCAGTTTTCCTGCTGCCTTTTACAAGATTTACTGCTGCACCTTCACTCCCTTCATGCCCCATCAGGCACAGAGAACCAGAGTGAGAGCTCAGAGTGGTCCCTCCTGCCATCCAGCACCCCCGAGGGAAAGGGATGCCCTGGCATCACAGCCTGCCCAGATTTCCCATGGGAAGGGTGGGGTACAAACTCGACCCTCTCTTCCAAAGGGTGTTTTTCCAACGAAAGGAATATTTCCTATTGGATAAACATCCAGGAGAAACCAAGGCAAAACTTCTTGTGCAACCTTGCAAAAGCTTTTCCCTGACACCCAAACTTGCCAGCAGCAGGTTTTCCCAGGACATTTCCCTTTTTTGACAAAATGACACTTCGTGGTCACCAACTCTTCTGTTTAGGGTGTTTCAATCAGGTTAAACCAGCAGCCAAATTCCTCAAAGAACTGCCATCGCCCCCTTCCCCAGGGATAACTTCAGACCCTTTTGGAGCACCAGGTGAGGTGGGAGACCCTCCCACCAGGCACCCAAGCCAGGCAGTGGTGCTGCCCAGCACCGTCACTCCAAAGGGCTTCTTGTCCCCTCACTCCAGCACTGAGGGGCTTCACCCGAGGCATTTGCAGGAGCAGCACCATTTCTGTGCTTTTCTCATAATGTCTCACTTGAGCCCTGAAGTCTGGGCAAATGCAGGATGATCTGCACTTGTACAGGAAGCTTAAGGCTGTCAGACTTCTCCTGTGATCAAACACAGCGGCTCCCTGGGCTGCCCAGCCTTCATTGNTTTTTTTTTTTTTTTTATGATTAGGGGGAAATGGAAAGTGTCTAGAGTGTCAGGTAAATCTCATCACCAGTGCTCACCCTAATCCATGGGATGGGAGGCATCTCTTCTTCCTTGGATATCACTGCAAAGCCATGAGTCACCGTGTCCTTTGCCCAAGCTCAGCCCAGGCTGGGACACCACTGGGAGGGCTGGGAGAGCGGGCTGTCACCTGGCAGGCAGTCCAGGAGAGAAACATCCTGCCCTCCCACTGCATTTTGGCCTTTTCCAACAAAAACCACGACAAAACCTCCCTGCAATAACGTGGGCGCAGACAGGTTTCCTAGCAGGGAATGTCCAGCTGGAATGGCTTGCCCAGAGAAGCTGTGGATGCCCAACCTCTGTTCAAGGCCAAGTTGGACAGGGCTTGGAGCAACCTGGGCTAGTGGAAGGCATCCCTGCTCAGGGCAGGGAGGCTGGATCGACATGGGCTTTAGGGTCCCTTCCAAGCCAAAGCAGTGGGTGACCCCATGCCCAGCCGTGCAGGAGGGTGGGTGGGCACTGCAGAGCACAGAGCTCTGCCCTGGGCATCTCAAGGGCCCCGTCCTACCGTGCACCCTGCGGCCGTGGTGACTTTGTGTGTGGAGAAGGGAAAGGCCTCGTTGCTGAGGTCGGTGTCCAGCACCTCTTGGAGGACGACGCGGCTGTGGGGAAACAGCAGAGTGGAGGCAGTGAAATGACACGGCGGCCAGCCTGCCCTCAGGGTGGTCCCCAAAACTTGCTCTCTCGTCTTGGCTGACAGACAGACTTCTCACTCCAAAGAGGAGCTGATGTGGGTGATGTGCAACGTTGTGAGAGCCTCGTAAGAAACTTCAGTTCCCAGAAAATCGAGCGTTACTCCAGCCAGATCAACAGCTGATGTCACAGGGATCACACCTAGCCCTGCCCAGCATGGGGACCTGTATCTGAGACATCCCTCCATCCCTGTATCCGTCTCTCCATCCCTGCATGGTCAGGTTGCAACGAGGGGCCATCCCTGCAACCCTCCCTCCACCCACATATCCATCCTTCCATCCTGCCCTCCGTCCCTGCATAGTCAGGCTGCAAAGAGGAGACCACCCCTGCATCCCTCCCTGCATGGCCAGGTTGCAAGGAGGGGGCCATCCCTGCATCCCTCCCTCCCATCCTTCCATCCCACCCTCCATCCATGGTCAGGTTGCAATGAGAGGACCATCCCTGCATCCCTCCCTCCATCCCTCCCTGCATCCCTGCATGGCCAGGTTGCAAGGAGGGGGCCATCTCTGCATCCCTCCCTCCATCCACACATCCCTCCTTCCATCCTTCCCTGCATGGCCGTGTTGCAAGGAGGGGGCCACAAAGCTCCTCCTGCTCTCACCTCAGAGGGCCCTGGATGCTCATCATGCCCAGCTCCTCTGAGTAGTCGAGGAGTTTGCACTGGAGCTTCATGTCCTGCAGCACCGAGGTGATGTGGGACCAGTTGTGCTGGGCCACGGCCCCGCCGATAGCCAAGTAGTAGCCATCCCCTGGAAGATACCCCCCAACAGCCTTTCAGGATCAAGAGTTTCAGGCTGGGGGTGATGCCCAGCTCAGCTCCAGACTGGTTTAGCTTTTCAGAGCCTGAGATGGAACCCTGAGCCTCTCACAGACTTGGGGGGCCACTGAGAAAGGAGGGGGTAAATAGTTCTGGGGCAAGGGAGGGCTTTGGGGCTCTCCTAACATGGCCACAGCCTCTTGTGGGGCTCAGCACAGTGAAAACCAAAAGGCTGTTAAAACACCAAAGAAGAAAATGTATAAGAAGTTTTTTGAAACCTGGAGGATCCTGCGCGAGCATCATGGGAAGGGAAAAAACTCCTTGTCCCTTGAGATCAAGAGCAAAAGCATTTGCACTTTTGTCCCTGTACAGAACAGACCTCTGAGTGTGGAGGGAAATGGGAGCTTCAGGTGGAAGCAGGGAATGCTACAGCAACTAATCCATAACCAGTGCAGGGACTGTATTGTATACAAGAAGAAATTTCATCCTGTTACTAATCCTGGGTGGAAAAATCTCCAAGGATGGTGTTTGAGAGCTGATTAATATGTAATCAATCTTCCCTCTGTCTTTCCTGCCACTACAAAATTGCTCTTTGATAATCTGTCATAATGGTAATAAGTGCAGCCACCTACTATAATTGGAAAAAAAAGACTTTGCTGTGATTAAACTCCTCCATCGCCCGACAAACTCTGCAGCTCTGCCATCCGCTTCCCATCACCCTTCTTCCTCTGCGAGTGCCCCAGACAGGAGGGAAGGAGGATTCTCCCACGGGGAGGGAAAACCTCGTTGGCACCCCACGCTGCTGGGGCAAAGGGGGTGAGACTGCCCCTGCAGCACGTCTGAAGGTGGCACAGTGTGGGGACAGGGCTGGGTGGTCACTGGCCACTCAAGTGCACACCCCTGTCTGGTGGCAGCCCCCGTGCTTGGCTCAGCCTTGTCCTCCTCTGCCTAATGCCATTTCTGCCCTCCGGGCTGCTCTGCTCCCTTTCAATAATTCCTCTTTATTGCAGCTGATAAGGACTCGGACAGAGGTCAGAGCTGCCAGCCGGGGCTGGACAAACCCAATAACACCGATGAGCAGCGCAGGGCCCCGGGGACAGGGGCCATAATCAGGTTATGGGGACCAAAGGACAGGGGTGGAAAAAGCCAGGTGGCTGCCATTAGGAAAATGCAATAACCCCCACGCCTGCAGTCCCTCCAGCGTGGCAGGGATGGAGGGGATGCTGGAACAAACCTCCCACCGTGGCTTCCCAGGGCTGGAAAGGTCTTTGGGTGGAAAATGCAGTGGGAGAGGCTGGGAGCTGAGCCGTGGGAAGGTGAACCCAGAGAGTGGCCGCAGAAAGGCTCCCACCTGCAGCATCCCCACACTCAGGGCTCTTACCTTCAAAGGCGGGGGCCAGGGGGGAGGCCGGGGCCCCGGGGCTGATCCGGCTGACGGTCAGGTCGCTCTCCACGCCCCCCTGCTTGTTCAGCATGCAGGTGTACACGGTGGAGCCTGCGGGAAGGACCACGGGCACCGCTGCCCATCAGCCAGCCCGGCACAGAGCCGTGGCCCTGGCAGAGGGGTATGGGCAGCAGGAAAACTTGTCCCCATCGTTACATCAGCTGCCACTGCCTGACCATGCCCTGATGGATCCTGCATGTCCCAACACCAGGTAAGGGAAAGGAATGATGATTTTTCCTCTTTGCTGTGTGAGAAGCTCAATATTCATCCGTGGAAATGCCATCAGCTGCCTCCCAGCCCCGCAGAAGGGAGCAGCAAACTGCAGCTGGCGAGGGTTGTGCTTGATTTACTCCAGTACCCATCACATCTCCAGCTGTGATCCACAGCTGGAGCCAGAGGGCCAGACCCCCTCCCTGGCCCCCGTCTCAGAGCAAGGAGACCCTGCCCAAAAGAAGAATCCACTCTTGGGAAGACAGGGAAAGCAGCCTCTCCCACACGCTTCCCATACCCTCTCCAAAAGCAACATTCAAGCTAAAAGCCAGTTTAGGCCCCCGTGGGGGTTTTTGGGGTGTGATTTCCCTGGTGTGCAGCTGAAATGAGGGGCTGAGCCGGTACCTGGTGCTTTGCTCACGTCGGCACTGAACAGCCAGTTCGCTGCTTTGGTAGCTTCAGGTCCAACCAAGTAGAATTTCCCAAAATAAGACATGTCAAAGAGAGCCAGGGCGTTTCTGCACGTTAGGCATTCATTCTTGATCTACAATTAAGCAAACGCAGCGCTGAGGGCGAGTCTTGCTCTCACCCCACAAAGGAAAACACAAATTAAACCATTTGTGTAATGGGGAATGATACCAGGACACTTGTCTGGTGCCTTTAAAGGCTGTACAACTTCAAAACATTCCTGAAAAAATCAAGTGTTAAATGGAGCAAGCCTGACAAGCCATCCTGTATGCTCGATCCCATTCCTTACCTCACTAAGGCAGTGACAGTCACCATTAATAACAATTAAATTTTATCAAATCGATTTCTTCCCCAAGCTAGTCTCAACACTTTCATTTAGGAAAGCAGCAGCATAATTCTCATGGCCTCTCCAATGAAGTTTCCAAGCATGATCCACACATTTCTCTTAATCTTTTTGGAACGTTTGCCCCAGTTTTAGGCAAAACTTGCTGCTGCCCCTCCCTCTGAGCCTCACCAGCTCCACCCAAAGCAGCGACGTGGCACAGGTCCTGCTGCCTCTGACCCCTCCCAGCTCCAGATGTGCCCAGCAGTTTTGGCCAGGGGAGGGGGAGGCTGTCACCCCCGGACTCACAATGTCATGGTGAGGGGGGAAGTCGAAGGTGTACTCGTCCCCCAGCAGCCGGTTGTAGGTGTAGTCCTTGTGGCGCTCCCGGTCGTACGCGCCGTAGTAGTCGTAGTCCAGGACCTGGGGATGGAGGATGGGGACAGTGAGGAAGCTGATGTGAGGCTGAAGCCAAAGAACTTCTAGTCACATTCACCCCATGATGGGAGAGGCGTAAGGTCCATGCAGGACCTGGCTGTGGTGATGGGTCCAAACTCCAGCATCCCTGACTGACCTCAGTGATGGTCCCCATTCCAGCGCTCCTGTCCATGGTGATGGGTCCCCATCCCAGCATCCCCATCCATGGTGATGGGTCCAAACCCCAGCACCCCTGTCCATGATGATGGTCCCCACCCCAGCATCCCCATCCATGTGATGGTCTCCACCACAGCATCCCTGCCCATGGTGATGGGTCCCCACCCCAGCATCCCTGTCCATGATGATGGTCCCCACCCCAGCATCCCTGTCCATGGTGATGGGTCCCCACCCCAGCATCCCTGTCCATGGTGATGGGTCCCCACCCCAGCATCCCTGCCTTTCTTCAATATTTCACTGACTGTTGTCTGGGGGCATTGCGGGCAGATGATGCCTGTTGCAGATGGACAGACAGACAGACACAACGTGCACACACAGATCTCCCTCTTTTTGCTGTTACAGTGAATTAAAGCCCAAAAGACTTACAGACCCTTTAGGGGCACATGCAATGGCTGCAGCATATCACACACTCTGCACACACAGGATGAATCCTTCATTCCCTGGGCACAGCTGGTACCCTCCAGGCTCAGCACCCCCCAAAACACGTGCCATGCTTACCGGGGCTGCTCCCCCAGGGCTGAACCAGCCCGGCCTCTCCCAGCCATGCCGCTCCTGGAAAACACAGCCCTGTTGCAGCAGCTCCTACACAAGAGAAATGGGAACAAATGACCCCACTTGCCTGCCAATTGCCTGATTTTTATCCCACACCCCAAGAAGGATATTTGCCTCAAAGGTAGTCAAGAGTAGGAGTTTGGGCAGCCCAGCTTACCCTCCCCAAAAACCTGTGCTGTGGTGACTAGATTACTGACTGAGAGATGCTACATCCAGAGAGCAAGATTCCCCCTGATGTTTACAGAGTAATTATATAATAACATTTAGGATTTGTACAGCAACCTTCTCATTCCTCCCCTGTGCTCTCAGGAAAATCTCTTTGCACGCAATTAATTAGGGATCCATTAAGATATTTTTGTTTGGTGCCTCTGTTCAGAAAAGAATAGATTTTGTTGAACATTTCAGAAATGATTCAGTGCCTATTTATAAAACACAGCACATGTTCTGGAGCTGCATGGATAAATACCAGGCTGTCAGTCAAATGGGCATCACTTATTAGACATGCTATTAAAAAATAAATTGCATCCTCAGTGACAGAAAACAACTGAGCTGTCAAGCAAACACCGGGGGCTGGAGGGCAGGGATGTCTGTTTTATTGCTTGAGCCTCTGCTCTCCCTCGGAAGGGGGATGGTGTGATATGAATCAGAGACAAGCAGAAAGTGGCTCGGGAAATGTGGCTGCTCCTCGCCAGCACTGGCACTGGGGCTGGCAGTGACGTGGAGGGACAAGGCACCGGTGCTGAGTCACTCCAAGCCCCTTGGGAGCACTGAGTGATCTGGGGGGCTCGGAGCTGCAGTGGCTGCGATGCTGCTGGTGCAGCAAAATGCTGCAAACTGGGTTTTTCTCTCAAGTGCTACAGCTGAAGGGTGCTCTCCTACAGGGATTTCTGCAAGGAAGTGGCTGGCAAAGGCAGGAGCAGCGGGGAGCCCTGGCTAGTGGCTCCAGGGAGAGAAACCACTTAGGGGGTGCTGGCAAAACCCCCTCTGCAGAGGCACCACTGCTCCTCACTCTTCCCACATCCCTTCTCGTGTCCCAGCCTCACCCTGCACTGTGAGACACTGTTTTGGGGAGAAGCTGCTGCTAAGTTCTGATCAAGGCATGGTGAGCAGGGGCAGGAGATTCCTGTCAGCATCCAGCACCCTCAGCCCTGGCAGCTGCCTCTGGCCTCAGCCTCTGAGCTCTTCTCTCCACTTTTCCATTGCCCCGTGATCACCACCGAGCTCTTAAGCCATATCCTGCCACGTTAAATATTAAAGGAGAGCTTGGCATCTCTACCATTAAACTGCACTCAGCGAGCTCTGGGGCTGGCAGGGATCTCCCCCGGATGGATGGATGGATGGATGGATGGATGGATGGATGGATGGATGGATGGATGGATGGATGGATAGATGGGAGCAGAGACACAGCATGATGCTCTGGGGAGCGATGGATCCATGGCCACTCCTTGTGGTGGCCTCTCTTTTGCTGCAGGGATGCCAGGAGGGGTCCCTGGGTGGGATGCACGTCCTCACCTCGTGCAGGGGGTCCCTCCTCATGTTGCGCCCCGCCAGCGGCTCGTCATGGGGGAAGACGACCGAGTAGTTCTTGGCGTAGGACTCGTGGCTCCTCTCCCGGATCCAGAGGTTGTTGTCGGTGAGGGAGTGGTGGAACCTCCTGGAAGACAGGGAGAGAGCAGCATCCAGATGAGCCCAGCAGCTCCTCTTGGGGCACCTCCTCTTGACCAGACCCAGATGTGGATGCAGCTGCTGAGGTGGAAAATTGCAATTGCCTGCACCGGTTCCATGGGTAGGAGAGCAGAGGAACCAAGCAGGGCTTGGCGCTGGCCATGAGAGCCACTGCAGCCCCCACCCAGCTCTACCTCAGAGCTGAATACATCCCTTATGGAAGGCAGAGATAGGGAAAAAAAGAAACTTGAGGTTAATTCTGCTCTGCTTCAGCACGGGGCCAGCCTCAGAGCACACTCCAGGTTCAAACACAGCCCCGATGAGGGAAGGAGCCCTGGACATTCCTCACATATTTCATCCAATTCTCCCCAGGCTGAAATATAAATAAAACCCGAATCATTTTAAATTCATTTGACATATTTTCATCTTTCAAACAGAAAAGCTACTTGAAGGAATGTGCCAGCTCAGCACACGCTCAGGTTGTTATTACCAGAGACCTGTAACTCATGGAGAGCAGCCCTGGGCACTGTGGCACCTTTCCCGGGGCTGGAGAAAGGCAGGCAGGCAGGGGACAAAAGGCAAGACAAAATGTCATTTGTAGGGACTTTTAAAATGATACTTCGAGCATCCCTCGCCGCTGCCTGGGTGCAGAGGAGAGGCAGGGCACTGGGGCTGGGCTCTGCAAGCAATGCAAGGGATGCTCCCCAAAAGCAGCCACAGGCTCGCTTTGAGAGCCTCTGCCTCTTCTGCTGACAGGGGACAGGCAGAAGGTGACACGTGGCATGTCACCGGCACCCCTGGTCACCCCATCAGCCCCAGTCCCTTCACCAGCAGGCTGAATTTTTGACAGCAGCAAGCAGGCAACAGCTGCCAGATGAAATATTTACAAGCGAGAGTTTTGAGAGGATAAATATTGAATGTGCAGAAAAGGCAGTTATTTAAAGAGGAGCTTAGTAACCGTCACCCAAAAGAAAAAAGTGGGCCTGACAGCTTGAGGATGGAGCAGATGGGATATGGGAGGTGCGCCATCCAGATGCAAGGGATGGGAAGCCCCCAGCTGCTCTGAGTGGGGCTGGGGTCACCCTGCCTTGGCTGTGGCTGTGCCAGCCCAGTGCCTGCCCAGCCTGGGGGTTTCTCCATCACTCCATGCCCACCCCTAGCCCAGCTGGTGGAGGAAGGGAGTCCGAGGTGTCTCCCACCGATCTCTGCAGACCCCAATACCCCACTCCCCCGGTCTGAGTCAATGGGGCATTTACAGTTTTACCACGAAAGCCACAGAACATGCAAAGCTTTGTCCCCGACAAGGTGGTTGCTGTCACTTACAGCCCTGTAAGAAAGCCCCAACCCAATCAAAGATAATCAAGCAAGTCAAAAGCAATTACTGAGCCAACATCTGCACAGTCAAAACTCTCGGCCCGCATGGTGCTGCAGAGGGGGGAAAAGCTAATCTTTCTGCTGTCGAAATCATCCCTCTGATTATTAACTTAGAGGATTAGGCACGGCACTAATTGAACAACAACAAAACCCAAACGTAATTACCCCGTCCTTCCCCATCACCGCAATCTCCTTGTGCCTGATGGAAGCTGTTTGCGGAGAAGTGGAATGAGGCGAATGAGATAAACCCCATGTGTAAATTCATTAAAGCCATTGCATGTAATTGATTCCAGCTCCTTGGAGGGACACAGGAGGTGGCACAGATGCTGCTCAGGCACCCACTCCTGATGCCATCATCCAGTCCTGCCATGAAACCACCCCCAAGGACCAGCCAGGGATGACGGGTGGCAGCAAAGGGGACCTGGGACAGTCACGGGGACTTGCCTGATGTCGTAGCCGTACATGTCCTTCTCCGGCCGCCCGTGGATGATCCAGTGAGCCAGTTCCTTCCCACAGCCACCTCCCAGCATCATCCCTGGGGGAAAATACGAGGAGACAGATGAGGCCAAATGTGGCTGTGGGTGCCAGGGTGTGATTCCTTCAGGTCTCTCTTACCAGCACTGTTGAAGCCACAGCCAAGGAAGAACCCTCGGACTTCTGGAGCTTCCCCCATGAGCGGCTTGTGGTCGGCTGTGAATGACTCTGCAAGACAGAGGGATTGTGCCAGTGAGGCCAGGACAGGCTTTTGGGGACACATCACACCCTTCACGAGCAGGTTTCCTGCAGCTTCCTACCCTGCTCCCCGAGAGGTCAGTGGGGCCAGAACCTGATCACTTCCCAGCACAGGTGCTTGGAGTTAGACTGGAAATTTGTGGAACAAAATGAATTCCCCAAGAGAAGTTGCACGAGGCACTGGGAGGGCCCCTTTCTGTCTCCCAGTCCCCCAGTCAAGGGGGCTGCACTGATCTGTTGGTTGCCTTTGCAATGTCTGAGCCACATTTCATGATGGTGACTATGGGAAATCTCAGGACTTTGAGCTACTTTGTTCAGCTGAGGCACTGCTGCAGATGCCTCCCAAAACTCCTGTGCTAATGACATCTCCTGCTGTCCATATCATTCCATAAGGCCACCAGCCATGGTCCCTGTGCAAATCCTCACTAGGGAGGACAGCAAAGCCCCCTGGCAGAGGAGTGCAATCCTCCTCCCTGCTCTATGGTGGTCCATCCACCCATGTGAAAGGATAGAGGGAAGACTGAGCTCAGTCTGGTCCTTCCCCCACTCAGCAATGCCCAGCTTGTTTCCCATGATCTCTGGAGAAGGCAAGAGCAGAGCCAGAAGAACATTTCCACCGTCACCAGAGCAGCTCCTCACGTGCCAATATCCCTGTGCTGACACACCAGGCTACAAACTCACTGAGCTGATGGAGCAGCACCCAAGGCACCTCCCCTTCCAGTCTGGCTGACTTTGCCCAGGGACAGATGGTGAGGGCTCCCTTGGCACAGTTACCCACAGCAGAGAGGACAAGCCTTGGCTATTTGTTTCAGCCCAGCATGACTCAGCCGTCGCAAACCTCTGCTTTAAATCAAGAAAGAGAAAAGGAGGAGCACTGACCCTTTGGAAATGCCATTACCGTACTACAAAGAGGAGACATTCATCTACCAGAAGTCAGCTCTCCACCAGCTCTGCTCCCACTGCAGGTTAATCAAGCCACCAGACCCAGGGCCAAGGTCTCCACCTTGGACACGTCATGTTTGATTGGCCACAGGGCAGGAGATGTGCCCTACTTTCCCCTCATACAACCATAAGGGCTCAAGGGTTTCCTTTAAAGTGCCAACAAAAAGAGTTTTATTACAGTTTCTCTTTTAGCACATGGTAGATTTTAAGGCCAAATCAAGTGTGCAGGGCTCAGGCTCGATGACTGGCATCATCTTCAGCTGCTACTGCAGCAATACCATGGCTTTTAACTCCACATCAGGCAGCCTAGGATGTAAATCTGGGTGAATCTAAGTACTTGGACCAGAAGAAAGTACTAAAAGCAATTATACAAGGTCACACTTGGTAAAATAAAAGCCACTGCTTGAAAAAAATCTGCCCCTTAATTTTCCAGTCCAGTGACCACAATGTTGGCTGTAAATCTATGCTATTCACCCCTACACTGGACCAAGGCAAAAAGCTCTCCAGGGAAATAGTTTTAAACTAAAAGAGGGCCAATTTAGATTATAAGAAGTCTATAAGAGTATAAGAAATTATAAGAAAGAAGTTATTTATAGTAAGGGTGGTGATGCACTGGCACAGGTTGCCCAAGCAAGCAGTGGATACCCCATCCCTGGAGGTGTTCAAGGCCAGGCTGGACAGGGCTTGGAGCAACCTGGGATAGTGGAAGGTGTCCCTGCCCACAGATCTTTAAAGATCCTTCCAACCCAAACCATTCTGGGAGCGTATGAATCTGTGATTCTATTCCTCCACCCAGGCTAAGCCTGGAATGCCACCCCTTGGAAGACAACACCACTGCAGCCAGACCACCAGCACCTTCTCTGCCTTCAGAGAGTTTTCCTTCTCTCCAGGTTAGGAAGTTTCCCTTTGCCTCCAGCAAGACCCTGGGTGGAGCCCAGCCACTCCGGTGCCACCACTGCCACCCTACCTGGCCCACAGACGGTGGATTTAATGCCTGTTTTCTCCAGCACTGGCACTCTGTGGATTGCACCTTCAATGTGTTGCATGAAAACATCCCAGTCCAGGTCAAAGAGGCCAAAAGCAAATTTTTCAGATACCTGAAGGTGAGAAATAGGACTCAAGACACGGAATGGAGTACAGCTGTTGCTGTAAGAACTATTCAGCCCTGGCAGCCTCATAGAACATAAATAGAGGCTGCATTGCAGTCTCTGGTTTCTTTGAGTTTTCACAAAGAGCCCAGACAAGCCAAAGGTCCAGGGCAGAGCCCGAATTAATACACCTGCGCTGGACAAGGGGATGATGCACAGGACAGGGACTGCACAGTGGCCTCTGAACCTTCCCAGCCCAGGCTTTTCCGCTCATTCCTGTTGCCTCTGCATTGCCACAGACAGACCAAAAGGGGAGATGCTCTCCTGTGCTTTCCCCACCAGCCACACGGGTGGGTACCCGCTGGGCTGACGCCCTCCGAGGTGGGTTCCCTGGAAAGCTGCCTGGTTCCCCTGGCACCACTCACCTCCTCCCAGAAGATGGGGTTTGACTCATATCCACCCACGGAAAGGGCATCGCCTTGGAGACGGAGATAGACCGAGGCGTCGTGATCGCGAACGTTGGGCATGTTCTGAAAAACGGGGAGAGGGACGAGAGGGGGCTGAGAGCCACGGGGAGGTTCAGGGCAGAGGGTGGGCACCTGCAGCTGTGACCTGCTGAGGGTGGCAGCAGCAGTGGCTCCGTGGATCATGGAATATCCCGAGTTGGAAGGGACCTGCTAAGATGGTCAAGCTCCAACTCCTGGCCCCGCACAGAACACGCCCCAACAATCGCACCATGTGCGTGAGAGCATTGACCAAACACTCCCTGAGCTCTGGCAGGGTTGGTGCTGTGACCACAGCCCTGCTGATTCTGTTCCCGTGCCTGGACACCCTCTGGGTGAAAAACCTTTTCCTAAAGTCTAACGCGAACTTCCCCTGACACAGTTTCATAACGAGGGATGTTCCCTCAGCCCGGAAATCTGGGTGCCCACATCGCCCCAAGAGGAAGGCAACCCAGCTCAGCTCCAGCCAGCCTGGTGAAACCATGGGCAAAGCAGCTTACAAAGCCACCTGAGCATCGCTGGGGACGCCGAGGGGAGCCAGAGCAGCCCCCGGGGTTGATCCTGGCTCAGAAAACATCACTCCTCCACCACCCGCCTCTGCAGGTGGAGGCAGCAGCTCAGCGCGCGGGCAGCGGTGCGCGAAGAATGAGGGATTTGTTCTCCTGAATAATGGATGGAGAAACACTTAGATAACATGGGAGTATTGCTGTAGGGCCTACTGCAATCCGTGTCGACAAGGGGAATTAGGTGGATTGAACAGGAGGCACCGAGGTCTGCACGCTGCAGCCTCTTCTCTGAAGTCTTTCTTACTGTGCGTGATGCAGTGGAGGTACTGGGATACAAATGCAATCACGGACTACAGCACTTTTTACAGCGAGGCACCTCGTACTGAAAGGTCAGACACAGACTGTGTCAGTGGGATGGAAACTAATTAATGTGTCACCCTCAAAGCACTGGTGCCTGAGAGAATGAAGCCTCCTTCAACTCCTGAGCAATTCTCTGTAGCCAAACAGCGGGAACAGGTTTATTGGGACAGTTTGGGAAACACCTCTGCCTGCTGGGACCAGGGCTTGTTCAGAAAGCATTTGGGTTCCTTACAAATGCTGCTATCAGACACCAAACACATCAGAGATCCTATAAATAATTCTACTGAGAAAAAAAAATAATTATCCTGGCAGCTGTAACATTGTTAAATATTAAACCTGACTCTGTTCAAGGTGGTCTGACAGCCCTGCTAGGAGGGGAAACTGCTGGGTGCGCACCTCCCCAGGCGCTGAGACCCACCTGGCAGGACATGCCCACACTAAAGGCAGGAACAGAGAGCAGTCCCACAGGTCTGGGGGTCCCAGGAAAGGAGGGTTTCCCCTGCCTCACCAGCCCTGTGCCCCAGAGCAGAGGAGCCGACCTGCAGCCGCTCAGGACTGACCTGGATGCCCTCGATGCGCTCGGTCACCACGTAGGCGTGATGCATCCCCACCAGGGGCACGTGCACGCCAGCCAGCTGGCCCAGGGCTCGTGCCCACACACCTGCCGAGAGAGCAACCCCAGGCTGAGCCCCTCTCCATCCTCCACACCCCCAGAACGCTGTCCTGCAGCCCCTCTCCATCCTCCACACCCCCAAAAAGCTGTCCTGCAGCCCCTCTCCATCCTCCACACCCCTAAAAAGCTGTCCTGCAGCCCCTCTCCATCCTCTACACACCCCAGAAAGCTGTCCTGCAGCCCCTCTCCATCCTCCACACCCCCAGAAAGCTGTCCTGCAGCCCCTCTCCATCCTCTACACACCCCAGAAAGCTGTCCTGCAGCCCACCCAGATGGGGAGACAAGGACTGCCGCAGACCCTCCAGTTCAGGGGATGCAAAGCCACCGGCCACAGCCCCCATCCCACAGCTTTCCCCATGCCTTGTGCCCTGTACCTGCACAGTTCACCACACAGGGAGTCTGGATGGTCCCATGGGCTGTCTCCACTGCATACACCCTCTTCACCCCAAAATCATCAGCTCTGACCTGGATGCCCGTGACCGGGCAGTTCTCGATGATCTGGTGGCACAGGAAGGGCAGCAGAGTCACAGCAAGATCACAAGGGCAGGGGGACAACCCATCTCACCTGACACCCAGCCCCCCAAATCTGGGGAGAGTTAATTTAAACAGCGACCTGGCAATGGCCATCTCCCTTGCTTTGGGTGCCTTGTCTTGCTCCTAAAAGTTTTTTTCCCATCCTGTATTTTTCCTAGATCTCATGGTTCCTGCCAGCTCTGTCAGTGTGACCCACCCAAGAGGACAACATCCTTCTTGGGAAAGCCCTGATTCTGCAGGAGCAGTTCTGCCTCAGTGGGAAAGGAGAAGGTGGGAAAGGAGGGCATGAAATCTCCTCCCAGGATCAACAGACATTAATGAGCAATGACTAATTAAGAACTACCGTAGCTCCTCTGGCAGTTGCTGCTCTGGCAAGAGTCGAGCAGGTCCCAGCTGGATCCATGGTGCCATCCTTGGGGACATACAGGGTGCCATACAGGTCATCAACGTTCATCAGTGGGTACAGGTCCTTGGTCTGTGACGGGGTCAGGACGTAGGACTCCACACCATACACCTTCCCCAGCTGCCAATGGACAAGAGAATCAGGAGCTGAAGCAGGGAACAAAAGCTTTGCTCATCACTTGCTGCTGCTGGAGGAGGAGACCCCCAGGACATGTTTATCCCTCTGCTGAGGCAACTGCTGCACCAAAGCAAATTCTAAATCCAGCGTGGGGTGGGATGGTCTGCTCAGATTTCAGGGAATGTGGCCCCATACTGCTGCCTGTGCAGCTGGAAAACTTACGCTGCCGCTACCTGAATGGCCAAAAATCCACGGTTGGATTTAATTTTGCCAGACTTTGGGGCACTTCGCCAGATTTTGGTGGCCTTCTGGAAGCCACGAGGCTGCCCTGGAAGCCCACCTAGGCCTCTCCCAGCTCTCCGGGTGGCAGGGCAACGAGGGATGGGACATTCAGAGACGTGGGGACCCCCCAAATAAACACCCCTTCCTGCAGCCCACCCAGCTGGAGGACACACCGAGGGGCTTCTCCGTACCGACATGAGCCTTTTGTACTCGTCGAGGCGCTGCTTGTTGGAGGCGATGAAGAGCCCCCCGTTCTCCACCCAGCCCGTGTGCAGCCCCGTCTCCGTGGGCAGGTCCCGGCTGACCACGTCCCGCGTGTGTGCCAGCAGCTCCACCTCCACGTCACTGGGACGCAGCTGCCACAGGAGACCTGGGGACACGCGCACGGGGACAGCCCACGGGTGGCACAGGTGCTCCTGTCACCTCTCCATCACCCGGAGCGGGATGCAGAGGGAGCCCCGGGATCCCACGCGTGTCCTGTGCCACCCTGCGGGGCTCTTGCTCCATCTCGTGGATACGTGGGAGCGCTACAAACCAGCGGGTTCGGTTTTTCCTTGGGTATTAAACGAAGGGAAAAAGGGGCTTATGGAGTGGACAATCCCAAAAAAAGCTCATATAGCTCTCACTCCCTGCCAAATAAAAGAGCCTTAAAGAAGGGGGGAAATAAAATGTTTGCTTTTTCTACGGACACAAAGATCTTAATTAAAAAAAAAAAAAAAAGAAGAAAATTTGGATGATGTTTGACTAAAATGCCCCTCCAAAAGGTAAAAACAGAAACGCTGAAATTCTCCATGTTTAAAGCCAAAACTCTCCAGCACAGCAAGATGCAGCCTGTCATTCCACGGCCAATGGCACATCCCAAACCATGGGCATCCTAGTGCCCACCCCTGGGGGCACCCACGATGTGCCCACTCCTGGGAGCACCCATGGTGCGCCCAACCCTGGGACCACCCACAATACGCCTACCCCTGGGAGCAACCACCCCTGGGAGCACCCACGATGCGCCCAACCCTGGGAGCACCCACGATGTGCCCACTCCTGGGAGCACCCACAATGTGCCCACCCCTGGGAGCACCCACGATGCGCCCAACCCTGGGAGCACCCACGATGTGCCCACCCGTCGCTGTGCCCGCTGCCTCACCAGCCGTGTGCCAAGTGGTGCCCGAGGTCAGGCGGTCCCTCTCCAGCAGCACGACGTTGGTGAGCCCCTGCTTGGCCAGGTGGTAGGTGGTCTGGCAGCCCAGGCTGCCCCCGCCGACCACCACGACGTCGGCCGAGGAGGGCGGGGGCCGGCTGGGCTCCCCACTCCCAGAGCCTTCCTCCTGCAGGGTCTTCTGGTAGGGGACACTCTTCTTGGCCGTGGGCCCCGTGGCGCTGCTGAAGGGCCGGGGGCTCCTCCAGGGGGCTGGCAGGCAACGGGGGGCTGCTGCCCGCAAGGCACCGCTCACGTAAGACATCCCCACCTGCAAATCCCCCACATCACCTTGCTGACACAGGTTGGCATCCCTGGCCAGCCTGGCCGCTCACCTCACTGCGCTTTTGGGTGGCAGCAGCACCTCTGGGTGCCGTGCAGGGGCTAAACGAGCCCTGGGGCACGACCCTCAGTGGGCTGCTGGGGTGCCTTTCCAGCAGGGAAATGGGATCCCAGTTGCAAGTGTCTGCAGCTCCCAAAGAACCTCTGGAGAGGCCCATCCTTAAAAAAGGGAATGCCCAGGGCTCGGCAACCCTGCGCTCGCTCACGCCTCCAGAAACCACCTTTCTTTTCTTCCCTTCCTCCTGGAATTCAGGAGCTGTTTGGCCACGGTGAGGGTGCCAGGTTTGCTCCCTATCAGAGGGTGGTGCAATGGCTGCTGGTGGGGGAAACAGGGACAGATCCCTCCCGCAGCCACCGCAGCCCCTCGTGCGGGTCCTCGCCAAAGGCACAGCTTGGGATTTGCTCCCAGCACACGGTTTTAGGCGCAGAATCGGGTGCAGTGGGGTCTCACAAACAGCACCGTCCCCCTCCCACACCAACCACGGCCAGGGGCTTGTCTCAGAGATCCCCCCGCTGAGACCCCCAACCTGCTGCCACGTGGCCTCCAAAACACCCACTTATCCCTCCACTGTCCCCCCACTGCCCAGCCAAGCTGCAAACTCCCCCTTGGAAATCCCGTGACACCGCAGGAGTTTCCTGGACAGCCCCCGGCAGGTTCCCACCAGGCTCCACTCACCAAGGCTCGCTCCGGGCTGGCTTTTCCTGCTGCACCAGCCGTGGGGCCCCTGCCTTCCTCCGATGCTCTTCTCTTCTTCCTCCTCCTCCTCCTCCTCCTCCTCCTCTTCCGACCCTTCGGCCCCTGCTCCAAAAAATATTAACCAGCAACCGGAGGCGAGCGGAGCCAGCCCAGGAGGATGGGAAAGAGGGGCTCCTTCGTACCCCTTCTCGTGGCTCTGCTGCTTCTCAACCGAGACAAAAAAAGTCCAGCAGAGAGGAGAAATTCAAAACAGGGAGGAAAATGCTGCTTTTCTCCCCGGCTCGGTGCCCAGCAGAGAACAAACAGCCCAGCTGGGGCCAGGGGGACTCGCAGCCTCCCAGGCTCGCTGGCTGGAGTCGTCAGCTGGATGCCAGAGAGCAAACACGGCGAGGAGAGGCACCATCTGACCCTCCTGCCCCAGTTCCCAGGGGCTACGCTTTAAGAGCAGAATTAAAATTAATTTACACGTTTCCTAAGCCAGACCCGAGAGCTCAAAGTGAATGTGGGAACACACAGAGAAAAAAATTAATTTAGAGGGATGTAGGAAAAGAGATGTTTGATTTAGATCTCCTGACCTGAAGGTTTATTGCTCCTCCTGCTCAGGACTCACCCCTGGAATTAGGGCCTGTTTGGGCAGGATACTCAGGTTCTGAAGGGCCTCATTCCAGTACCCTGGAGAAGCAGAAATTGGGGTGGAGTTGGGGTTTGCCCAGTGCTTGGGAGGAATCGGGGTCCCAGGAGCATGGTGGTTCCCCAGGCAGCATCACCCACCCCTACAGATCCCTGAACAGCTCAGGGATGTTTCGGGGGGGCTTTTTGGATCCAGCAGTGTGATCCTGGGAAGTGTCCCCCACTGCTCCGCACCCCACAGCTCTGCTTCTGCCCACTGACCACACTGTGGTACCCAGCCTGCATCCCAGTTCCCCCATTTTGGGAAGGCTTTGAATAAGAGCAGAGGGGTTTCCCCTGCTCCAGCATTGTCCCATCTCCAGCAGCATTCCCCTCCTTCCCCCAAAGGTAAAACCAATTTCTCAGTTTTATAGAGGGCCCTGAGCCGCAAACAAGTCTAAACTCCTGTTTGCAGTGGGGTGTTTCTGTTTGACAGGCCAGAACCATTTCATCAGCATGTCCTAATTATAAATATGACCTTTGGGTTAGACCAGACCTAGAACAATGCAAGCCCAAGTCTGTGTTCAGCACGCTGAGCCTTTCATCAAGCTCAGGATGGACAGTGGGGAAAGCAGCAGCTGCTTCAGCCCCTCCAAGCCCCGATGTGACTCCAGAGAAGGAACAAGGGTGGCTACTTTTTGTGACAGTCAGTCCAATCTAGAGGGAGCTTATGCCAGTTTAATCTTCCTCTATACTTCTAAGGTTAATTCTAAAATAAAAGAGCACAGCGGTCCGTGTGCGCCAGCTGGAGTTTTCTGGGTCACAGAAAATGTGGCTAATGCAGGGATGAGCCAGCCAGGCGTGCTGTGGAGCCACGGTCAGCAGTGCCTGTGCCATCATCATCCTCCTCCCTGCCACAGCTGCACGGGCAGAGCCATGTACTCACCTCTACATTGCAACCCGAATTTGAGCTTGGGAAAGCCTTACCAGGACCAAAAGCAGCTGGGACCCAAACAGTCCTGCTGGGCTGAGCTTTTCTGGGCTCTCCTCTCTGCAAACCCCCTGCCTTGGTGTCACCATCCCGATTCCACAGCGGTTTGGACCCTTCTTTTGGGATCCACAGGGCTGGGTGGCACGTGAGCTCAGCCCCAGCCATGGCAGAGGGAGGTGGCCACACACTGGCTGGTCACAGGTCACCCTGCTCGAGGGCCAGCGCCAGGGCCACCACGGAGCAGGACCTGCTGTTCACAGAGGGCAGCCAACAAAGCCTGCCGTGTTTGCTCAGGGCTGGCCATCCTGGCAGCTGTGGGGGATTACGGCAGCAGCTGCTCTTGCCAGGGGGAAAATCGTAATAATAAAACCCTGCGGCTGGTGCGTGCCCTCTCCTGGGGCAGGCCAGGGGCAGCTGTGCCAGCCAGGATTTATTCCCCTCTTAACGCCCCTGGAATGCTGCTCCTGGTCTGGTTACTGCACCTGGCCATGGCTGGGCATGGTGGACAAATGCCCCATTTATTCCTGAGGCATCAGACCTCGCACTGGTGCAAAGCCCAGGGGAAGGTTTAGGCACGAAGCCGAGGGAAGCTGCTGTCCAAGCACCCACCTGACACCTCCAACCACTCCCCAAGGGCTAAATATCCCAGCCCCTGGGCTGGCAGGGATGTTCCCCAAGGCAAGATGTTGGATGGAAACAGACTTTTCCATTTGCCAGCTCTAGTTCCAGGCTCTTAGTGCTGCACTTTGCAGCTCGGCTGTGCTGTGGCCATCTGATGGTGATGCCGGACCCACTCAGGGCCAGGCTGATGCTCATCACCGGCACGAGAGCACCCAGGTACCAACCTGGTATTCCACACACGGTGTACGTTGGAGACCTTCCCTTAGACTGAGCAGCAACAGCAGGGAAGGAGGTTATCCCCGGCAGGGCCATCACCTGGACCAAGGTTAAATACCCAGCATCTTCCCAAACCAGCATCCAAAAGTTAGTGCCCGGCTCACGTCCTGCTTCTGAGAGTAAAATGCATCCACTCTTTGCTGCAGCCCCTTCCAGCTGACCCTGGGAAAAGTGAAGCACTGGGGAGTCCAAGAGCAGAAGAAAATTAATGTTCTTAATTAAAGGACAGGGCAGCTCACAGGGACATCTCTCTGGGTGACACCTCCAGCAATGCCTCATGTATTTTATACGCAACTGTGTCACTTAATTGCTCTGGAATATGCTGCTGCATGCAGGACCAAGTGGGATTCTGGAATATGATATTTGGGAGTGACTAAAAGCCATGGAAAATCCTCCTCCTTCTCTCACCCTGCAGGGGTTCAGCCCAGGCAAGGAGAGGAGCCCCAGGAAAGATGCCTGGATGGAGCACGGGACAACTGCACAGGTGGCAGCTGCTCCAGGACTGAGAAGGAACGCGACAGGAGGCATCTACTCAGAGTTTTGGAAGGGTATGAACACTTACTGTTCACATCAGGAATCAGGAAGGATCCATCCCTCTAGGCACCTGCCTTCCCTGGATGGGCCAAGCCACTCACCAGCCCCAGCACAGCCAAGGGGACTTTAGGGACAAGGACCCTGACACGATTCCAAGCCCTCTGGCACAGTAAAAACCATGGCTGGGAAAAAACCTATCAGCAAAATTACACTTTATTTTTTTTCGTTGTGGAATTTACTTCGATGTATTGTAACTTAAAAAGGTCTGGAAAAACCACATGCAAAAGGGTTTCTAAGTAGCAGCTAAAATTTCTATTCCAGCATTACAAGCTATTCCAAATGATTTCCAAATTTCCAGCTATAAACTATTTCATAAACAGTTTTATCTTTAGACCCCCTCCACCTTACCCCAGTTAGTGCAGTGCAAAGGAAAAACCCAAGGAATTTACATATTATTTTCCAACTTATCCCATTGCGATTTCGAATGATCTGCGATGAACTAAAATATATATACAATTTTCTCGCCATCATAAAAAAACATTTCCCTTTCTTATTCACAGATATATTTGTGGCAAATGGCTGAATAATTACTTACAAACAAAACAATCTTTTTTTAACGAGTTTCTTACACCAGTAAACACAAGAGGGGGAGCTCTCTGGAGGGAAGGGGGTTTGGCAGGGCTGGGAGGGCACCACAGGTAGATGTTTGGGACCCCTTTGGGGCGTGAGGGACAGAGGCGCCCTGGTCCCTGTGACAGGTCCATGCCCTCCCAGGAGGGATGACCTCACCACCTTACAAAATTGGCCACGTTAAAGGGAGGGTCTGTAAGGCTTTAGGATCTGAGGTGTAACACGAGCCATTGTGAGTTTGTCACACGTGTGTGTGTGTGTGTGTGTGTGTGTCCCATCCACCCAAACACCCCACAGCTCCAGCACAGCTCCCACAATGGGAACAGGGCCCTTTGCTCTGCACAAGAGCAGGGCATTGCCAGCTCACCCCGAAGCTGAGCACGGAGGGGCTGGCAGGGAGGGGTTAGCACCAAACAGTACCTTGGGAAAGCCCTGAGCCCCCTCACCTCGCTGAGCAAGACCCATGGTGGGCATCTGCCCCAGCCAGACCCTGCTGAACCCACCCCACTCCCCCTGTGGCACCCTGAATGGGGACATTCACAGAGCTCCTGGAGGAATGGGAAGCAAAATAGGGTGGCTCTGGGCTTGACACCAAGCAAAAACATGTAGTCCCCAAGTTAACATCATTCCCTTGTCCTTAAGAGCCCCAGACTCTTCCATTTCTCGTCCTGAGCATGGCACTGCTGCTCCATTTGGATGCTGCCAGTGACCAAGGGCATCACTGCTCACCCACCCACTGCTGGCATCTCTCAGACCTGCAGCAACACAACGCCAAGAGCCCACAGTGGGAACACACCACGAGTCCCAGGGGAACAACATCAGGGCATGGAAGCACCAACTCAAACTGCCACACACTCGGAGAAGCTGAAGGGCAGCTCCCAGGGCTCAGATACAGGAAAGCTGTTCCTTGTCCCACTCCCACACATGTATTTGTTTGTATTTGCACTGGAGCTGGGGAGTGAAGCCAGAAGATAATGGCCAGGATTCCCACCTGGCACTTTGGGAAAAGCAGGCTTGGACAGATGGTGCTCAGGACACAGTGGGAATGTCAAAACAGACGGACCTTTACTTGACAGCAGCAGCAGTAACAGCCTGCGGGAGGAAGAGAGGGGGCAACGCTCACAGCCCCCCAAAGTGCACACAGCGGGGCAAAAGAGATGCTTTCACAGCTCGGGGAGAGGAATCAGGAGTTGATACCGTAGCCCTTACTCAGGTGGGTTGGCCCTGAGCTCAGCGAGGTGGGATGTGCCATGGATGGAAGAGAAATCAGCCTGGTTTGGGGTGGGGGTCCTGCTGGGAGGGAGAGGAGGACAGACCCAGGGACACACGCTCCACTGCATGTACCTGATGTCCTGATGGCCTCCAAAGCCCTTGTGTGGCAAAGCACATCTCCAGTCCTGCAAAGTGCTGAGACCTCCTGCTCTCACCAGTGGAACCAGTCTGCACTCTGGGCAGCCCCTCTGCCCGCGGCAAGGCCGGTGGGACTGAGGTGGTTGTAAAGAAAACTGGATTGGGGATGCCAAAGGGGCTCTTTCCCCTCCTGTTTGATCTGAAGATCCATTCCAGCCTATGTCTGATGGTCAAAACGGTTTCAGAGATGAGCAGCAGCCTCCTCCTTCCGGGCTGGGTGCCCCTCGCCCTGCCCACAGCACGGGACACTGCCAAAATCCTGACCTGGGGAGCCCCCCGAGTGGTGTGGCAGAGGGGCTGCGTTGTCTCCTTGGGGCCAAATCGCTCCCACCCTTTGGAAACCCCCAAATTCTCACCGTGGCGCACCCGGCCACCAGCACAAACCTTCGGCCTCACCCTCCCAACACCATCCCCGCGGTGGCTTTTAGGACACCTTTAAACAAGGGGTGCAGCCCCCACGCCCTGGTGGGCACCACAGAGTCTCTCTGCTCTGTCCATGCAGGGGAGCAGGGCTCTCCAGGGCTCTCCCGGGGCCGCTACGCCAACAAGATCCCACAGACCATCAATCTTCTATACATGGAAGAGGAGCGGGGCCGGGGCGGCCCCCACACGTGCACACACACTGTACAGAGGAAGGATTGCTGAGGAGTCTGCGAGAGCAGTCCCAGGAGGCATCCGGCCACGGCGGGACAAGTGTGCACGGGCTGCAGCGGCTCTGGGCGCTCGACGACTTCCACCGCGTGTCCCCTCAGTCATTGCACCCCCTCCTCTTCCACGTACGTCGAGGGAAACCAGCCGACCTGTGGGGGAAGCGGAGAGGTGAGCTGGAGCTCAAGGGTCACAGCCCCAAGCCTGACAGAGCTCAAGGAGCGTTTGGACAATGCTGTCAGGCACGCGGTGGTTGTCCTGTGCAGGTCCAGAAGTTGGACTTCAATGATCCTTGGGGGTCTCTTCCAACTCAGGATGTTCTATGACTATAAGGGACCTCCTGTCCTATCCCTGGGGCTGTTCCCCTGCCATCACATGCTGTTCCTGGTGTTCCATCTGCACAGCCCTGGATGTGCCCACATCCCAAAGCACAGTCAGCCATCACCCTGATCTGGACAGAGCTAACACCTACACGTTTCCTTGGACACACAGGCTGCCCACACTATAGAAGAGATCAGGGCATGAAGAATCTGTCCCCTGTGGAGGACACCAGGCCAAGCCATCAGCCTGCTGCTATTCCCAGGATGCACAGCCACTCCTATGCACACCCTCCATGGGCAGGTTTAAGGCAGAGCACACAGACAATGCCCACCCACCCACTGCACACACCCATCCACCTGTTTGCACTGCACGTCACTGTCACAGTCACCCAGAACCAACTGGCAACACAGCAGTGACTCTTGTGAGAGACCCAGGAGAGAGCAAGATGGAGTGGGACACATCCCCCTGCCTGCCCTTGGCCATCCTGACAGCCAGGAGGACCACGCGCTGCAGAAGCGGGACAGGGCGTTATGTGGATGTGTGGATGTGGATGACAATCTCACCCTTCCATTGGTTTCCCCCTTCCACCATCCCTGGTCCCCGCCAATCCTGCTGTAGATCTTCACCACGTCGCCCTCTCGCAGCGACAGCTCCCGCATGTCCCGCGCCGCGAAGTTGTACCGCGCCACCGCCGTGCCTACGACCCGTGGGGTGAACACTGCGAGGGGACAGAGCAGAGAGGGGGGTCAGGAGCTGCCCCTGCCACCCAGCACCGGCTGAAACCCAGGGGAAAGCTTGGCGAGGTTCAACCTGGGTTTTCCACCACGGCGTGGAAGGACTGGCCTCACATCTGAACTGCCCAGCCCCGCACGGAGAGGGGTGGTCGGGGTTAAATGGGATTCCTGATGAGCTTGGAACAGCTTGGTGGGCTTGGGAAACCCCTCTGTGCTGGCCGGGAGAGTTCAGGAGGGACTCGGTGGGGTGAAGGGCACTTTTGTGAACCGGTAAAAGGAAGGATTTCATGGGAATACACAATCACTAACAATGATATCACAGGAAAATCCTGCTCCACTCACAATCTTAGGTCTGGCTGCTGCACAGCTCGCAGCACCTCGATGGAACCACCTCGTCAAAAAACATCTGAAATCAACTGCAAAAACTGAATTATTGTGAATGAATTCCTCCAGAGGTGTTGAGCAAATCCTGTATGCTTTGCCACTAGGAGGAAGCAGCTGCCAGCCTGGATCCTCCTTGCCAGGGAGCACCCAGGGCCCTTGGAAACGTGGTCCCATTACAGAACAAGGTGACAAAGCCCTGATGGTAACCAACGGCTTCTGATGAGGAGGATGACCCCAGGAGCCATCACAGCAGCACCAGCACAGCCCCAGCACCACAGATCTCCATCACTTCAGGCAGGGGATGCTCAGGGGAGGCACAGGAGGAGCAGCAATGAGATGGGGAAGGCAGGGGCTCCTGCCCCAAGGTCTGGACGGGAGGAAGAAGGCTGGAGAGCAACAGAGGGAGGGATGGGAAGGGAAGAGGAGGAGAAAAACCCCACCCTGAAGGGACTCTGTTGCAGTGAAGCTCCCTTCTCTGTCCCAGGATTTCTGAGGATTAATTTCAATTGTAAAAGTGTGCAAACCAAGGTTGAACTAAGTCTGAAGAAAAGCTTTGCCCAGGTTTTCAGCCCTTGGGATGGAAGGAGATGAGGATGGCGATGGACACGGCCCAGACACACAACGTGCAATCACTGGAGGGCTCGTCCATCCTGGCCAGGCAGCCAGGCTGGAGGACACAGCAAGACTCATGGCAGCTTTGAGCTCTTTCATCAGGAGCTTGCTCAGAGCCCATTGCTGCACAGATTACTTTCTGCAATACTTTCTATGCAGTTAGAGGATCCCAAATTCCCAGATTTATGCTTGAAAAGTTAAGCAGTCTTCCCAAATATGACACCCAGGAAGGCACATATGGCTTTGCCTACGATTTTTTTTCTGTCCAACCTAAGGAAAAGACTGAAGGATAAAAGCTTAAATGGGAAGAAAGGAGCTGGCAGGATTCTGCTCTGATCCCCCTGCAACAGGGAGGATGACACCAGCCTGGAATGCATTAAATCAACGGGGTTCAAAGGCCGGGCACCACTGCACTCTCTGCAGGGAGACTGACCCCCAAAATACATCTGATAGCACAGGTTCCCCCCTGCCTCCTCAGCAAGGGGCTCCTGACCAGCTTTGGATACCAGAGCTCAAAACCTGCTGGACACTGGGATGTTCTCCTCGAGAACAAGGAGGAATGGGCTGGGAGACAGTGTGATGTCAATGCTCACTTGGTGAAACACATGGCATAAGCAGGTCGAGCTTGAAGTACATCATGAGATCCAAAAGTGCTGGATTCACTTTTTGTTTTATATTTTATTTTAAATTTCAACTCCTTTTCTCAAATAGCAACACCTCCATCTCCTCTCTGCCTCGATTTTTAGGAGGGAGGGGAGTGGGTTTTGCTCCCAGCACAGCCATGGGTAATAAACTTATTTCCAGGCTGTGCCCCAGGGCAGCACTGGGGCCCCCCTGAACTGGCTGTGGGGATGGAGGGACAGCAGGGACCCTGCAGGTCCCACTGGTGATGGCTTTCAAGCTGGGGACGGTGGCAGGTCTCTCTGGCAGGGAGAGGCACTGGTACCTGACCAGAAGGGACTTGAGGAGCTCTGAGAAGAAAAGTTGAGGCCCTGAGGACTGAGAAAAGAAAAGTTGTAGGAAGCACGGGAGGCTGCAAAGAGGTTAGAGAGAAACAGAAAGAGGCAGAACACGCATTAAAAGGGAAATCTAAAAAAAAAAAAAATTATAGTGCATAATGCTTTAAAAGCTGATGGAGAAATAAAGGGCAAAGCATGCAGAGGGTCTTGTGCAGGGACAGCTGACAGAAAGCCTGGCCACAGCGTCACAGCCAGCATGGGGGCTCAAAATTCATCCCATGGTTGCATTTCATGCAAAAGGATACTTAATCAACTCTTAAAATCTACCTTCCTTAGCTATTCTTTTTAAAATATACTACGGAGAAAAATCTTTAGAATTCATTTTGCCCCACAAAGTAGTTCTGCACTCAGGCTTTAGGACGAAACAGAACATTTTTGTACTATTGCACATTTTGCTTTCTGTTTGTTTCCATTCTTTTTCTTTCTTTTTATTTTAGACACAGATTTAACCAGTTCACCCATCATCTCCATTAAAGGAGTCCCACTGGGATTCAAACCATCACAACTCACACTGGAACTGGATCCATTAAAACACACGCACATGAAACTCATGTGGGTGGGTACGATGTGATAAATCCCACTGACTGAGCATCACATCCCTGCTCCCAACCTGTGGATGGATGGGATGCTCTGGCAGGATCAGGGGGTGGGCAAACCCATCCTCAAAACGCCCCCAGCCAAGCAGAAGACTTATCTGCAAACTGAGGAACACCAGCCCTACAGCAAAGCCAGAAATCCCTTTACCCAGTGCTCCTACAGCTGGGCTGGAAGGGTGAGGTTTTCCATGACCAGTTTCACTGCCCCCAAGCTGGGTTTTACCTGGAGAGCGGGTGAAGGTCCTGGAGGTAGAGCGCTCCCGAGATTTGTAGGGGTATTTCAGTGTCGTGTCCAGCTGCTTGAAGCTCTCCTTCAGCGAGTGGCTCTGGTAGTACTCCACCAGCTCCTGGGAAGGATGGAGAGGCACCTGGCTGTGACTGCCATCCATCTGCATGACTGGCAGGGACAGTGAAGGCAACAAAGGGCAACAAAAACCTACCAGCAAACTTTCGAACTTCTTGGCTTCCGTGATGTGAATCCAGTTGTCCTTCTCCACCACCTTGATGTGCTTCACCTCCTCGTTGAACCTGCGAACGGCAGCGAAGGCACTCAAGAAAACGGGGCTGCGTGTTCCAACCCCAGCTTGTCCTCCACGAGTGAGAAATGCTAAATTACTAATTGAAGCATCACTCACTTAATACTGATGGCAAAGCGCTCGGCCTCAGCCGGCCGCTCCCGGATCAAGTAGGTGCCACTGACATGGGACTTGAGCAGGTTGTCCGTCTGCTGCCGCTCCATGTTCCCTGCAAACCTGAGCCCAGAGGTTAATCAGTTACTTGCATTCGTTTTAATGAATGTACATCTTTAAAAAGGCACGCTTTGGATAAAAAGATACATCCTCTGTAAAAAGCAGGCAGAGGAACAGGTCTCATGCAAATCATCAGGAGCAGGAAGGAAAAAGCCCCAAGATACACAAGAAGCTGTGGGGCCACTGAACTGTGGGTGAGTGATGCTGAGAAGTACTTGACACATAAAAAGATCGCTAATTAGGAATGAGTCCTCAGGTTAATGAGGCTTCAGCAAGAGCTGGAGAGTGGGGATAATTTATATCCATGAATTTGTAAACCTGGCTGGAGCTGGAGGGAAGGAGCAGCCAGCAAGCCAGGCACAGCCTCTCCTGCCAAGACAGGAATTGCTTCCTTCCTCCCAAAATGATTTTCTAGGCACAGAAAATGGGAAGAGAAACCAGCATCTCTTTTAGCCTCTGACTGTCTCCATCAGTGAAGAAATCCCCATGGGTAATACCAGGGCTGCACCAGGTTTCAACACCCAAACACCACTGCGGCAGCTGCCCCGTGGCCATGGGGAAAGCAGGATGCAGAACCCTGCTAGTCTGCATTCAGAATTCCTCATTGGAGTGGATTCCTGACAAAGTGACAACCAAAAGGCAGGGCTGGTTTGTCTTTCCAGCCAGAGGAGGGTCGACTCACCACGGGTATGCTGTGTAGTCAATCTCCCGCGAGGGCGGTCGGCTGTTGGGAGGCTGCAAAGACAGAATTGCTCATTAGTGAGGAGCCAGCAGCCCATCAGGCTGTGCATCACGTGTGAGATGCTCCTCTCCACAGGAGGGTTCCTTCTGCCAAGCCCTTCCTGGATTATTGGCTTGGGCGGTGGAGGGCAGTGTTGGAGCTGAGCCTTTCCCCTCTCAGCCTCCCAGCTGGGGCCAGCAGGCTGCATTTGCTCATTTACCTGAGTGGTTTTTAATTGGGAAGCAGCTGACAACATTACAGGAAACAGCTAAAAACAATTAAAATAAATCCAAGGCAGTTTTCCTGCACTGTGCTTGATCTCTGCTCCCAAGTCAGCCCTGCAGGGGAGGGACAGAGTCCAGACCTGGTCACACCAAGCCCAACTTTGAGAACAGGGCAGAGACCGATGCAATTTAGGCATCTGCCACCACGGGGTGAGGGATCCATCTCCTGGCTAATTCAGCCACAGGAAAGACCTCATTAAAGGTCCGAGGGCTCACTGGAAGGACCACGGTCTCAACCAGAAGGCTGAGATGAGTGACAGGGACCACCAGAGCACTTGGCACCCACCTGGTGCTCCAGGCTCCATCTCCTCTTTGGCACTTACCCTGGCATCCACAGGGCACGGCTTTACTGACGAGCTGGGAAAATAACCCGACTTCTTCGTCTGCAGCAGCCGCCCCTGCAAAGCCAAGCTGGGCATCAGACTGGGGCGTGCACGGGGAGCAGTGGTGTCACTGGGCAGGGATGGGGACAGGCTCCAAACTGCCTCCAAACCCCCAGCACATCCCTGCTCCTCCAGGAAAGCCCCCAAATAAAAGGCACAGTGCAGAAGCCACTGGTTTAAAGCTTTCCAGGAGTTTCCCCAGGGGAATTGTTGTCACCTCCCACCACGGCGAGTCGGGGTCCCCCCTCAGCAGCTCTATCACATCCCCAATTTGAAAGGTCACCACCGGCTTCCCAGGAGGGGCTGGGTTTCCATGGTAATTCTGAACTGCCACCATTTTAGGACCTGGGAGAGAAGCAAAACAGTTTGACCACCTTGTCCCTGCTCCAAAACCCCAAAAAGAAACTCCCCCCTCGAAGCCTTTTTCCTTATCCTCTGAACCACACACCCAAGGGGACCAGCAGTCAGGATTTGGGGGCAGAAAGCATGAAAGCAGAAAAGAACGGCGTCCACAGCGAGTGTTCTTGGCTCCTGCAGTTACACGGATGATTCAGTTCCCTGAGCAAAAATAAACCCACAAAGGACCGAGCCCAGCCAAAGCTCCAGCTCCCGGCCCTGCACCTGGATTAGAGCCTCGCCGAGGCAGACAGGGCTGGCTGCCACCAAACACCACCAGGCTCAGCGGTGACACCACGATTGCAAAAGGGACCAGCAGTGACACCCACGGTTGCAAAAGGGACCAGAGAACACTCAGCTTCCAGCGGGTGTCAGCTGAACCTGGGACTCAAATGCCCCTGAAGCTCCCAGGCAAAGTCCAGCTGTCCCGTCAACAACTGCACATTAAATAAGCTTCCCCAACTGCACTTCAACCACAGTGTTTATTTTCAAAGCACTTCCCAACCTCTGCCTCTCCCCGCCCAGCGAGAGTACTCTGTGCTTGCTTTTTTTGTTTTCGCCACCAATTTGATCCAGGTTTCTTTTTGCCAGGCTTGGCTTTCCTTCCATCAGAAAAAGCACAAAAACAAATTGTTCTTCTCCTTTGAGCCAGAGCATGGGCAGGGCAGGCCCGGAGCTCTGTCCAGGCTAGTTTTAAATGAAGAAGATAAAAAAACATTGCAGTAGCCATTGTGACTGATGGCCCATCAGAGGGCAGAGCCTGGAGCTGCACATCCCTGGAGCACACTGGACATGCCAGCAGAACATGCTGCCCCTCAGCAGTAAGTTTCCCTGCTAGGATGTGTTTTGTCTGCCTTAAAGGTTGATTTGGCACAAGGAAACATGCCAAACTCTCCTTGGTCACTGGTGTGATGGGCTTTATGGGCCCAGCAGAACAGCCCAAGGACACGAGGGCACCCTCACCAGCAGCAGGTGAAGGCTGAGCCCAGGTTGCAGCTGGGGGTCCTTCCACAGAGACCTGACCTGCTGCTTTGGGGAGCAGGGACAAGGGAGACCCCAGTATCCCATCACTTGCTGTGAGGGTGCACAGGACCCTTCTGCAGGAACTAAAGCTCTTTTCTGCTTTTGGAAGGAGCCTCCCCCTTCCACACACTCAGTGTTGGGGATTCCTGCAGCCACAACCAAGATGCTACCTCTACTTGCCCTCCTACAATACAGTAATGCCCTTACCAGGTCCAGCACCCAGGGAATCCTGCAAAGAAAGAGGAAAAAGTCTCTGTAAGGACACATCAGTCTCAGTTCTCTCTATGAGCACCCACCTGTAGCCACCAGGATGAGAAACTCTCTCCCAAAACCTCCCTTGTATGACCCACCCCAAGATGCTTGTCCCAGGTGGGTACTGGCACCTCCCAAGGGCTGTGGTGCTGCACAAACCGGGCCAGGTTTAGGCTGGAAAAGAGGCCACTGGTCCCCAGTCCTTCCCCCTCTGAGGTCTGTGGTTGCTTTTTCCATAAGCTGCCCATTCTTGGACTGGGCAAGGCTGCAAGCTCTGCCTAAGGCAGAGGGGGATGAGAAAGGGCCATCAAACAACATACCTGGTCTGCTGAAGAACCTGCAAGAGAAAAGGTGGAGTAAGTGGTTAATTCAACAGGCAATAAACCCCATTTGCTGTTTCTCTTGGCACTCTGAGCTCCAATAAACCAGCATCAGTGTGTGAATGGGCAGAGGAAGCCCAAAGCAAGGTGGGGTCACAAGAACCATCACTCTGCTCTGGACAGGCAAGATGCAGGGATGGACTGGAGCTGGACAAGGACACTTCCCCACTTGGAGAAAATTCTGTGATTTTGTTTCTTCCTCTCTCTACTCCCCACTCAAAACCTACCTGGAGCCACCCTGTGACAGCCCCTTGCAGCATCAAGGCTCTGACCCAGGCACAGGTGAGTCACAGCTTTGCCCAGTTTAGACCAAGGGCACCAGTTTCTGCTATTCTGTGGGACATCTGAGATCCAGAGAAGAGGTCTCTCTGCATCAGGAAATGTCAGCCCTGCTGCAGACCCTCCTACTTTCATTATCTGATGTCTTCTGAGGAAGAACTCATCATCTCCTAAATCCCCACCAGTACCCGGAGCTGCCATGGTCCTCTGACATCCGTGGGGTGCAGCTCTTTCTTTTGGGTGGTTTTGGCTGCTTTATTTATTTTTAAACCACCAGCCAATGTGAATTACAGCCCTGGGAGGTGGGTGGGAGTGCACTTCTATTTTTTTATGTGTTAACAAACATTAGGGCTTTAGGGAGAAAATCTGTCAGATCATTCAGGTGCAGCAATAAGCTGCTCACAGTGTGAAATAACTCACCCATCTTGCAGGGAGGAATGATCTCCAAGCACTCCTTGTGAGCACCTGCTCCACATTTGGGGCAAAGATAGCCCTGGTAGAAGGTTCCTCTGTGCAAAAAAAACCACCTAGTCAGAAAGTCCTAATCCAGCCTCAGCTCTGAGGTTCTCTTTCCATGTTTTAATGCCGATGCAGACCAGCTGGAAGGTTGCTGCTCACCTCAGGAACATCCTGCAGGCTTTGCAGTTGGTCGTCTTTTCAAATGTGTACATCTGAAAGTTATGGTGATTTGCATTGGCCTTCTCTGGCTTTATGTTGGACCTGAGGGAAAGGATCGAGGGGTCATCAACCCGTCCCCGTGAGTGGCTGTTTGCATTGCAGTCAGAGCTTGGAAACCACACGGGCAAATACAAAATCAAATGTGAAAGGAGACTCGGGGCTCGACTGTACGAGAGAGGATTTTTCCCATCAACCTTCCCCTGGGAGAACAGTCACGGATTTGGCCCTTGCCCGAGTCAATCATCAGCCCAGATCTGTCAGCATGGGATCAATCCCTGCTCTGCTCAGGATCAGGTCTGGAAGCACCACCCTCCTGCTTCCTCCAGCCCCAGCCTGGTGCTTTCCTTCATGGCCCTGCACCACAAGGTGTCACTTCAGAGAATCACAGAATGCTTTGGGTTGGAAGGACCTTAAAGATCATCTCATTCCACCCCCTGCTATGGGCAGGGACACCTTTCACTATCCCAGGTTGCTCCAAGCCCTGTCCAACCTGGCCTTGGACACTTCCAGGGATGGGGCAGCCACAGCTTCTCTGCCCAACCTGTGTCAGGGCCTGCCCACCCTCATAGGGAAGAATTTCTTCCTAATATCCAATCTCAATTTCAGAGATAAAATCCGATTTCAGAGATGCACCACTCGTGCTTTGGTGTGGATGCTCAGAGTTGATGGTTTCAGGCTCCCTTTGCACAGGGACCCATCCAGCAAGTCCACATGAGCTTCCCCACCCCCGGTTTTCCTATCAGAGCTGGTCTCCAGTGACCTGATGGCCCAAGACACTTTTCCCCTGCACTTGGGAAGGGCACCCAGGGCTAGAGCAGCCACTCATGCTCACATTGCCATTTCAAACTGCTCCATCCACTTCCTCTTCATTTCCTCTGTCTTGCAGAAGAACTGGAAGCCCTGCTTTCCCTGGAGGTGGATTAGGTAGAAGCCGTACGACCACTGCAACAGAAAAAGAGAGCGCTGATCTCGCTGTGCCCCCAACACCTGAGCAGCAAAACGCACCACCCTGTTATTCAGGCACCTCAGTGACTGCTCTGCGTCTCTGTCCCTGCCCCTTCTGCTGAACCCTGCACGGGGAACAGCAGGGGAGGAGGAAGAAGAGCTCCCTGGTCCTCTAACACATCACAACTAACGATGCCTGAACGGGCTTGGCGCTGTGCACTTGGGACCAAATAGGATTTCCTGGTGGCACATGAGAGACCCCAGATTTTTCTGCTCTACTGGATCCTCCCCAGCCATTGTATCTCTTGCTGACAGCAGGTGACAGCCCAGGGGGAACATCTGACCTGCCCACCACACATATGCTCAGCCTGTCTCATTACAACACTGCACAGAAACACACCAGAGAGAAGTGGGTGCTTTGCTTACCATTTTTCCGTGAGACTAGAAAGCATAGGAGAGCAAAGTGGAAACACAGCTCATTAACACACAAAGTTAGCAGCATTTCTTCAGCAACCAAGTGGCAAAACTGGCTGTTGTCCCCCCAGTGCCCCTTATCCCATCTGCACAACACCTCCTCCTATGGCCGGTGAGTGGATTCAGGTCATGGGGCTCTGCTCAAGCGATAGCTGGGAGGTTTTCCTTAGCCCTTGGTCCTGCAGGCTGAGCCTCAAACCACCAGCAAAACAACGTTCCTTTAGTGCTTCCAGTGCCAGTTTTGGCAGGCTGGTGTGCAACACTCACACCGCCTTCCAAGGCTCCTCCACCCCAGAGCATCCGGATAGACCTTCCCTCCCTCCCTGTCTGACGTTTGCTCCCTGATGGTGGGCCAGAAAGCAGGGAGCAGCTTCCTCCCTCCTAACTCCAACCATCCCAGCCTCCTCAGGGCTGCTCTGCAAGGACAGAGGTCAAGGATTCAGCCCAGCCCCACATTAATAAACATTTCCCAAAGCTCTCTAAGGCTGCCCTGAAAGATGAGCATTTATTTTCCAGCTTTTTTGCAAGCTCTGTTTCTACTTTAAAAGGCTAATGGGAATGCACTACTCTGACACAGCTCCAAAATGCTCCCCAGCAGAGCTAATCCTTGGTCCACCTACCTTCTTAATGTCCTTGTTATTCATGGGGTCATCAGTCATCTTGTGGAAGAGCAGCTCAATAATTTCTTTCAGCTCATAATTGTATCCTTTCCTTTTGCAGACGATCACCACTTTATCGAATAAAAACAAATACCTGCCCAAAGCAAGCACATAAACAAGCAAGCCAGTCAAACACCTCATCAGAGTCCACATCCACGGGGAAGGATCTGGAAAGCTCTGCAGAGCCTTCCAGCCAGCGCTGCTCAACGCTTGGACTCTGCTGTACTTTCACAGTGATGGTGGGTTCTATGAGTGAGAGTCCAGGCAACAATTAGATAAATGAGCTCAAGGGGAGTCACCAAACAAAGGCACGTTTGGCTTGGGAACGTGTCTGAGTGCTGTTCACTCACCTGTCCTGCTTGGTGTGGTTGACTATGGAGCGCACCTTCAGCTCCCCGTCGATCTTCGGCCTCCCAAACTCCTCCAGCTTCACTTGCTGCAGAAAGCAAAGCAGGGCTGAGAGCCACAGCCAGGGCTGGAACCATGCTTTGGGGGAGTGGAAATCCAAAGCTGCCCAGATTGCACCCCCAGCCCTGCTTTGAGCTGCTGAAGCTCCTTGGAGCAGCATTGTCCTCACCAAGGGGAGGGAAGATGCTCCCAAAGGAAGCTCAAGGATGCTCTAAAAAGAGCCTGGGCATGAGCAGGACCACTGGAGATCCCTGGATCTCCAGCAGTGGCATCCCAGGGCAAGGCTCAGCAGTCAAAGCATTTTTACAAAGCAAACACCTTGCCAAAATTTTCCAGCGCTTTCTACAATAATTAAGAATGTCCTCAATGAAAAGTTCCCAAATACAGTCAGGGCTTAAAGCCCCCAAATGCAGCACCCCTCTGGAAAGCCCCTGGGACCTCCCTCCATCACCCTTTGGAAGCATCTCAGGTGTCAGCCCCCAAAGTGCATTACCCAGTGCAAAGGGTGATGGCAGAGCAGCTGCACCCACAGCTGCCCAGGCTGCCCCCATCCATCCCCCCAAAAAGGGGAAAAGATCATTAGCTTGAAACTCTGCCAATGAGTATCAAATTACTGGGTTTGTTCAGGGCTAAAGTGAGTGCCGGGCTGCACAGGGTCAGCTGATGCACAGAAAGGGGACTGAGTGATACCCCTGGAGTCTGGAGGATGAAATTCTCCTTAAAATATCTGGTTGAGATTTTGGGGATTAGGTGTGCTATTATGTCAGCCCTTCTCCTCCACTTTCAATCAACCACTGTCCCCTCAACAGAAAAAGAAAACCCACTTTAAATCGCAGAGCGTTAGTGGGTTTGGGGAATTCTTGGGTTCCCCCTGCACTAATAACATGAGGAAAAGCATTTTCAGTGTCATGACAACCACAGCAGTTTTGTGATGTAGCGTCCACTTCTGCACCATCAGCAAAACCACAGTCAGTGAAGAGAGAGTGTCTGAACACACAAGTATCTTTCTGGGATAGCACATCAGAATCAGCAGTAATTGCACAGAAAAAGCAAACACATTCATAGTAATCAAATTAAATTGGGTTCAAGAGGATTTTCCGACTTACCAGGTTTTCTATAGAGCTCTGAAATTCACTTATTTTCTTTAGAGTCTCTTTGTCCCTCTTTACTTCATTGATGTACATGGCCAAGTCCTTGAAAGAAAAGTGAAGATGGATTTTTATTTTCCAGGTGACAGTAGTACCTTACCCAAGCAGGATACACACGAGTCTGACCCCCTGAATCCCTCAGGAGTCTGAGCAGGACCCCACAGAGCCCAGGACACCTGAGCACAGCCTCGTGCTGTTCCCACTACTGAGCCAGGCGGGTGCTGCAATTTTTCCCATTTCCCAGAAGATGGCAATGCATGAATCCATGGCAATGCCTGAATCCACAGCACTGTATGAATCCAGCAAACCCGACCCGTGGCTGTTACCTGGTGAGAGCCTGAGCCAGGCACCCCCTGCCTTGCACCTCTGCCTGGCAGCATCCTTCCCTCCCAGCTTCCATCACCGTAATTCCCTTCATCCCCCCTGGACAGGAAAGCTGCGAGCCAGGCTCTGCTGTCAAAACATCCATGTCTGTAAAATAACTGCCCTGGACTCCTGGCTGCATGTTAGCTGTGAACGGACTTGACTTGGCTCTGTCCCTCTTGCTTCCACCTCATCTCCCTGGGTGCTCCAGGTTGCATTTGAGATGGTGAGAGCGCTGGGATGTTCATTCTCAGTCCTTCCTGGGACATCCCACAAGAGTATCCCCACCTCCAACACCTCTGGGCTCCAACATCTTCCATCACACAAAGGCTATGTTGTAAAATAAGGAGAAGGTTGATGGAGCTTGTTCTGCCCTCAAAAATTCCTTGCTTATTCAAATTTTGATCCATCAAAGAGAAGGAATCCTACCCTTTCCACTGAAACAACTTCTTGCACTTTTCAGAGTGTATTTTGTCTGCCTGTTTGCTTCTTATCTGCTCCCTCCTTGTCCTCAACAACAGCTCTTGTCAACTTGGATTAGATCTGAACATGGGATTTTTTTAGACATCCCCTCTGGGTCAGACCTTCCTCAGCTTCCCAAGAGAAGAAGGGTTAATCACAGATGATAATCACATATCTACGTGACAATACTTGTAACATCACAGAACACCCCACCGGGCAGTGGCAGGGATGGTGATGAGAAATGACACAACCAAAAGCCCTTGGAAGCAGCATCCTCCATCACATTTGAGCGTTGAGCTCAGCTCCCTCCAGCTGAACAGGGGGAAAATGCAATCCCAGGATCAACCACGACTTGAAAACACAACAAGCCAACGTGGGCTGTGGGGTTTCACCGGGAACTGCATTGTCCCACCACCACCACCCAGGGGCTCAGTTCTGCCCTCTCAGGCAGAGGGTCGGCACCTGCACCAAACACGCCCACCACAAACAATTTTTGGGTGAAAAGCCTGCCCTTGCCTTTAACAAACAACTACCTATGCAAAATAAAAGGGAACTGAATCCCTTTGGGGAGCGTCGCTCTATTCAGCCCCTGCAGGGCTCTCACACCCCAGACAGCAGCAATGTCTGCTGCCTGCCAGCACAGCAGACAGAAAGGCTGGACTTGTGATGAAAAACACCACTTGGAAGTTAAGCTTTATTTTCCAGATCAATTAAACCCAAACTGAACGGCTTCCGATGCCCCCGCCGAGCCCCGCGCGGTCGGAACTGCACCCGCGCTCTCCTGGCCATGGGAGAAGGAGGGAGAAACCTCCCTCTGATGGCTATCAGCAGCTTCCTGGGGAGAAACGCTGACTCTGCAGCACAGCCAGAGCACGTAGACATTGGTTTATTTATTTATTAGCACTGGTGTTGGCAGGGCTGGATGAGGAGGAGGCCACAAGCAGGGTTGAAGCGCTGTCACCACGTCTGGCGTTCATTTGAGGCCACAGCGCAGCGCCGGCTGTGAGTGCAACGTCCTCCAAACAACCTCCGCTCTGGAGCGACCCACGGATTGGCTCTGGGTTCCCTGGGCTTGGAGGGATAATGGCTGGAAAGGTCACCTAACTTATGTAAGTGCCAGGAAATGCAGCGACGTTACAAAAGCTGCGGCTCAGAGGGAGAAAACAAAGTGACCGTGAACATGGGAGCAAACTCAGGGATGGATCCTGAGATGCTCTCCAGAGAGAAAACATGGAATTAATGAGCATCCACAAGTCAGGCTCTGCTGACGATGGTCCCACGGTGTGAGTCTGTGTGCGTGGGAGCACATACCCAAGTCAGCAAATGTTTGGATGATCCCATGACCCTATGATTTAATTTTTGTTGCTGATGGTGTTCCTGAGATTTTGGGGTTCAGCTGAAAGCTCAAAAAAGCGTTAAACAAAGCAAAATTTTGACACCAAAATTCTTCAGTTGTTGAAAGAGCATTTTCCCTTTAGCAGAAAAAAATTACTTGGATAAAAGGATTCCCACCCAGCACCTGGATAACAGCACACAGGGAACAGACACAGGCTCCCATTCCTGCAATACTCCCTGATTTGCTGATACATCTGGAGTTCCTCCAGATCCCTCCCAGCAAAAACAAGAGCCGGATCTGGCACGATCTCTTTACACACAATAGCAATCAGTGAAAAGTCATAACTTGTCAACAAACACCAGCTTCCCCAGCTGCCTTGGGAGGGAGACAGCAGCGACAACTCCAGAGCTGCTGCGAAGCCATGGCAGCAAATGGCAATCAATACACGTGTGTGTGCCCAAAAGCAGCAGGCACTGCCTCCCCTCGGGCTGGAGGATGCTTTTCCCATCTATGTTTGTGCTTTGCAGAGCAGAGGGGTCCCAGGCTCTGCTGCACCCCAAGCCCACTGCCCTCATCCTCCTGTACCTGCATCGCCTCCAGGGCCTCCTTCAGCTGTTGCTTCTCTGGTCGGTCTGAGGAATGGCTGAGCAGCTCCTGAAAAAACATAAATAGGTGAAAATACAGAGTTTGGGTGTGCTAGGAAAACTGTGCGGACCTTGCCTGCACCGGACAGGATCTGACCACAGGCACCTGCCTGAGTGGTGGCAGGGTGGTCAGGGTGGTGGCAGGGATGCCAAGGTGGCTGCAGCAATGCCTGGGAGGTGGCAGGAATGCCTAGGAGGTGGCAGGAATGCCTGGGAGGTGGTAGGGATGCCAAGGATGTGGCAGGGGTGCCTGGGTGATGGCAGGGAGTTGGTAGGGGTGCTAAGGATGTGGCAGGGATGCCTGGGTGATGGCAGGGAGTTGGTAGGGATGCCAAGGATGTGGCAAGGATGCCTGGGTGATGGCAGGGAGTTGGTAGGGATGCCAAGGATGTGGCAGGGATGCCTGGGTGATGGCAGGGATGCCAAGGATGTGGAAGGGATGCCTGGGTGACGGCAGGGAGTTGGTAGGGGTGCCAAGGATGTGGCAAGGATGCCTGGGTGATGGCAGGGAGTTGGTAGGGATGCCAAGGATGTGGCAGGGATGCCTGGGCAGGCAGCTGTGGCCGTGGGATGGGGAACATGCCAAGCGGCTGGTGCTTGAGAGATCTGTTACATGGAGTTGACAGGAGGAATTTCACACATAATCAGATTATATGCAAGCTTATTTTACATTCATTAACTGCCTCTCGTGGCTAACAAGTGCAGAATTACCCTAGGTCACTGTACTTTAAGAGACAGCACAAATATTATTATGTTGTGTTAAGTAGCTCTAGTAATTATTTCATTTGAAGGGGAAAAAACTCTAAACTTCCCTCTGCATTTGGCAATGATTCATTCACCACTCAAAGAGCTGAAAGATGCTACAGTGAGGGTGGCAGCTGGAGGGAAATGCCAGTGCCAAAAAACTTACTTTCAACAGGAGATGATATTTCAAAACTCTTTGCATTGGAACCACCAGCAGATCTTGCAATTTAAATTTCCCATCCTGGACCTTCAGTGTGCATTCCTAGCAAAGAGACCAATAAATCAGCCAGGGAAAACAATGGTTCCTCCCAGAAAAAGCCTCCCCTGTCCCGTGGTTGCTCATTTGGCTTCTGTAGACTCAGTTCTGATGCCCACGGGCTCGCGGTCTCTGCAGACACCCAGCCAGGGCTGGGGCTCCCACTGTGGGGGTTATCAAGGAATTAAACACAGGGGCTGCACCCTAAAATACAGACATTGCCATGCAACTGACCTACACCAGCTTAACGAGATGCTGCTCGTTAGGGGAGCACGCGAACGCTCCCAGACCTGGGGAAATGTCAAATGGAACTCATTAATGTCACCCACCCCCTGGCTGGGCTGAGCTAATGTGTTTTATTTGTGAGGGGCTGGCAGGGAGCACGCAGCCGGTGGCTCCGGCGTCGCTGGCGAGCATTAAGTCATTAAGATGAGCTAATGTGGTCACAGGAAGTTTTGCCACTGTTGCCTTCACCCAGACCCATTTAAATAACGCGATTTGTCCGCCTGAGACCCTCTGCGTGCCCCGCTGGAGATGCCATAAGGCAGGGGCAGAAAGGAAAAGCACAGGAGCAACTGGATGCTACAGCCGCTGGCTCGATGCAGGACCCAGAGAACACGTTTTTAAACAATCCTTAAATGCAGTTTTAGCCCTGAATTGGGTTTGCACGGAAAATCAAAGAGCGTTTGCGGAACGCGAGGTAACGTGTACAGACAGCGCAGCAAATTCCCATTAGCATCAAGAGCAAAGCAGGAATTAAAGCTGGGTGGAAAACAGCAGCTCAAACAATGCATCCCTTCTGGGGCTCCTTTGATTCACTTAATATCTGGATCAGCCCCTATTTACACTAAGCCTTTCTGCTGGGGAAGGAGGACAGGGCAGTCAGCTGGGTGTCTGCCTGGGGGACTTGGGTTTGCCTCTGATGGTCCCTGGTGCTGTTGGTGACCTGGGGGATGCTCAGGGCCTTTGGGTCTCCCTGCATGACTCAAAGAGGAACTTGTCTCAGTCAGTCCAGCATAACTGGCTTATTTTAACTGGGATAAACTCCGGGGGGAAGGACAGAGGGTGTGTCTGGAGAGGAACTGAAGGGGCAAACAGGGGATCAGGACAAGATCACCCCCAGCTTCACACCCTCTCCGGGCAGCACAGACTCAGCCCCACATCCCTCTCCTCTTTTGCTAAATCAAACACTCCCAAGACAGCATCCTTGGCTACAGCAAGTCCTTCCAGAGCCCGGGACAGGGCGGGTGGGCAGCGCTGTGCCCCCAGTGCCCCCCTGCCCGCTCACCTCCACCTTCTGCCGCACGTCCTCCCGGTTGGCCAGGAGGTGGTTGAGGGTGTTCTGGGCATACTCCATGTGGCTGCAGTACTTGCCATAAATCAGCAACCTGGAGAGGGGGCAAATCAGAGACTGAACTGCAAACACTTGCAGGCAGTTATAATCTCTTATAAAAGTCATGTATGTGCATGTAAACAGTGAAAGGACAAGGGAAAAAGCTACTCCTCCATGTAACTCTTAGCAAAGTATTAACACCCTTTTACTACGTGGCTTTGTAACACTTAAATCTTCAACATTAAAATATTTAGAATTTTCCAGAGTTGAAGCCCATGGGATGATTCGGCTCAGGATGAGCAGAAGGGGCCACGTGGGCAGAGGAGCCTGTTTGAGGAGCTGTGATGGCTCATCCCTCCACTTCTGTCAACCTGGTCTGGTGGAAGGTGTCCCTTCCCATGGCAGGGGGTTGGAACTGAATGAGCTTTAAGGTCCCTTCCAACCCCGACCATTTTGCGATTCTGTGATGATTCTGTAATACATTTTAGGAGCTTGTTGCATCTTGCAGGATGCGCCACAGAGACCTAGAGATCAAGAGACTGGGTAATTGGGAAAAGACGGTTGTCACAGCCTTTGGAAACGCAGTGAAGCTCTGTACGGACTCCTCGGGCTATAAATTTAAACACCTGACAAAACAGAGCATTTTTGCTGTGGATTCCCCCTTTTTCTGCTCGCTTCACTCATTAATCCTGCATGACAGGTTTGGGTGCTCTCCCCGCTCCCTGTTCTGCTGCTGATAAGACACCTATTCCATCACGCACCACAACTCATCCATTATTTCAGGGCCTCATCTCTCGGTGGAGATGACCTGGGAGCACCTGACCCAGCGTCGCTCCCCAAACAGGGGACTCTCAGACCCCAGCAGGGAACTCAACAGAGAGATTTATGGAGCCACAGTGCCCAGCGAAGCCGCAGCCAACGCAGATTATTCTTCTGCCTTTTCCCCTTGACAACTTCTGAATGTGCACAATAATATCCACCTTGCCAGCACCGGGAGAGTTCCAAAGAGGCTCCAGGAGCATAAATTCAAACCTCCGGCTTTCAGAAAAAGAGATCTACAAACTATTTCCTCAAAAAAAACCCCACCTAAAAACCTGCAAAGCAGAGGAGCAATACATCATTTTTCCAGAATGTCTCCAAGGATGTGTAGGGAAGCGAGAGCTATTTGTCATGGATATATTTGATGGAGGATGGTCTTACATAAAAGGACCAAGCAGGGACTCTGGAGGTCCACAGTTCTTTCTTGGTGGGGCAACACTGTCTCCTCAGTGAACTCACTTCCTCCTGCTCCTGCACCTCCATTTTCTTGCTGTAAAATGTGGTATTGTTGTCCTTCCTGATGTAGTAATGGACTGCCTGTTTGGACCAGGTTGCCCCAAAATCTTCATCCCCGAGAATCTGGTTTTGGGGATTAGGAGATCAAAATCACTTAAGTGAGTTCTATAAGTGTTTTTACATTATTTGCATTCTTCTTTGGAAACTCTTTTTTTTTTTTTTTTTTTTTCATTTAATCCAGCGAAAAAATGGCCCCATGGATGATGGAATACCTGACCTTACAGTGTGTTATTAATGCAGATGGTATTCCTGGAGTTATTGACTTCTGAGTGGCATTTCTGTGTCTAGACACTGGTTTAATCACAGTGAGAGAACACCCTGGCACAATTCCACAATGAATCACCCTTTAACTAGTATTAAGAATATTAAAAGATTTTTTTAAAAAACTTTATCCTTGTGTTCTGGGGTGCTCCTGCTTGCAGCTGCCAAAACACAGAATCTAATCTGTTTGTGAAAGCAACTTTCACATTTACTCATCGTGCAAGAGGTGCGGGACAAGAGCCGTGCCAAACAGATGACTTTTTCAGAGTGAGGAATCACTTTGATCTAACCAGAACTGAGTCTCCCCTGCACAGGAGTCATCCCACCACATCACAGGCCCTCCAAGCCCCACTTGCAGGAGACCACACTGAACCCTTGAAGCAGAGTGAGGTTTTACTCCACTCCAGATCAGCCCAACCGTGGCATTCCCATCTTTATCCCCTCCATGTGTCTCTGTGAACATGCTGTATGTTCAGCCTCCTACGAGATGCCAAGCCCAGCAAAATCCAGGTGCATCCAAGGTCTTGGAGGAACAGAGATGGACAGGAGCCACACAGCTGAGCCTCTGCCCTGGGCAACCTGACATGGCTGTGACTGCATTTGGCTGCTTCACTGCCAGCACCAAACGATGCTCCAGCTGCCTGAGAGCATTTAGACACAGGGGATACAAACCTGGTCTGCTGTGACAGGGATTTCTAGAATCGTGGAAAGCCCTCTGAGACCACAGAGTCCAACCATTAACCCACCACTGCCAAGGCCACCACTGAAACGTGTCCCCAAGCACACCAGCCACACGTTTTTTGAACACTTCCAGAGATGGTGACTCCATCGCTTCCCTGGACAGCCTGTTCCAGTGCTTGACAACCAACCCTTTCAGTGAAGAAATTGTCCCTAATATCCAAACTAAACCTCTCCTGGTGGAACTGGAGGCAGTTTCCTCTTGTCCTGCTGCTTGTTATTTGGGAGAAAAGACAGATCCACGCCTGGCTACAAACTCCTTTCAGGTAGAGAGAGCAACAGAGAGCTCTGTTCAAATCTCGAAGATGAATCCTGCAAATATTAACCCAAATCCATTAAAACTGGATTTGCCTGAAGCCCGGGTTTCCTTTACCTCTCTTTGAATTCCAGGAACACTTTTGCCAGGCTGCTTCCCCCAGACATCATAGAGACATCGATGGCTCTCAGGAAACTGAAGTGCACTTTAATTAGGTCCTAAAACAAAGAAACAGTCGATACTTCCAAACACGTTCAAAGCAAGTGGGTAAACAGAGCCTAAAGATATGCACATTCACGACTTCATCAGGCAGGGGTTTTTTCCCTCTTTTAGGGGTTTTTAAAGAGAGTCCTCCTAGTGGGATGCAGCCCTGAATGGCCTGGAATATACAGGAGTGTAATTCCATGAGAGGTTACACAGCGTTAAATGCCCAAGGATGGGGAGGGAGGAGGAGATGAGACGGAAGGTGCAGAGCAGACACCAGGTTCTGACCCAGACCCTGGGCAAGCCAGCATGGAAATAAATCCCTTCATCACAATGTGCCCAAAACACCTAAACCAGCTAAAATCCACAGCCCTGGAACATCCCATGGATAGAACTGTTTTCTTACCTAGAGTTCATATAATCCCCAAGTCTAAAATTGTGTGTCAAAGAATATCTCCTAAACCCATTCAAGCTCGTGAAGGGCTGAACCTCTACAGGTGAATGCACAAATCTAAGGGGAAATGGGAAAAGCTCCTCTTAAGCGGGGAGTGCTGAGCTGCCATGAAAAGAACAAAGATTTAAGCCACAAAGTCCACGCTGTTACCTCCAAATTGATAAAAATAGCTTCCATGTCTTGGGGAGTCAGTACCAGCCTCAGGGGGTTCATATAGTTCTGCAAGAGGGAAATGGAAAAGGAATTGAGATACTGGAGAGGGGGGAACAAGGTGGGTTTTGTGCAAAGGAGGTGGGGTTTTTTTCCTGCTTCACCAGCTGAATTTACCTGGGCAGGGAAAAGCCAGATTTTAATGAGTTTAAGCATCTGTAAAGGCAGAGAACAACCAGGGGTCGGAGTGGGAGGCAGGAATCCCCATAGGGGCATCATCCCCTGAGCTGCCCTTTACTCCCATGGCACTTCCAGGCTTGGGAAGGTGCAGGAGCCCAGCGTGGGGGTGGGTGCAGACCCCTCCCCTGCTAAACCCATGGGAGGGGGGTTCAATGCACTCAGCTGCTTCACCTCGCTGCAGCCCTTGGCTGCACTGAGGCATCTTTCCAGCCCTTCATCTCACCAGAATTTTGCCCTTGAAAACACACCGATGATGTGATTACATCGGAAATGCCTCTCTGAACAAATACATATTAATAGAAATATCCACATGACTCGTAACCACAAAAAAACCCTGATGCAACACACCAAAGACAGAATCCTCTTCCCATAACAACGCCAGAACCTGCTAAGCCTTCACAAGGCTTTTTAATTGATACCAAAGCAATAATATAACTCTTCCTTTAGACTGAACTCGGAGGCTGCGGCTGTTTCCAGGGAAAAAGGTTTATTCACACAAATGACAGGCATGTTGGGACATTTTCCGGGAAAATGGGAAATGTTATTCCATCGTGCTGGTTTTGTTCACAGCTTCTTTGTGGGAACTTTCAGCAGACAGAGAGAAATAATTGCAAAAGGGGAGGAAACAAAAGCATTAGGGTGATTAGAAATGGCAGCTTGATTTTTCACTATTGTTCTTCATTCCTGCTGCTTTCCTTGGAGCAGGAACCACCTCCAGGCTCCCACCGCACCCACGACTCCCCCGTCTTGCCGAGGTGTTCACTCTTATTTAAAAGAAAGGCACAACAATAATTTATCAAACCCAATCAAAACCCGTGAATTTAAGCAGCAGAATGTTGCTTTTAATCCAATTAGCTTCGATGACAAGTCAGCACAGCTTCAGCACTTTTGAAAAGCACCCGGCATAAAGAAATTATTCCACAGCAATCACAGTGATAAGATATCTGCCAACACGGCTCTTATCGGCGAGCCTGGCGTGGCTGAGGGAGGAACCAGAGCCTCTCACCCCGGGGTTGGGGGTTTTCAGCCTATTTCCAATCTGCAGCAATCAGAAAAAAATACACTTGTTGGCTCCTACACATCCAGGCTGCACATTTGAGCTTGTCAGGCTGGGTTTTTTTGGATCTCCCCTCTCTCCAGTTTTACGTGCGATGCGTCGCTCCTGCCTCCTCACATCTGCCAGCAACCAGAGCAAGAGCTGACACGATTCAGGCGAGATCAAGGGCCGATGGGCAAGGCCATGGGATGGACAAGGTGGCTCAAGTTCTTACCTTTTCTATATCTTCAAGTGTTTTGTAGTATTTGGCCTCGGTTTCTTGGATTTCTAGCAAACAGCAGTTTCTTTTGTCATCTTCTGTCATTCCCATTTTCTAGAAAAAGGAAAAAGTAACTCATGGTCAGAGCTATGGGTGGCCCAGCAACCTGCTGATCCACTTCAGCCTTCAGTGACAGCAAACAAGCACAAGTTTGGAAGGCCAGGAGAGTACCACTACTGGTTTATGTTAAAGGGAACTAATTTTATCCAAAAAATATAAGAAGGAACACTGGCTCTATGATTAAATATGTTTCAACATGGCAAGCATTACATTCTTTGCATTTATTGTAACCACGTCACCAAAGACTATCAGCTAAAGAAGAATAATAAGAGATAAAGGCTGTTTCCCCATTTTTCTTTGCCTAGGATGAAACACACAACAGAGCCTAAGTGGGTCATAAGTAATATGTTAGATTTATACAAATCCCCAGGCAGGGTTGCCAATTCTCATGATTTTAGGTCAAATCTGATAAAATCTGCTTTTCTCAAAGCCCCAACTCCTGGAGACACTTCACTTGCTCTGACATCTGTAAAGCTGAGAACACGCATTGGGAGCTGCTGCACTTGGCAAGGTGGGCCCTGAATTTGGGAGGTGGTTCAGTGATGGGGTTTGATGGATCATGCACAGGAACAGACCCCTCTGTCCATCCCCTCAGAACTCACAGCTCGGACCTATCAGCTGGATGAAACCCAGGATTTTAATCAATGCATCTTACCTGCATATATCTAATCTGAAGCATGCAGAAATACAAGAAGCCATTAGCATTACAAACTCACTATTGCAACAAAACTTGCAAAAAAAATAAAAATCAATGTTTTGGCAGATATGTGGGTGTTCATATTAAAAACAGACTCTTTTGCACAGGGAAGGGGAGGGAAAGGCTCTCAGAACCTTCCACTCCATCACTGCTCAGCAGAAAACATAAAACATCACAGAGAGGACAATGAAAAACTTGACAATTCCACTGACCCTAATCCTGTTACTACCTGGCTGCTGGAGCTTCCCCCCATTTTTGCCATTTATGTAAGAAATTCCTACCAAAACCTTCCCAAGAGGGGATGTTCTTGGACCAAATAGCTTCTGCAGCTGAAACACCAGTGACCAGTGAGCTGTGCTGACTTCACCATTGCTACCAGTGCCCTTAACAGCTCCAAGCACTTTGGCAGGATCAGAGGGAATATTTTGTGCCTAACTCCCCGATCCAGGCAGGGTTTTAGTGTGCAGGGAGCTCCTCTGGCTGCAGACAAGATGAGATGGGATGAAACACCTCAATCCCCATCATTGTGGTCTTTGCACCACTCAGAGCCAAGCCAAGGAGAGGGGAGGAATCTGGGCAGGGCTGTTGCTGCTGCACAGGTCACTGTTTTGGCAGGTTCCTGCAATTCCCAGGCTCCAGCCCCTCGTCTGGCTCAGCCACATGTCCTGCTCCAGGGATTTAATTGATCAGTGAACTTGTCTATTGATCCTGCTTTGTTGTGGGGAGGTATGGACTGTTTGCACTAGGAGAGAGTAATTAGAGTCTGAACAAAGCCTGGGGGTGGCAGATATTGGAGGGTGGGAGAGAATTTGGAAGGTCACACTCCGAAGAAGGTCCCTTCCAGCTCTGCATCAGCAGAAGTCAGGGCAGCTCTGGGGACACCAGCATCTCCCTGGATCACCCATGGAATGGGATATTTGCACCAGAGCCCTTGGGAGTTAATGAACATCCCTCCATGAAGCTGCACATACCTCAACACTCAGGTCTCCCCATCCTCAAGGGGCTTTTAGGGGTGACAACTGCTTGTCTCCAAAGCCACGTGGTTCCCTGCTGCCCTAGAGGGCTCACTGTAACCATCTCCCTGCTCTGAGATGCCCAGGTAGGAGCAGCAGCAGGCACAAAAAGGGGCTGGATCCCCCCCCAGATCTGCCTAAAACCACCAGTGGCAGACACGGCACATCTGGCTGTCGGAGCAGGGAGAGATCCCAACTCCCCCTCCCCAAAGGGGCTGCAGCCACACATGTTGCCTTGGCTCAGCAGCATGGTGCTATTTTTGGCTTATCTTTTAGGGCTTATTAGGTCTCCCTTTCCCTTCCTCCTCCCTGAACTCCTTCGGATGACAGGATGGGCTGGGAAACTCCTCCGAGAATCCCCTCTGGGCCAGTGCCATCCCAGCTCTGCTTATTTTTCCCCCTCGCAAGGCAGCTGGGTTTGGAGGAGCGACGCAGAGCGATTCACTTCCCCGCAGCATCACCTGCCACTGGCAGGTAGCTGTTCATTCAATTAAATCCCCTCCCATCAAGGTGTAGCTCCTAGAACGCAGAGGAGTTGTTACCATGGGCTGCTGAACTTCCACTCGGATGATATCTTCGTAGATATCATCGCCTTCATCTTCGCAGGGGACGCAGTCGTAAATGTCCTCCCCCAGGTCGTGTTCGCTGGAAGGAGAAGGAGAAGGAGTCAGTGAGAACAACGAGGGGATGTTGCCTGTCACTGCATCAGGCACCGAGGAGAGGGAGAACCACAACAAGAAGATTCTCCTGGCCCGTTGTGATGATGTGCTGGGTCCATGCTCCCTGTTTTTCCCCGGATCAGTGCCTGCCGTGCATCTCCTTCTGCTCGCTGGAGGCTGGGAAAGACAAAACACTGCTCGACACGAGCAGGGAGCACAGCCAAAAGCTGCTCCAAGCCCCGTGCCAGGCGTGCCAGCAATGCCCACCCCACCACAGGCTGCCAGCTCTGCCCCCGCAGAGCTTTTGCTCGGTGCTAATCGGCCCGGCCGAGTCGGACCCACCAGCCAAGTGCCCAGTGGGACCATCTGCACCTCCAGGGTGACCAGATCCAGCTCCACCTGCCCCCAAAGGAGCCCACAGGCTCTTCTTCAGCTCCTCTTTAGGACCAGGAGCAGCTCTTGCATCACTGACTTTATATTATACTCAGAGAAGGAACTTTGAGGGCTGGATTTTGGTCTGTTTAAGGCACTTGTGTTCACTCCTGATCTGATTTTGCTTTTTCTTACTAAAAGGCCTCTTTCATGCCAAAAAACCATCCCTGCCACCAGCCAGGGCTGAAAACTGCCACATCCAGTCAAAGCAGGAGCAGACACTAAACAACCATCCGATGGCTCCATGCAGAAGGTCGAAGCATCCCAGTCCTGACGAACCCACCTCCCGGGCTGTGCAGGACCCACATTAACACCTGGACCAGGCACCTGCCTCCAGCCTTGGGCATCACATCCAGGTTTAAAAGCTCTGGATCCAGTTCCTCGGGGAGATGAACTGACTCCCACAAACCCCAGTCCCTGCCCTGATGGGCAACTGGGTGGTTTTTAATCCAGCATTTCCCAGAGGAATAGGAGACTCTCCTGAACACCATAAGGCAACATCACTGGATGCTGAGCTTGATGATGCCCAGCCCTAATGCTGAGCAGAGGCTAACAATATTTACATTAGAGAGAAATTAAGCAGCAAAATGTCACATTTTCAGAACTGGCCCCATCACTTTGGAGCTGGCCCTGCACACACAGGCTTCAAAGGCATCACCAAGATGAAGAGCCCAACCTGTCTTAAAGGTGATGGTGTTTGGTAATTAATTGTCATCTGAGCCTTCACACCTCTCCCAGGGGCTCTTCAGTCTTAGAATACTTTTGAAAATTCAACCCATAACAAATGTCAATTAACAATAATAATTTTAGTGCTTAGATCTACAGGTGCTGATTGCTAATGGCTCCCACTGAAGTCAATCCCACAGGATCAGGACAGTGTGAAACACTGGAATATCAAACAGCCCTCGCATATTTTACGAGCTGTCTCTTTCAACAGGGGTATTAATTACACACAAATATATTGAGGTGTAAAGCTGTGCTCAAACTGTGACACTCGCCATCTCTGTGTTATATAGCAGGGAGCAGCAGAGCACATCTGCCTGCAAAACTGGGCTTTATTTCTTTGCTAAATATGGTCCCGTCTATTTTTACAAACAGATTTATTTAATAAAAGTTTGAGGATTTAAAATAAATACACTGGCTTGATGTATCCATCCCATTCTCCTGGAGTGATGCATTGCAGCTGCTGCAATAATGCCCACTAATAGCTGGCGATCCATCTTCCCCTTCCCAGGCGTCGCCGTCACCGTTATTATCTGTGCCAATATTTATATTCTCGGCTCCACTCCTTATCCAGAGCGAGTCACTCCCAGATCCTGATTAATCTTCCCGCCCGCACCTCTCCACTCGCTGCCTGTCTCTCCGTGCACCATTTCCCTGGCTCGAGGGTCGTTAGGAACGTGTGGTTGGGTTAATGCCGCGAGCACGAGCCCGGCTGGGTGTGACGCGACCGGGCGAGCGCTGCGGTGACGCTGCTGCTGGAGCAGAGCCTGCCTGGCCTCAGGGATGCTCATCCCCATCCATGGGAGCACTCAGGAACTGCTCCGGGCTACGTGTGGAAGGAGAAGAGGCATCCTGAGGTGTCCCTGGGAAGCCCCGTGACTTTGAGCATCATGTGGACCTCCTCTTCGCGTGCCTACACAACCAGGGGCAACACCCAACCCTCAGATACCAGCATGGCCCGTTCCCAGCCTGTTGCTGCTGTTCCCAGCCTGGACAAGTTCTCCTTTTCTACCCTTCCAAGGAGCCAGGAGCTCCGGACCGTGGTGAGCACATACCAGGACACCACTGGGAGGAATCCAAGTGGTGAGATGCTGAAGCGCTTTTGCTCAATCAGGCTTCCTGGACCAAGCCTGGAGAAGGATGGGCATCCCACAGACCTGGTGCAGCCTGGCCCTGCCCAGAGCTGCTCCAGGCCACCAGGAAAGGGGCAGGAATGCCTACCAGGGGTCAACACAGCAGATCAGCACACAGAACTGCCACCAGCCACGTGACACGAACGCTGCACTTATCCCATAGGGCCACATCCTGGCAGTACCTCACACTTCCCATGGCAATAACGAAGGCGCTGAGCTCCACTGCTACACTCCTTCTGCCCACTGACACCAGTACAAACCCTTCCCAACTCCCACTTCTGGTAAAAAACAGAAACAAATCCCTTGTCCTGTCCTGGGGGCCCTCTCCAAAGACATCTCCACTTCAGAGCTTCGGGGAAAGGCACTAGAGATGCCCAAACCCGACAGCCGTGGTGGTATTAACACCATACCTTTGTCCAGAAGGCTCTTATTTATTAAAGCACATTCCTAGTACATCTCTGAGAAACACCAGAGGCTGCCAGTTTTATGGAGAGCCGTAAACCGCGTGGATTAACCTCCGGCAGAGCAGACTGGGAGCAGCCAAGCTCCTGCGGTGCCGCACGGCTGTTGACATGGCTGCTCTTGTTGACATGGCTGCTCTGTTGACATGGCTGCACTTGTTGACATGGCTGCTCTTGTTGACATCGCTGCTCTGCACATATTGATTTTCATCGGTCTCCACATGGTGACTGTCAGAGTTGGAAACACACACCCCTCCTGTCCTTAAAACAGGGAACAGGCATCGGGGTGGTTTCAGCCAGTGGCAACCCGAGGACACGCTAAATTCAGGCAATAAATTCGGCATCCTGAGCATGTCACGCGTAGACGGAACAACTTGAGCAAGGAAAGCCAGATCTTCACCTCGTTCTTCACAGGGAAAAGCAATTTACTCCTTCAATAAAAGCAGCAGAGTCTGCGAGTTACCCGTGGGTATCAGAGCCTATGATCTACTGCCTGGATTAGGAGATTCATTGACAGCTCTGGGTTTAGGAAGGGGATTTTATCCGCCCTTCAGAGTTAACGCCAGAATTTGCAATTACTGTTATTAGGATGGATGTAACCAGCTTTGGGATGGCAGCACCTTGGTGAGCCAGAAAAGTTCATTCAAAGCAAAGCCAAAAAAAAAAGAAGAATGAAGATTTTCCTATCTAAGGCGATTTCAGGCAAAAACAATGCTTTTGGCTGAGCTCTGCCTCCCTGGCAATGCCTGCTCTGCACAAACCCTCTCCCAGGCAGGCAGCAGCCATGCCAAGGAGCAGCTCCTACAACAGAGGGACTGATGCCAGGACGCTGCCTCGGAGTGAGGGACCAACAGGGATATGGAGAGAACACATTCATATAATCACAGAACCATCTGGGTTGGAATGGACCTAAAAGACTACCTTTGTTCCAATGTCCTGGGAAGTTGATGAGTTTGTGCCAGCCCTAAGAATGCAGGGACATGCCCTCAGGGCAAACCCACTACACCAAAACCCGAGTCCAAACCACACCGATGGAAGAGCCAGAACCACCAGGAACAGCAAAAGAAAAGTGAAGGAGAAGACAGAAGGAGCTAAAATAAGACAACCAAGAAAAAAAACCCCCACATTTCCAGCCCTGTGGCCAAGGTTAAGAGCCAGAAGACCTCAGAGTCACCACCGGTCCAGACTGGGAGTGCATCTGCAGGCTCTCTGAGACAGCTGCCCAGCAACTGCAAGGCTCCAGTCTGCCCCAGTCATCCACCACTTTCTCATTCTTACTCTGCACTTACAGCTATAAATAGGCAGCTCATACAACCAACTTCCTCATTCATGGACTCCATCAGACAAGGACAAGCAGAGTCCTGTATTTGCAGCACATCTGGCAGGCTTGGGTTTCAGGGTGAAGGAGTGCAAGATGTACAGTTGCTGGACTCAAGATCTTGCAGGGTTTAATTAGCCAGATTGTACTTGGATGGAGACACTTGCCTGGAAATAGCAAGAGAAGCCTTTTGCCATCTATTCTACTTGGGTCTTACATCCCCCATTCACAGGGGAACTTCATGATCCCACGAATGAGCCTCACACAGTTATAGCAACTAATATGATCCTGGAAAAGGCACAAATAGGACGTATAAAAATCAATATGGATGACAAAGAAGAAAAGACACGTTTACAAGTGCTATGGCTCAAGTGCCCTGTACCACAGAGCCATTTGTTTAACAGGCTGGTGTGCGTGGCCTGTCCAACACTGCAAAAATAATGAGAAAAGTGGCAGCTAACTTATCATCTCACCTTGGCTCCTCTATTTCGTTACTTTCTTTTAATGCACTTGAGAAATTCTGCTGATCACATCACAGTTTTGGAAGATCAGAGGGGGCAATGCTGGTGACAGCAGTGAAAGAAGCAGGAGAAACTTCAGCAAGGAGCTGTTGGCAGGAGGCTGGTTGTTGACAGAGGCTGTGCCCAGAAGAGACGCATCACTTGAGAAATTGAGGCTGGGAAGATCTTCTCCCCTTCTCTAGGATGCAAAGTTTGGGAATATAGCACCATCCCCAATACATTTGTTAGGGACAAATCCCCAGTGAACTGCAGCTCAAAACAAGAGCAGGGGACATCGACACTGGTATGTGGGATGAGGCTCCCCAGGAGCACACACTGGTTCCAGTGCAGGGTTTGGTGGGGACCTGCTCTGCCTAAAACACTTACTTTGTCCATTTTGCAGCACTACAACTTCTCTCCTCAAGATGAATTAAATTTGAAGGAGAAAATAAAGGTAAAAGCGATGCAAATTAAATGTTTCACGTCGAATGATTCACAGAACTTCTGCCTGACTTTGAATTCTTCAAACAGCCAACAAACAACCCAAAACCAGCCCTATGTGTAATCCACCCAAGCTCGCTGGGCTTCCTGCCAGCGCAGAGGGACAGTGCCATGAAGTGGAGAAGGCTCATCATAAAGAAGGCTCTGGTGCTGTAAAGAGGACCAGGATTAATAACTCTCATAATTTTAATGAGACAAAATAACTAGAGGGACCTTAAGTGGCAGCAAAGAAAATTCAGGTTAAATGTTAAGTATAACTCTGAGGTACCAGGATGGTCTGAGGCAGCTGAAAGAGCCATCAAGAGGGATGGAAAAGAGTTGGTGGGGAAGCAGCTCAGCACTAAGGTGGATAACTGCCCGCTGACATCAGTGCCCAGCAGTCACATCTGTGTGGGAAGCAGCAGCTCACATCCCTGCAGACCTGCAGGAGCATCCTCAGGACCAGGGTTGCTTTGATTTCGGGGGCACGGGCTCCAGCGAGTGAGCCCACGGGTTGCTGTTGCCAAGCCCAGCTCATTTCATGGACAAACTCCCCCCACCCTGCAATGGCTGCAGCTCCAAGCTCTGGCACTAAGACAGGCTGACATAAATCAGGCAGCAGAGGACAATTGTCCCTTTCCTGCTCCTCCCAGTATTGATCAGGCACCACTTGCACCCGGCTGGCCCTCGCCATCTGCCCAGGCTGCTGCAAGCTGCCATCTGGCCCATGGCAGAGCAAACCGAGGGGCCAGCAGGCTGAAAAGAGGGAATTTGAGAACTTCCAAGCTCCCCTGGTAGCCTTTTAGTTTCCGTTCCCCTTTCCATCACCAATTATTCTCTTTTTCTGACTAAATAGCCGTTTCCAGGCAATTATGTGCCTTCATCTGCTGGCTGGCTGACCCAGTGCTGGGGAGCTGCCTGGAGCCCAGATCAATCTCTGCACCACCCAAAGGTGACAGAACAATGGGCTCATCAAGGTTTGAATCTCCTTTAGAGACACCTGCACCCCGCAGCCACCCTGTACTCACAGAGCTTGTTCCCTCAGCCCACATAAATGTCCTCGTGGCACTGCCATAGATCCTCCCCAGGGCCAGCACTGGCTTTTGTCCCCAGCTGCCAGGGCTCTTCTGCATGGGCAGGGATGAAGGTTTTCACTCTTCAGAGCATCATGGGGACAGCGGGGACAAAGCCTGGCTCCTTCTGCTTCCCAAATCAGCACCTCCATCAGAAATACGTTGATATTTTGCATGTTTTGCAGCACAGAAATTCCGAACTTGGGAACACAAAACTGCTCTCTTTGAGTACTTGAAAGTCCAAATGAAGCATTTTGACATTCTCCAAAAGACACTTTTACCGATCCCCGAAATGTTTGAACCAGCTGAGTATTTATCCTGAGCTTTTCATCCCAGCAGCACAACACCCAAAGAGAGCTCCCTCTGAGAGACTCCTCTGTCCCAGGGGTGAGCTGGTGGTGCAGAGCACACCAGGGTTGTCCCTCCTCACCCACACCCTGGCCCTCTGAGGGCCAGCAGGCTGGGCCCTTGAGATGACACATCTCAGGGGGGTTTTTCAGGCAGGACTGCAGCAATTCTGTCCACGCATTGGGTCATTTCACTGCTTGCTGTGAGAATCGTCTCCTCGCCTCCAGGAAAGGATTTCACATGCGCTTGGATCTTCCCAAGGCTGCTGGATCGTCAGCAATATTCAAGGCAAAGATGCTGGATGGACTGAATCACTCCCAGCTCATGAATGATGCCCTTGTTCAGCTGTTTGGAGACCAGCAGGAGCTAAGAAAGAGCTTTCTCATGCAGTCCCACAGTCTGCCAGGGCCCAGCAGCGATGCCCAGTACGCACCATTGTGACCAGCAAAACCCCAGTGAAGGTTTCCTTGTCAAAGGGAGAAAGGGGGGGCTGTTGCTGATGTGCTGCAGGCAGCTGGAGCAGCAACACTCATGCAAAGGGCTCTCCGGGGCGTTTCTGGGGTTTTTACAGCTCTGGGTGAACTCTGTTTCCATTTCATGGGTCGTGTTTCCATGCACAGCCCGGCTGCACCAGGAGGGCAGATCTGCCTGAAGGAATCAGTGCAATAACCCCATGCTGAATCACACACGCCCTTCCCCACTGCTCTTAAGTGAAGATTTAAAGAAGAAGATTTTGCAAAGAATGGGAAAAATGGAAAGTTAAAAGATGGAGAAGATTTGGGACAGAATGGGGCAATCAATAGACATAAACCTCCAAGTCATCTGAGCTTGGGCACCAAAGGCCCTCTCATCAAGGGACAAACTCACAGCCAGGACTGAGGAACACTTTGGGAAACTTCCACCTGGACACCACTGGTGGCAGCACAGTTAAAACTGGGAACCACTTCCTACACCAAATAACCTGCTCCAGGCTCGGAGCACAGCATCCCAAAAATCCTGTTTCTGGAAGGGCATTGCCATCCCCACCAGTACCCACGTGTGAGTTCCCACACAAACCTCTCCGCAATTAAAAGCATGTCTACACGTGGAAAGCAGGAATTTTAAAACCCAATATTAAAAGTATTTTGAGAACTTTCGGAGAGGGGGCGGAAAAATGTTATTTTTGAAAGCAACCATTTATAACTTCAAATGATATTAAACTGTAGCTGCCGGGAGCCAACAGCAAGCAGGGAATTCCAGGGCACTCCATTCCCTCTGCTGGTGATTTATGATTTACTTCTGTAATAACCGAAGCCATAAGGAACTCATTGGATTAAGGAGTCTTATTATTTATGTTGTGGAACAATAATATTTAACTGCATAAAGCCCCATATCCACCCGTACAGTCCATCCCTCCACACAAAGCAGACTGCTCTTCAGAAGCAAACCCCTGGCTGATGGGAATGCTGCCATCGAATTCCAATGGCACCTGCATTTCACCGTGTGTGTTGTAGTTCAAGGTTGACTTTAAAAGCCTGTCATATCATCACCACGGGCAGCAAAACACAGGCAAAAGACAAACAGAAACACAAACACACCAGCAGCATCACCCCACGTCCCACCAAGGACAGGCAGGATGGATCCCCTGGGAGGGCCCTGTGGTCCCATCCCTGGAAATGTCCTGCTTAGACGGGGCTTGGAGCACCCTGGGCTAGTGGAAGGTGTGTCTGCCTATGGCAGGGAGCATGAACAAGATGGTCTTTAAGGTCTCTTAAACTCGAATTATTCTATGATTGCCCAGGGGATGGCAAGGGTGGTCCAAGAATCATTCATGGGGGACGTAGATCCACGTGCCAGCACTCACACAGCCCCAAAAATGCCACGGGGGGAACCGGCACTGTTAACAATGGGCATCCCACTCCCAGCAAGTCAGCTCAGAGGACAAATTATGTCCCAGGGTTTTGCAGCTAATGATGGAATTTAGGAAGGGGAGGGGATCCCGCGGGCTCGGTCCCCATCACCCCCCACCAAGCCCCTTGTAAATTCAACCTGATTGAAAGTGATGTCTCCCAGGGCTCCGCACGGGGAAAGATGGACTATTGTCAGAGCACAAAAATCTCCTGGCAAAAGGATCAAAGCAGCCAGCCTGGCTGCCCGAGCCCTGCTGTCAAATTTTATCTGCCTTGGCTGGAAATCCACTGCAACTTTTCCCTTTCCGTGTCCCCTCCCGTGAGAAGGTGAGGCCACTTACTCCGCCAGCTCCTCCAAGCTCCGATACACGTCGTCATCATTTTCCGTGGTCTCCTCCGATGGGAAGGGCCTGGGGAAGGAAAGCAGTGACAGCATTACTGGTGCCTCACCCTCTGCAGCAGCTCCCCTGAGCTCAGCCCAGCCCTGAGCATCCCGCAGAGCAGAGGGTGTTTCCGAACAAAACATTCATGGCAAATCAGTTTTTTTCCTATCGAGGTGTTGGTTCCCAGGGCGACACAATCGCCGCTGCTTCCCACAGGCATGGCAGGACAAGGAAGCAGGTGGAGAGGTTGGCTGAGCACCCCTGGGCCCCCAAAATGAGCAGCAGCATCTTCTGCCAGCACCTCAGAGCCCCCGTGGCTGAGCTGCTGCTCCTGCCGTGATGCTGCTGCACAAACAACCCAGAAAACCAATTCAAGCCTGGCTTTTTTGGACTTGTTAAAATGGAGAAACGCCTTCTCCTCCAGCTTTGGTGGAGCCTTCCCACCCATGAACTCCTGCCCTGCTCAGACAGGCACGGCTGGACACACCGTGCTGCTCCCCACCAGTGTCTCCCACTGCTGCAAAGAGCTGACCCCACTGGAACGAGCCAGCCCTATGGACCCTGGGCTTCCTCATCGGAACAACTTTGTGACAGCTGAAAAAAAGTTAAACCCCTCGGCATGAGGCAAAGGACACCAGAAGGGCAAAAGGAAAGGGGGGAGAAAGCACATTCAAAGACTAAGGGAGGGAGTGGAGGGGGGAATACAAGAATTCCTTGGCTCGTTCTGAAGTAATAACCAAATAACGTATGAAGGAGATGAAAAATACTGTTTTAATTAAACCCAATGTATTATTGCTGGCACGGGGCCACGGTGGGCTGTGGCTTTGCTGGGGCTGAATGCACCTTGTGGCTATGGCTGTGCCGGGCTGGGGGTCCCTGGGGGCACAGCCAGCCTTGCTCCAGCCCCAGCCCAGGGACACGGAGGGGTGGCAGTAGGGCAGCAGTAGGGCAGCTTGCTCCATCCCTCCTGAGCATCCCAGAGAAGGCAGGTGGGGTTCCCCAGCCTAGAGCCACACAGGATGGGATGCTGATGCTGTGGAGGAGCAAAACTGGACACACGTGAACTTCCAGCTGTCCTCAAGAGCAATTTCCTCCTCTTCCCTCCCACCTTCCTCGTTTCATGATAGATTGCCTCTCCTGAAAGATTTAATACGTGGCCTGGGTAGCCCCCAAATTTGCTATTTTTGGATCCTTTCTCCAGCGTTAATTTGCCTTCTCTCCTCTGCTACACTTCACTCTTCCTTCAGAGAGCAGCTTCAGACCGAGCGTTTTGAAACAGCGCTGAAACTCGCAGCGAGTTCAATTAAAACCCTGACCAGGTGGTGAGCCCAGGAGGGAAAAGAGCCGTGGTGACCTCGGTGGGATGATTTCCACGCTCCACCAGCTCTCACAGCTGCTGTGCCTCTGGCAGAGGGGCAAACCCACGGGAAACAGGGAGCACCCCAAGGCTGGGGTGTCCTGCCATGCCCACGTGCAAAGTGGTGACACGAGAGGGAGGAAAGAGGTGGGTGCAAGAGCAGCTGGGGCTCTGCTTGTTCTCACAGTCTCCTGGCAAGGCAGGTGCCATGGGGGGATCATCCCAAAACCCCAACAAACACCAGCCCAGACACTTGTGAGTTGTTGGGGGGATGCCCATCTTGGAGAGAAGCTTCAAAGCCCAAGGGTGCAATTTGAGACCAGAGGCACTCAGGATCTATACAAAAAGCGTATTTCCTTAGCCCTGCTGTCCCCTGGGGACAAATACAAAAGCCATGCGAAGCGCAGGCGAAAAAGCCAGCAGCTCTTTCTGCACAGGATGGAACTGGGAACAAGTCTTGGACTTCAGCCCTGGTGGGCAAAGGGATATTTGGCAGCCACTGCTGCAGGGCTACACCACCCCACACAGCTCCAGCAAGAAAGGAGAACTCAGAGGTGACCTCTGTTTAAACACCACTTGCTACAATAATAATAAAAAGAAATCCACCACAAGGCACGGCCTCCTTTCTTTTACATGCATCTTCTGCTCTTAATCTCTGACTATTTCCTTCCCCACTGCTCACCACGCCAGAAAGAAAGAAGTAAAAGAGCCATAAAGAATATGAAAACCACAGGCACACATTTCCAGCCATAAATCTGGGCCTGAGGTGTAATTGGTTCCTGTGATAAACCCCCACCATGTAAGACAAGGAGACAGGAAAGAGAGAAAAGATATTTTCTAATGAGAGTTCCACGGGGACGCAGCTCTGCTGGCCCTCCCAGCGTCACCTTGACCATCGGGAAAGCACCGGAGTGAAAGTCAGGGCAGGGGAGGAATTAATAACCTGTATCCCCACAACAGCAGCTAATGGCTACATAAGGATGCCGAGAAGGCAATTAGAAGGAAAGTCACACGGCGGTGAGGATTGCTAAATGGACCATCTAAAATCTGGAGCTGAAGGACGGCTTTTTGGAGAAAGCCTTGGGTTTGCCCTCTGTCTGTGCCCCTCTTCTCAGCTGCACTGCTTTGCAGAGGCTCCCCATGTCCCCACACCACCACCGTGGGAGCAGAACTGCCCCAAATCAAGTGCCAGCCTCCAGGATGCAGGATAAGTCACACAGGGTGGGACCATGGGATGGTCCTTGCCCATCCCCAAAAGTTCTATGGGCAACAACACAATTTCATGTAGCCCTACTAAGAGCTCCCCAACAGCAAACGTGTTGTTTGGGACCAATCTGCATGTCATTTTTATGGGGAGGGGGGAGGAAATGAGTAAAAACATTGAAGTCAAGAGGTCTAAGACCTACTGATACCTGGGAAATTCTTACAGATCTCCAGGCGCGTTGGAACTTCTCATGTAGTAGGAATGTCCAAGAGTAATGAGTATTTTGAGTCCACTGAAACCCAGCAGGTTTGCAGAGATCCCAGTTTATTAAAATTCATTTGAAAATGTCTCTTATTTCATATCTTTAGCTAAGCACCAGATTTTGTTTTTCACTCCCCCATCATGCAAAACCACCTGCTGGGCCATTCATCCTCCCAGCCTGTGCCTGTGCTGCCACGAGCCCCATCCCACACTCAGCTGAAGAGTGAAAGCCCCAGCGACATCAAACAGCACCAGAACAGGCTCTTAGAGATAATAAACCTCCCAGAGTAGACTCCTTCACAGACAAACCCCACAGCATCCAACAGCATCGCTTCCAGAGATCAAAGAGGAGAAGGAAAGCGGGATTGATCTGATGTATTTGTTTTAGAGCCTAAAAGAGAAGAAAAGGCCAAGTAATTTGTCACGGAGTTTCGAGCGAGCTTTGCCTCTGGAGGACGAGACTTACAGCAAATGATGGTCCTTGACACGCGATGCAAAGCACCCCCTTGATCTCACAAAACATTCTGGCCCCTTTCTGCCCTGCGCGTGCACGGCACGGAGCGCTCCGCAAAGGCAACGAAAGGGCAGGAGCAACCCACGGCCCCCGCGCATCACATGGGGATAATCAATGCATTTGGCACAAGGCACCTCATGCAGAAAGCCCTCCCTGGCTCCCAGGTTGTCCCGTGATCCATCCCACGCTGCATCCTCCTCGTCTGCTCTCCATGGGGAGAGGCAGCAGCTCCACACGCCACCCGGCTGCTCTCTCCTCTGAATTATTGAAAGGGAAGAGCCAGGTAGGCTGCAATTCTAACAGCAATCAGCGGGAAGGTTTATTTATTTATGAGCATATTTCAGCATCTGGGTGTCTTGTCCTGGCAACTGCAGCCAGTTGTTCACCTCTGCAGAGAATCGAGGGGTCGGGGATGGGTCAGCTTTAGCCTGATAATTTTATACTGTGGAGTCTTGGCCTCAAATCCACACGGGACAGAGCACGGAGGACCTGGCATGGCTTATTTTCTATTTTTCCAGTGTCCATTCTGACTTCATGGGGTCAAACACCAGCCCTGGGAAGGAGAAGCCCAGTGACAAGCAGGCAGGGTGGAAATGTCCCACTCGGTGCTCTCCATCCCAAGGAGCTGCTCCCACCTGAGGCTGCTCTCGGTGGAGATTGTCTGTCACACAAAAAATCTGCAAGGAAGTTTTCATGACTTTGCAAACACCCTCGCCAGACTAAAGGAGGGGGCTCAACCCCCTTTCCGGAGGGGGATTCCAGCCTCCCAGCACGATAATCTCCCCATTTTCCTAAGATCACACTCGAGTGTTTTAAAAAGCAGGTGGAGCGTGTGACACGCAGGAAACCTGAGCTGCTCCCATCTGCTGCCCCTTCTGTGAGGGTTTTCTTCAGGGACGGGAAGGACCAGAGCCTCAAGCTGCTGCAAAGGAGCTTCTGCAGCTCTGCAGGGATGGAAGGGGCAGTGCCAAGTCCTCCTGGCCCAGAATCTGGCAGAGAAGTGTCTCCATAATGTGGAATCTACAGGCTGTAATCACACCTTGCACAGACCCCACGGCTGAACGTACAGATCTTCTGACAGCCCCACTTTAAAGGAAGTACTGTGGCAATGCACAGAAAACCCACAAGACCCCGATTTCACCAAGATTTTGGGCTTCAGGCTGTGCTTCCCCTGTGAGTTCTGGTGTGGGGTTTGCAGCCCCACAGCTCCCATGCTTCCAGAGAAGTCCATCTGTCCCACTGCTGAGGTTTAATGCTGCTCAATCATAGTATCTCAGACCTTGGCTATTCACAGCGTGTCATTTTGATAGCTCCAGCCTCTCCCCTTGTTTTTTTTTACATCCTCTTTTTCTCCAGGATGGCTCGATCTGGAAGCACGGGATCACCCCATCCCTGTGACCGTGGGTTCCCCATCAGCCAGTGGTTCTGGAGCCCTGGAGCAACAGTGGATCCCCTGGGCACACCATCACACCTTCACGAGCACTCCTGGAAAAGCAAGTCATTTTCCAAGACATTTCCACACAACTGGAAGTTCCTTCTTCATCGCCTTCAGTGGGATTAGGCAGATTAAAGCAGTGTTTAATTTACTGATATACCAAGAGATGGACATGAGCTGAGCAGGGGCGAGCAAAGAGGTGACCTGGAGCTGCTCCTCCAGCGCTGCTCGAGACCCAGGGCAGCACCTCCAAGATTTGGTTCCTATCTGTGAAATGGGACCAACATCAGGGAATGATTTTGGCCAAATGCTGTGAGATAAAACCACACTCTCCATGCCCAAGATCCATTTATAAAAAGCAGAATAGAATCAATTCTCCCCCTGCAGAACAAGACACATCGGAGCATACCAAGAGCTGCTGAACTTAATTAAAATCATACCATTGTGTTACATTACTCATCTCTGGAAAGAAGCACCTCACGCTGTGCCAAATTTTAGACATGTCCTCTGAAAAACTGCGATTTGCTTTTATTTGTGGTCTGGAACTTGCAGAAATTCTCACAAGATTAATTTCGATAGAAATTCAGCGGGGAAAAAGCAAACTACATCATGAGATAGCACAAAGATGATGATTTTGCAGGAGGGAACTCAGCACTCAGTACAGTGCGCAGCCCAAGGCTGAGCTGCATGTCCTGCTTTATCTTCAGCTCAAATCTGAACTGAGGATTTCTGGAGACGATGAGACAAGAAAATAACAGCTCATGTAATTTTACATTTCAACACATTATCGCATTTTTAAAAAATCCTCATGTACCAATGCTTTGCTCAAGCAAGTGGAATGACTTTCTCCTCACTTCAGCTCCACGTTGACAAGAACAGATGGATGAAATCAAAAGAGGAATCCAGAAACATCTTTCTCAAAAAGAAAGGGGAAAAAAAAGAACCTAAACCCTGTGGGGTAACAGCACAACCAATCACTAGGGAATGATAACCCTAGTAAAGGGTCTGGGATGCACCTCCAGGTACCCAACAACATCCCCACAGGCTCTGCAACTGCCTCACTTTGGGAAACACTTGGTTAAAGCAAAAACCCTGAAACCCCCATTTTTAACTTGCAGCAAAGCAGCACACGGAGATCTTTCAGCGCTCTGAGTTTTAATGCTGTACCTGAGCAGCTGCTATCCTATGCAATGCGTGCCAACAAAAACAAATAAGTCCCTAAATGGATCTTTTTGGCTGATTCCAGCCAGCATCAGCACTGCTGTCTGCATGGGAGCACCACCAGCACGTCCCAGCCAAGCGGGGTCTGACCGTGCGACGTAAACCAGACCCAAACAGCCCACCTGGGCTGAGCAGCCCCTTGCAAGGTCCACAGGGAACCAACAGGCTCGTGCTTCCCCTTCTCCAGTGCAGAGGTGCAGAGAGACCTGCCTTGTCCCAGAGCATCCCCCTCTCCTCGCACAGCCCTGGTGGCACCTCCAGCCCTGACCCCACTGTTCCCCAGCGCTCCATCCCTGAATCCCCCATTCGGGACCCGCCCAGCCTGAAGCCTTTCTCCATCCTTGGGCTGCATTTCAGAGGGACAGCCAGAGGTGACGGAAAGGTCTCATCCAAAGACAAGACGGTGCCAGGGTGGGCAGTGACACCAGAGGAGCCCTGAGGGAAGAACTAAGGGAGCGAAGATGAAGTGCAATGACAAGGCGGGTGCACCCCGAGCCCCAGCAAGCCCCACCTGCGACTCTCAAGCAGAGCTGAGCATGCCAGAGCTGCATCTTCCTTACACAAAGCTGCTGGTGGGGAGGGGCTGAGAGAAATTGCCTTTGCCTTCCTTAGCAGATGCTTACGGGGTCACCTCGGCACCTCCCAAGCCTACGAAGCAGCCGCGCAGGAAAACATGTCAATGATATTTTTCAGACTCTCTTAGGAACGAGTCTGTGAGGGACACGCACTTGCCAAAAGAAACGTGTTCAAACTGTTCTTAGTTGGGAAAGGAGCTGCTCTCAGCCAAGGATTCTGCTTATCAACAAAGGAAGAAGCTTCATGGTCACTCCTAAAGAAGGTTTGTCCATATCACAAAAAACCACCTCCACCTGATCTCCTGCTTGTGAGGTCTGCGCTGAGCCTCTGGATTTGTGCTGGTCAGTCCCAGGACTGGTCCCAGTTCCAGACATCCTGGAGCACAGGGGAGTGTGGCATGGCAACTGCACCTTTTTCCCAGACATGGATCCTCCCACAGCCTTCTCCATCCGTTTTATAGTGACACTTAAGGTGTGCACAATGAATAAACAACGGCAGTGAAAAAAATAATGGGCAGAGTGCAATTACACAGAGCCACTGGCAACGAATAAAACAGCCCTTGTAAAACCAGCCTTAAGGAGAAGAGGGCCCATAACTACCTCCTCACCAGAAGACACTTGAGGACTTAATTGTTAGTGAGTTTAATTGCTTGCCATTTTCACACACAGCTGGATCCGCCTCCGTGCTGAGGTCCCATCCCCAGGGACAGGGGGAGCAGAGACTAAATCTGACCCGCAGGAAGCCTCCAGGATGCTGGAGAATCTTTACAAATCCTATAAAAGATTCCCCTGAATCTGCCTTCTCTCCCCCAGGACAGCAAGGGGAACATATGGATCAGCTACACCAGGGTTTGTGCCACCACATCATCTACAAGAAGCGGGGCTTGCTGGCAGGACAAGGTCCCCTTTACAGGGTCAAACAGAAGGGTATCCCCGCTTTGCTGGACAAAACTCCAGGTTTAATTCCAGGCTGGTGCCTGAAGCACTGAGGAGTTTCCAGGTGACATACCCTGGGAGCAGAGACGAGCATGTTTTGCAGGGCAGGGGCTGGAGGCTGCCCACGCAGGACCAGCTCCACGTGCCCCCCTGCCACTGTCCTGCAGGCAGGGCACCTCCTGCCAGGAATGCTGCTCTGACTCTCCCTTCCCATCCCTCCTCCCTTTCACCCCCACACACATCCTGATATTATTGGCAAGCTGTTAAGCACAGAAACTCCAGGGCTGATAGTGCTGCAAACCTCATCTTGAGCACGTCAGCCTGTTTTAATGGTTCACCTGGGCCAAAGGGAGCAATGATGGAGCCCATCAGCAAGGCAGGGTGGTAGGGAAATCTCCTCTGGATTAACTCCTCACTGATGGCAGGATGCTGGCACAGCCCATTTAGCTGCCTGGAATGTGCCTGGAGGCAGCTCTGACCTGGGCTAATCCCAGGGTTCAGCTTCACTCCTCTCATCACACCGTCTGCACTGCAGAGACAGGCAAAATCACAGGATCGTGGCATGGTTGGGGTTGGAAGGGACCTTAAGGATCATCCCATTCCAACCTCCCTGCCACGGGCAGGTACATCTTCCACTAGACCAGATTGCTCAGAGCCCCATCCAGCCACCACTCCCACGAGAGAAAACCTTCTTTGACGCACAGGATTCATTCTCCTCCCCATTTGCAAATGTTTTTTAAATCTATTTTATTAACTGCAGTGCCCTCTGAGGAGAGCACTGAGAGGTTTGGTTCATATAGAAGGGATTTACTTGGACTAAAGGCCTTTGAACCTGGAAACTCCTTCCCCTTCTCAGCTGGGCTCGCCGTGCATGCACATTAAAAATGCAGGGAGGCAGCACGAGCCAATCTCCCTTAACCTCCTGCTTTGCAAGCAAAACTCTGCTTCCAGAAAAAACATATGTCTCAGGGAGATGAATAAACATGTGCCCCCTGTGCTCAGAGCTCACATTCAGCCCCCCGAGCCCACCAGCACCAGGTGGACGGTGGTCAGATCCCAGAGGATGTGCCATGGGCAAAGGAGAACACTCAGGGCTGTGGCAGGGAAGTCTGAAGGGAAAAAAAAAAAGCTCTAAGAAAACATGAATAAACCTGGTTTATAGGGACCAGCAACAAGAAGTCTTGTTGTCCTCCAGAGAGCTGAGTTTGCTTAAGAGAAACTTGGAAAAGGAATGAAAGCTCATGCTCCAAAGCACAGGAGAAGCTTTGCACAACATCCCTGTGCAACCACGCTGCTAGAAAATCCTCCCGGCTGGCTTGGAAGCGTTTAGTGCCAGTCGCCGTGGGAATGGGGTAATGGAATTAACGGGGGGAGTCGGGTCTGCAGTGGAAAATCCTGGCTGTAAAATAAAGGCTCCTTGTTCAGGGACAGCCATGGATGGGCACGGGGGGTAACTTCTCCCTGGAACTGCTGACAGTCCTTCGGAGAGATGGAGGAAAGGGCAGGAAACAAAAATTAAAAACATCTCCTCTCCTTAGCTGATGGGCAGCGCTACATGAGGGTCTGTTCTTTGTCCCCAAGGACGGCCCTGTAAGACAACAGAGGGATGAAAATCCCAGGGAAAAGTTACTGTCCCAATACCACAGAGCCTGTGCTCCCAAACGAGAGCCAGAGGCAGCGCTGCCAAGGGACGCCTGTGCCCAGGTGAGCAGGAAGGGGTCAGTCCCATCAGCCAGGTGAACAAAGAGCATTTCTCAACACCCCATTTTTCTGAGAGGGGAAAATCAGACATCAAAACCTCAGGGAGCTGCCCAGGGCCACGTACAGCTCCTGGAGCAGAGCCAGCACCTGAACACAGTTCCATGCATCTGCTTTCCCTCCAGTGCATGTCTTTACCCATGAAACTATCTTTCCTCTGAATCCAAACACCTTAAATTAAAGAGAAAAACTGTGCCTTTTGCTAGGAGGCACCAACGAGCCTCTTATCATCAAGAGGATATTATGGGCATACCCATAAGATATCTTATGGGCACCACCCCAAAAACCACCCAGGGCAGGGGCTGTAGCTACAGCTGCTGCAGATTAAACGCAGCCTTAAAAACACTACAAACAAAACAGTGCACTCAACATCTTTCTTTTTTGTTTTCCCCATGTTTTGCTGCTTGTAGCTTGTTTTTTGGAAGAAACACCCTGTCATCTCAACAGAGCTATCCCGATAGCTATCTGGTGTACTCCATGAAACAGGATTTTTCTGGCAAGGTTCATGCAGCCAGAAATTATGAAGAGAGAAAGACTAATTTATTTTTTTTTTTCACTGAGTAGCATACAAGATTGATTTTTACTTTTCTCCATGCCACAAAACTTATTTAAGGACAGTAATAGGCTTTTGGATTTCTTTCACTCCTAATTTGCGTGATCCTGATTGTTAGACCCTAAAATAAGAGCTGGAGCAGAGCCACATTCATGCTGTGGGGCTGGCGACCACACAATCCACACACCATCCTAATTTCACTGTATTTACCATGTTTTTGAGCACTGTGCCTAAGCCAAAGAGCCTTTTCCCACTTATTTCAATGGCAGCATCTTCACTGAGAGAAGGAAGAGTAGGGACCCCAATCATCAGTGGGGACCCCTGGGGCTGATGTGAGCAGCCCCTTCAGGGAGCCAGAGCTGCTGCTGGTTCCCACAAGATTAGATTAATTCATCTGAGATTAGTTTCTATCACTGAGGGTTTTCTGATAGTGTAGCAAGAAATCATCTAATTCAAAGGAAAAAACACGTAGCACTGGACAAAGCGAGGGCTCTCTGACTGCAGGGGACAGCAAGGTGGGAGGGGACACCCCCAGGAGGGTATTTTTGTAGAATTATAGAATTCAATTTTAGTCCAGTCTATTCTATTCTATTTTCCAGCTAACAGAGTGACAGCATCTTCTGTTCCTGCAGAGCTGGCAATGGGAAGGAGAAGCAGGGTTAACACTCAGGAAAACAGAGTTAGAAGCAAAGGCTTGCTAAGCTCTGAGCTATTCTTGTGTAATTATGGTGCCAAAGGCTTCCAAGATAAAGGATTTTAGTGGGAACTGTAAATGCTGGTTGTAAAATGCATGAGAAAAAGCCACATATCCACAAGAATAGCAAAGCCTCCCTTGTCCCTGGATCCCAGCTATGGAGACAGCCCTCCACAGAACCAACAGGGACTCAGCCAAAGCCTTCCCAGAGGACACAGCTCATTTATCCTCTGACCTGACTCCAGGACCTCCCTCCCTTCGCAGGGAAGGGCTTCTCCAGGGATAACACCCTGGAACCCATTTTTGATGCCCCAAAACGTAAACCCAGCCCCTGCCAAGGCACAGCAGCTTCTGCACGTGGGTTCCCCATTGCCCCCAAACACCCTGAATGTTCTTCTGCCTGAAAAAAATAATCATGGCAGGCTTCTCCAGGACTCAGGGCTATCCTTAAGGACAAACAGTCCTTAGCTTACAGCATGTCTTTATTCCTCAAACCTTTGCCCTTCTCCCCCCAGTCCTGCCTGGATCTGTCGGATTTGTGTTTAGCAGATGGGAAAGCACCGAGTTGGTTTTACACGTGAAAAGCTGTTCCCCCCTCCAGCAATATCAGTGCAGTTAAGGCAGGGAAAATATGTTCAAGCAGTAGAAATCACGGCAGGGGCTGGTGGGCAGGGGTGGCAGGGCTGGGAGGGAAGCAGGGAGCCCATCCAGCCTGCATTCCCTGCATCCTGGCTGTGCCTCGCCCCGGGATGCTCCGCAGAGACACACCTGCCATCCCCCCCAGAACAGCAGAGAGACAGGCTGGGGAGGAGAGCAAACGTGTTCTGGGGTTGGGGATGAACATACACACACACACACACACACACCCCACACACACACACACACACACACGCACACCACACACCCACACCCGCACAC